>OZ038498.1:79817517-79820017 GCA_964036315.1 Acanthosepion esculentum
ATATATATATATATCAGCACTCACTATGCGCAACTTTCCATATGTATATATATTATGAAATATCATATATATATATATATATATATATATATATATATATATATACATATATATAACATTTTATAATGGAATAAAACAATGATCACGGATAACCCCCCACACACACACACACACATATATATATATATATATATATATATATCAGCATTCACTATATATAAATTATTACTTTTAGATTACATTAGGAATTCCTGTTGTTCTGATGTCAACTTGCATTATGTATAACATCTGAAAGGCCTGTGCTTATGTATGCAAATTGCATGGAATATAATGACACGTGTGTATATGTGCCAATAATTGCCAAATGTTCAATTTTCAATCACATATTTCAAATTGGTTCCGCTGATTTTAGACGTGCAGATAACATGACGTTTCTGTATACAAATATATCATTCTCTGGTAAGAATTATTTTTTTCATTGCGTAACCCTATCAATCTGAAATTAATGACAATCGCTTATAACTGAAAACATTAGAATTCGTTTCTACAAGTGTGCCTATATTTGTGTTTCATGGAGATTTTATAAGCTTATATGTAGTCCTCATCGACAGTGATGGCTGACGAAATTTACCTGCACGAAAAAGAAATCAACAGTCACAAAGGCTTGAATCCACGTGTCCCTAAGCCCTGTTTTATTATTATATGATATAATTGAAGTAAATATGCAGAAGTTCATTAGCGAGGGAATTACAAAAGATACGTTCATTATGGAGGGAAAAGAAGTTCATTATGGAGGAAATTACTGATACGTTCTAAATCTATTAAGCCAATTTGATGTAACTATTAGTTTGGTGCATAATTATCAGGCGTTTTTTAAACAATATTTATTATGAAAAAGAAACAACAATTCAACAATAACATTTTCAAATGATTATTCCGGAGCGTATGATTATCGACACGCATTTTTATAACTTGAAAATAAAATAAAATTTTTATTAAAAAATGTAAACAAAACAGCCATTTTTATTAACAAATAACTCGCCTACAAAAACGCACCAACCCAATAGATTTCACAAATATTAAATAAGGAATTTGATTGTATACATGCTTCTTCCATTTTAAGATGCTCTAAATTCACAATGTAACCAAAATGTAAATATCAAAATTATTTTGAACTTTTCTGCTAAGTTTCCTACATTTCCTAGTAATATACAGCTTTCATATTGTATTCAGGATCATTTACAAGAATAAGTAGTCTGTATGTGTATTTTAATATTTAACTGGATGACTTATTTTATCTAGCGGATGTGCGGGTGTTATAATGGGTAGTGGTTCGGATGGGAAAATCCGAAGCAGTGCTATATTCACTTACGCGCAAACATCCATAGGAAAAATTTAAATCCACTTCCGACCATATATGCGCTAAATAGTGGAACCTGCATCTTAAAAAACATTGTAATTCTCAATTGTTAAAGCAATATTCACTCGCAAAAAAGAAATAATTACTTTTAGAATCTAAATATTTTTCGGCTTTAAATGAGCTTATATAAATGGATGGCCGAACAGAAGAAAAATATTACTTAGAGCTAAAAAGGATAGGAAGTTGTGGAAAGTCATGATTTCTTGCGTCCCGAAGGAATGCGGCCCATAAAAACATCATTTTCCCACGGGACAATAGTTCAGGCTTGATAATCCGTAAAAAGCAACCAATCATCTCAACCTTGCCTGTCCTGGGTATTACGATAAACTACATCCGCATCCTGGGTGAGACGGTAAACTCCGTCCAACAGCAGGGCCTCTGATCTTGAGGTTTTGAAGAGCGTGGAACCTCCTCTTGATTGCTGGTGTTCCCGGGTACACCCTGGCCCAGGGTGGTAGCACCTGTTAGGGTCCCAACTATGGGTAGATAGTTAAGCCCCAAACTGGGGTCAAAATATTATGAAAATGTAAAATAGGTTTTAATAACAGCAATAAACATTTTTAGGAAAAATTATTACCAGCAATACATGAAAAAAAAAAAGGATTACCAGCTATACATATCAGAAAAAAAAATTACCAGTTATACATTTTTTGTAAATATTACCAGCGATACATTTTTGAAGAAAAAATATTACCAGCAATAAAAATTGTCGGCATTAAATATCCCATTGAGGTTGATATGCCGTAAACCAAACCAAACCAAACCAGGAAATGATTACGAATTGAAATAAGATTTAAGAAGGAAAAAAAAACGGTGTTATATTATAATTTCCGAATAATATTGTTTAATCTAAAAATGTATTTGATCAAATAAATTGTATTTATATTCTATAATTACTTTCATGGTAATTGTTCGGATGAGCACTTCGCTATGGTACTTAAAATATTTTTTAAAAATTTAAGTACCGAACTAGAATGGCATGAAGATCTCATCAAGTTACAGTTGAGCTAGCTACACGTAGTCGAAACCTCTATGCTGACAGTTTCTTTTCTCGCCTGTGGGACTTCCTTCTGGCTCCAT
>OZ038498.1:79825017-79900017 GCA_964036315.1 Acanthosepion esculentum
TACTAATTATGATAGATAGAAATATTAAAGTAAACCATCTCTAAATTCTATCATGTTTCTCACACTACACCTCATTACCCTCTCTGTTAAATTACATAAACTTAATACTACCCGTCAAAAGTGTATAGATTCATTTCAATTTTCATTCATCATTTTTCGTTTCACCGTTTGGAAGTGGAGTCTGATGAGCCAGTGTCCTTTAATAAAGGGCTTGGCGAAATAAATTATTACATGAAGCCTTAAAGTAATCTGTTTTTCCTTTATATATATATATATATATATATATATATATATATATATATATATATATATCGCAAAGGTTTAATTCACATATACTATATTTGATCGGTCACTTTATTAAATATAAATGCCGTGGTACATCGGAGATATATGAAAGATGTATACTATATTGGTCAAGTCTCTTTGTAACTTTTTTAAGATATCTTGTGAAATATAACAACTGTAAAGGAGCAACTCGAATGGTTAGCACTCTTGTCTCGCTAGAACAATTACGACTAAGTAGTGAGTTCGATCCTCACTGGGTGCCCCATATTTTAGGCCCTGTGCCACATCTAAGCTACGCTTGGAAAATCACTATAATATCCGTTAATTATATATTACTCTAGAATAATGAAAAGTTTGGTAATTTATAACATTTTCCACCCTTGGAAGTGCGGTCTGATGAACCAGGTAAAAACATATACCTGGAGAAATAAATTATAACCAATGAACCCTTATAGTTGTCTGTTTTCTGTTTAAATTGAATATATATATATATATATATATATATATATATATATATATATATATATATATATATATATATATATATATGTTATGAAAATAAAGTTATTAGAACAAGCATGTAGAGATAAAATGTTTGTCACAGTCTATATATTAATGAATATTGAATATCCCTAATATATTTGCATAAACACATACTTTTTTTTCGTGTACTTACTTAATATATTTCAAAATATACTGAGGTATTTATAAACAAGACTAAATCTAGCAGGTTGTAAACATGCTTATTTCGACCGTCCAGTCGGTATTTACGGATGGGTTTTAAAACTACTGTATGTATCCTTTTTTGTACCCTGTCCACAATGCCTCCAGTATTCTGACGTATGGACATAAAGATCTGTTTAAAGAGGAAATATGTCTGAAGATGTCGCCGGTGGGGGACAAGCACAAGATGGCGCTGCTCTAAATTGTCATCCTCTTTTAATCCGAGGACCTGCCAGCAATTCCAGCCTGCTACCCTAACCTTTGCTTTATGGATGTCCAACGAAACGCCTTATGGCTCGGCAAACAAGCTGTCTTCTTGTCTGTCGACCTGGCTTTAACTTTCACCAGTCAATGATAGATATTTTCTAGGAAACGTTGTTCTGTTTGGCAATCTACGCATGCGCAGAACGCAAGTCAATGTTGAGTCCCGATTTCATTTGAATGCAAAGAAAATGGGGTTGGGTGAGTATATTTATAGATGCGTTTGTTGGAAACCTTAAACTTTAGCATATATTTCAATTTGGTTTCTTCGCTACACAGAAGTATCTCTCGTTATATATCTACGCTAAAAATCCCGGGATTTTATTTAAAACTTCAGGAAAGGAGAAGAACTCTTTTTAAATAAACTAACATATATAAGTTACTACACTCACAACAACAGAATCAGTAGTAGTTATCTCAGACGAGCTCTATTCAAATTATGTCCCAAAGAAAGGCATAGTTCCAGTGTTTAAACATCATTACAACTAGTTCGAAGCACTTTAGCAGTACCTCACGACATCATCATATTTGATTGGGTTTCCTTTAAAATCTGAGTACGCCATATCTCTACATATGCAGTGTTTGTCTGATCTTGGATTATCAACAAGTAATGCATGGACCACTTTATTCTTTAATTACAATACATTTAATAATAGAAGCGCACTAAAATGAACACAAAAGTTTCACGAGTTCAAATTTAGTCACCAACATGATCTTCTTTTTCTTAATTGTGGTACTGCACCTTAGAATAAGGGTATTTTTGCTTGTTCTGTAAAAGCTTTGTTAGTCAAGTGCAAGGGCTAGTATTGTTACTATCAAGGCTTGACAGAAGGCCTTTACAGAGTTTTGAAATAAAGAGTCTTCCGTCAACAGTAGTGAGAAGAGTAAATTGTTAGGTCTTAACCTCATTAACAGCAGCGGCTTTCCTGCCACTGCAGAGCCTGTCACAGATGTCAGTTTCTCCTTTTCTCTTTAGGATTGCATTTAAATTTTATTGGCTAGGTTTTGCATAACCGTTCGCTAATTTTCTGTAAATATTTGCAATATTTTCTCCTTACGCAAAACGAAATTCTGTGACAGCTATTTGATCTCTGCATGTATCCAGAGGATCAGCCATTTTAGAAGTGCATTATAAGTAGGAAAATTAAAAGTCCACAACATTTCCCCTGGTTTTTGTAGAATATTTATAGCTTATAGCTAAAACAATCTTCCAAGGAATGCTAAGACTTAAAATTAAATTAGAATTATTTTTCTTTTTTAACAGACCTTCGTACGTATCCTTCTTAATTATGTAGATCTATCAAATTTGATTCCACACACAGAACTGACGTTGGTGATAAAATTCTCATATTCCACTTTCATAAGATTAATTCAAACATGTCTTAAGCACTCTTGTAAGTTCAATCCTCACTGAGCGACCCAAAACGGTAACTTTTTCTCTCCCCCATACATATATTTATTTATATATACACGAGGGCAGCTGTATAAGTTTGTGACGAGGTGGATTTTGGTAAGAAACTCTAACTATATAATATTCAATCTATTTGATTAAATTTGTTTCTGATATAGACACAACCTTAAGGAAAAAGACTATGTTGTGAAAAAAAAATCTGTTTTGTTGTGTAAAATTATTTTTTCTTATTACTGAAATACAGATTTATTAATTTACCTATGTGTATCTTCATATATAAACACAATGACCACGTTGAAATGATGATGGCACGATCCGTTTTTCTATAAAATAAAATACTGATTTTTAATATTTGCTTCCTACGCCAACAGATTAACTTCATGTCAATATGAGGCTTTACTGGAATCTTGTGGTGACGTTGTGGAAAAGCAAAATTACACGAACATATGTTATGATGGAAGATTGTTATTAAGATAAATTTCCTTTTAACATATAATGAATTTTTAAAATCATTTCATGCCCAGAAAGACGATAATGTCACTAAGACGCAAGGGGTTACTGGGAGTGAAGGAAAGTGAGAAGAATTTAGGAAAATGAGAAGACATTAGGAAAAGTAACCAAAGACCCAATCCTACACAAGAAAAAAGGGATAAACCATACACCTGTTCAAAAGACAGCGAAGGAGTGTGAACCGGGCGATATACGAACCTATCTACACCTATTCTGATGTGTGCGATTTGACTAGCGTTAGATTAATGAAGATTCAAAATGAAATTTCTTCAGTGAAATTGCTCATGTGTTCTTAACACATGACTGAAAATTATATCGCAAATGAACAATCACTTGAGTGAAAATTATATATATATATATATATATATATATATATATATATATAAAACAACTAAAAAGATGTAAATTAAAGAAAATATAATGTTTTTTTATATGAAAGTATTTATTTATATTTTTATATCCACATACATATATATATAAAAATATAAATAAATACTTTCATATAAAAAACATATTTTCTTTAATTTACAACTTTTTAGTTGTTTTTCTATATATACATATTAAGAAAGTATACGTGGCTTCTCATTATATATATATATATATATATATATATATATATATATATATATATATATATATATATATATATATATATATATATATGTCCGAATGTCCGAGAGATTTTATAGAAAATATGTGTCCTTCAACTGGAATCGAACTTGGATCAACTTTGCTAACCAGACGCTCTCCAGCTAAATAGGATAGCACGTCAGGCTATAGACGGTTCCGTGTAGGATACAGGTTCGATTTCAATCAAAATTCTCGGGCGTTCTGACCGATAAATGAAGTTAATATTCTCTATTATAAACAGAGGATTTACTTAAATATTTATATTTATAAAAAATAACGTATAAACAGTACACACACACACATATATATATATATATATATATATATATATATATATATATATATATATATATATATATATATATATATATATATATATATATATATATATATATATATATATATATATAAAGAAATATAGTTTTAAGGTGTGCTATATTTATGGGATAAAGTACTCACTATCACAGATAGAGCGTATGTAAATATAAAAGTGAACGTTGAAGTCAACACTCAGAGGCGTCAGGCCTGACGATTGTGCTTAGCATGAAACAGCCTGTCACCTCTGAGTGTTGACTTCAATGTTCACTTTATATATATATATATATATATATATATATATATACACGCACACACACACAACACCAATAAACAAGAGCAAAAAAATTAGACTTATTACAAAAAAATTTAAACTGCTAATCTTAGAGTTAAAAATAATAATTCACCTCTTAGATCAAAATTAAATAGAACAACAAATATTATTTACGAATTTAAATGTCCATTATGGAATTGTATTCCTGATCAATTAAAATTCGTAAACAATTATATTGGCCACACCACAACATGTTTAATAAGAAGACTCACGCTACATCTTTCTGACCATAGCTCAATTAGGTCTAATTCAAATACTCATGGAGACCTACCGGGCCCTATTTACAACATACTTGTTGATAATACAAATATAATAGCACCGTCTACATGTAAAAAAGAGTAAAAATAATGTAAGTTTTATTAATAAACACAAAACACTCAATAATATCAACTATGAACATTTACACAATATGTTGACTGTGTTTTGAAAATAAAACATTCTATAATGCTAAATACATACATACAACAATCAATTTCCAGTTAACGGTAAATAAAATTCATCCTTGATAATGGCTAAAGGTATAGATGAAAGCGCTTGGAAAAATAACACATTTAAACAGTTTTTGTATAATTTATCTACGGAAAAGAAAAAATTATAAGATCATATGAGAAATTATATAAAAAACTTAATCAAAGCACCTTGTCTGTCATATTTAATGAAGATTGTATGAAAGTAGGATTGCTGCTGAAATACACAATATATATATATATACATATATATATATATATATATATATATATATATATATATATATATATATATATATATACCACACACACACATACTACACACACACGCACCCACAGATACATATCCATGTTTAAGGTGTATACGCCTTTTAAACACAGATTTCGACATCAAGGCATATATATTGAGGAATCATATTGTATTGTAAAATGTAATTTTACAAAACTATAAATGATAGCACCAGTTATAATTTGGTTTAATGTAATATTTCAATTTCCTCAGCTGTTGAGGCTTTTCTTAGATGCTATTCCGTAATGCACGCCTGGGTGATCATGTCTCTTTTCAATTCACGATTGACTTAACAGAAGAATTCCCGCAGTAAGCATCCGTTACTTTCTACGGTGAAATAATAAAGTTTCTTCTTCAGCCAGAAGGACAGCAGAACCCGATTTTAGTCTTCTCTAGCTCCTGTCTTAGCATATACATATGTATAAATACTGTAAATTGATAACGTGCTTTACTCTCTTTCGATCACGTTTTTTTTTAGATTATCGAGTCAGTTAACGTTATTGTATTTATTACAATTTATATGTGTGAGTTCCGTTTATTCATAATGATCGCGCATGATGATGTATTTTGAATATGTGAATACATATGGATTGAATACACACAAAAATACACACACACACACACACATATATATATATATATAAAACTCTATATATATATACACACACGCACACACATATATATATATACACACAGACACATGAAAGATAGAAAATGAGATATGTAAATGAGTGATGTGTATGTATAGCTGGCCACTCGTATTCGAGGATACCCGTCTACTAGAGCGGCTAGTCAATCCCTATTGCAGACGTTTGCTCAGGCGCATTTTGTGTTCGTTCAACACCCCCAGAGCCCACCTTTTGTTTATACTGCAACTATGCTGAGCAGAACTTAATTACAATTTCTGAGAGCGTGTTATCTAGCGTGATCAACAATTTGAACAAGGCCGGCACGCTCAATCCCTCGGTCACGATGACTTGTGACTTCGTGCTAACACAGCTATCGACGTCACCCAAGGATTCCGTCTACACAATTTCCCTCACAAGGCTTGGGTCAACCCGTGATATGGTTTTCAGGCACTTTCCAAATGATCGCAGGGAACAAACCCCTCTAGTCCGATAACATCAGGAAGTCTCCTCCCTGATAAATCGAACATGTTGAGATTCGAACCCGGGTCTCATGGTCAGAATGCGAACGTTTTAACCACTCGGCCTCGTGCCCAAGTGATGTACATACACACAAACACACATTCACACACACACACACACACACAACCCACACACACACACGCACACACACACACACACACACATATATATATATATATATATATATATATATATATATATATATATATATATATATGTATGTATAGGTTTTTCAGTCTGTATTATGCTTTCAAAGTCAGTGATTTTCAGTTTGTCTTAATAAAAGTCAGTATCCCTTTCCATTTGTTCAATGCGAATGATGTGTTCGCTAACGTCCCAGCCAATATCTATAACTTAAAGATAAGAGAGACAAGCTTTTCACTGAGACTCCACTCCTTGTCTTTTCCATGTTTGAAATGTTTGAGATGACTGAAATAAAGAGACGCCGTTCAAACAAAACCTTCATCTGTGATGTCTTTGGAAATTTAGTGAATTGAGGCAACAGCGTCATTTATTTGCCACAGCAAACACAATGCACAAACATCGGCCGGCGAGAATCAGTGTTTCCCGCCGCACGTTCCCCGTTCCGTTAGATTTATTTTGATGGCCAACCCACAGCATGAAACTTTTCAAGGACTCCGCACGGAAGCAACGCGAAATATTAAACAAAGAAAGAAAATATATAAAACCAAGACTAAATGTTACATTCAAACTCTAATTATATGTGGAATTTACGCACGCACATACAGATAATGCATATATTTTGGCAGTAACTTTTATTTTATACAACTTCGGTTAAAAACCCACGAAATTTCTTTATTAAGGATTTTTTTAAATTTATTTTCTCTATTAAAAATTTATTTTCTATATTAAAATTTATTTTCTATATTTCAACATAGTGCAAAGAAAATAAAAGTTTTTTATAAAGCTTATGAAAATTGCAATTACTAAGGGTATTGGCAATTTATATTGAAATATGTAGCGGAAACGAGAAAAATTGTCCAAATTTTTCTCGTTTCCGCTACATATTTCAATATAAATTACCAATACCCTTAGTAATTGCAATTTTCATAAGCTTTATAAAAAACTTTTATTTTCTTTGCGCTATGTTGGTATCACCATTTTCAAATATTGTGTCTTCACGTGACAGATCGTGAGATCTAGTCGTTAAGAAATGTATTTAGTATTTTGGCTCCGAAATTTGATAATTGCTTGTTGTTTATCCTTAATGCTTCTAGTATTTTCAGTTCTTTTTTATATTTTATGTGATATAATGATTGTTGTTAATAATTGTGCGTCATTGTTAATGATAGGCTGGATTAGCAGAAAATTGACACGTTAATCGGTGTGATAATATAGAAGTTGTGCAACCAATGTATGCACTGGTCGAAGTATTATGATTATTAGAGATACTTTCTTTATGTGCGCAAGCGAAGTCTTAGACAACATTGGTATTTCTGTTTTATCATTGGTTGTGGTCATGTTGTAGGATTTTAGATTTTTAATAAGTGATAAATTTAATTTTTTTTTTGTCGTTAGGTGATATATATAAGTTATTTTATAATTCCTCATTTTTACAGACACACACACACACATACACATAATCAAGCTAACACAGGGACACACATGCATATATATATATATATATACATACATATATATATATATATATATATATATATATATATATATATGTATATATATATATGGACACTGAAATCAACACCGAGTGACGACAATCTGTTTCATTCTTGAACGCAATCTTCAGGCCATTGTGAAGACTTTATTCAAGTATGGAATAAACTGTTGCTACTCGGTATTGACCTCACTTATATATATATAAGTGTGTGTGTGTATGTGTGTGAGAGAGAAAGAGAGAGAGACTGTGTGTGTGTGTGTGTGCGCGCGCCCGCGTATGTGTGTGTGTGTGTGTGTGTGTGTACTAATAAATATATATTTGTTCTTCAATATTTGTTCTACTCAGAGTAGCACCGAAGGGTGAGGAACAAATATATATATATTTATGATTAGAATAAATTTTAGCTGCATTATTTCATAGAAGGGGTTATGACTGTCCTAACTTATTGTAATTTTGGTATATCATAAGTATATATCTAATAAGTTAGCCTGTCACATGTTGTTATTCTGGATAGATTTGGACACACCTTACTAAACACCGTTTGTCACTGCTGACTTGCTTGCAGAATGCAGTTAGGATGTGAAGACAATTTGCATGCTCGCTATACAATAAAGTCTTGTGTTGATAAAAAAAAAAAACTGTCCTTCACCCTGCTTAAAGTCCAGACCTTGCTCCTCAGTCTGGAGGAAACGCCCAGGTGCAGTCGTTTTGAAGACATTGAGAAGATGAAGGTCCTGAATAACTTCATTTTGGATGACTTCCATGATGAAGTTTAAAAATTTCTGAAGTGCACCTCATATAATATATATATATATATATATATATATATATATATATGTGTGTGTGTGTGTGTGTGTGTGTGTGTGTGTGTGTGTGTAAAGCTTTCAGATAGAGTATATCTGTAAAAGGACAATGTGAGTCAATACAAAAGGAAAACTTATCTTAGCCGACGCGTTTCGTCCTTAAAGGGACTTTGTCGAAGCAAATTTTGAAAACCCAATAAATACTTGTTACAAAATAAAATCCTTACATTTGCCTTGATAAGTTCCTTCAGAGGACGAAACGTGTTAGCTAAAAAGCCTTCCAAAGCCGCAATTTCAGTTTATGGTGAGAATTTTTTTTTTTTTTTTTTTGAGAAATGACTTGTAATGTCTCATTCCGTAATAAGCATGTAAAAACTAAAACTTATATATTAAACGAAATTTGCTACGAATTTATGAATGGAACTATTTGAACTTTGGGATTTGCCGATAAACGCTTATTGTAAAAATATAAGTGGACAAGCGACCAATTTAAAAAGTCAGAGTGAAAATCTTAAAGAAGAATTAAAAAATGATTACCAGATGTTCTATCAAATGAACTGGTGTCAGTGTTCAGAATTCAAGGCGGATTTACAAGTTAAAACAAAAAGGGTTCGACGCCAGTAATTAAGCCATTCGCAATATTGGAAAAAGTCAACAAAGAATTGGACAGATTCGACAGAATTTGTGTAATAGAAAAAATATCCATTGAAAATATACAGCACCAGGGCTGGATGTAAAGATAAAAAAAATAAAATTCGTGTTTGTGCGGATTTCTCGAAAGGATTAAACACTTGTTTGGAAACATTAACTACTCATTACCAAGTCCAGAGTAAATTTTTCGAAGTTAAATGACAGAAAATATTTCCAAAGCTGGATCTCTTTGAAGCGTATTTACAAATTCAGATTGAAAATGGATGTTCAGAATTGACGACCATAAATACGCGCAGAGGATTATAGATGTTTAACCGACTTCTTTTAGGCATAAAGGTGGCACCAGCTATTTTTCAACAAACCATGAACATCATGCTTGTGTATTGCGATTTCGCAGTGGCCTATTTTAATCAAAAATGTATCTTCAGAACAACATGATGGGCATGGGAAAATAATTTTGGAAAAAGTAAGAATATGAATTCAAGCTCAGTGAAGAAAAATGCGAATTGTTTTTGCCGAAAATTAAATACCATGACAAAATTATTGATAAAAATTGTCGTCAGCCAGATCCGTCGAGGGCAAGTGCAATTGAGGATATGCTTCCACCAACAGATGCGACTACATTACAAGCTTTTCTAGGATTGGCTAATTACTATGAAATAGATGTACATAATATGCATAACTTGAGAGCTCCACTGAACGATATTTTTTTTTTAAGCTTATCACCCCAAGCAAGGCTGGAAGCCACTAGCACGCAAGGGGTTACAGAAGGTTTGGAGGAAGAGCAGATAGGAGTGGTAAAGGAGAGGATGTGGAGAAAGATAGTGGATCGATCAAGGCAAGGGGGTTACAGAAGATTTGAAAGCGAGAGCAGATAGGAATGAAAGGTGAAAGAATGTGGAGAAGGGAAGTGGATAGATCAAGGCAACTGGAGATGTCGATTGACGTTACACTTAAATAGTTGGAGATTGTATTTGTCAGGGAAACAGGAATAAGGAAGGGAGTTCCACAGGCGAGATGTGCGAGACATGAAGCTATTGGAGTAGAAGAGACGTCTACATCTAACAGTTTCAACGGTGAAGGGGTGGGAACGGGATGCCAGCTTCGTAGGACGTTTAAATTAATGAGGCCTAGGAACCAGCGAAAGCAGCTCATCGGAGCAATTACCGTGAAAGTATTTGTAAAAAAGACAGAGCCGGGGCAACGTCGCGTCTGTGAGAGAGCGACTGCAGACGAGATGACAGATCAGGGCCAATTACATTGCATATCCGTCTCTGGATCTTATCAAGAACCCTGTGTGGGAATGGAATGATAATTGTCAAAAGGCGTTTGACGAAATAAAGATTTGCGTCAGATTTATCATTAGTACATTACGATCGAAAAGCAAAACTTATAATGCTAATGTGTACGTCAGGTCCTAGTGAGTATGGTTTGGAACGGTGATTTTACTCAAATACGATGGCGGTAAAATAAAAGCCTTCGCTCATTACAACCAGGTAGAAAAAGAGGCTCTGAAGAAATTTCATAAATTTATTCATGGAAGAAATTTTAGGTTGCAAACAGACCACAGACCTCTATTAACAATATATGGTTCAAAGAAAGGAATGCCTACGTATACAGCTAATAGACTACAACGACTTATTAAACCATGATTTTGCGATGGATTACCAACCGTCTAAATCCTTGAGACACGCGGATGGATTTTCAATATTAATACCTAAAAATGCGGAACCATTTGTGGACACGCTCATTGCAGTATTAAAAAGGGAAATGGAAATATAGAAAAAATGTGCAACGGAGTACGAGTTACCCTGGAAGAAATAAAAGAAAAAGCGGAAAATGACGTCATTATTCGGAAAATTAAAAATAAAACAATTGAAAGTAACAAAGAATGAAATACAGACTTAAACGCTTACTCGCTAATGAATACAGGCGTCACGGAGCCGAATTATTATTTATAGCACAAGCACCCCTCCACACACACACACACACACATATATATATATATATATATATATATATATATATATATATATATATATATATATATATATATATACACACACACAAACTTCGGTTTAATATGCTGCAATCTTTCTTCAACTTTTTTTCATGTGCATTTAGTTACTTTTTTTTTCACTGGTCATCTTCTCGCCAAGTAAAAATCGGCGGGAAACATGATGTCAAATCAGGAATTTTTACACGAATAGAATGTAGGTTGTTGTTTTTTCCAGAAATGTGACAGAAGTTAACTCCAAATGATTCAGTCAGAATGCAAAAACGCACTTCATTGGTTCAATTTTTTGCCTAATTAATAATTAGTTCACTTCTGTTCCGGTGCAGTTACTTACACTCACACACTATAACTCGTTTCGTAGCGACTATAATGTAAGTAATGCTTTGGCTGCTTGCCATGACACATGTAATAATTAGTTTGAAGACTAACTCCAAACGGCTTCTTCTTTTTACCTCTGACCTGGAGCTCTTTATTTATAACTGTGAACTGGTTCATATAGTAAACATTCCCCTTTTGAGATTAGTACTTTTATAAATATTTTATTTTTTATTAGTATTAGTATTTCCCCCTCCTCTTTCTGAAGAGTTCGCCAACGTACTTGACTTGGTAGCCTTTCCATTTCAGATCTACTTCCAGTTCTTCGGTACACTTCCTTTTTCTAGAACTTGTCCGTGCATGTTCCACGACTCGTTGTGGTGCTGGCACATCAAAAACATCTTATAGCATTTTTGTCAACTTCCCTATTCTTGCTGATATTATACCGTGTGTCCCCTCACGTGGTTGTTTGCCCTCCTTATATGCTCTAAGGAACATTTTATCGCCGCCCTTGAAACTTTTGGTGTCCTTTCTTTTCATCCGTTTGTCTTTTGTGATTTGCTAATAACTTGTCGAACACCGATTTTACTATTCTAGTAAACATTATTTCGCTGGCGACATGCCTGATGGTGTATTGGAGTTCGGTGTTACACGGTAAAATCTCAGAAAATTCTGAGCGTTCCCTCATTTATATATCAAATCTCCCCCTCTCTCTCTCTCACTCACACACACACAATATATATATATATATATATATATATATATATATATATATATATATATATATATATGATGGGTATTCAGCATATCTTCATTCAAGTATGTTTGGTTGAATAATCTAGACATATTATGTCAATTTATTTTATTTTAATCCTAAATAAGATTATTTCAGTATAGCAAAAATGTTTTAAAATGTCTATAACACGAAGGTTTTAAAATACCTAAATTGTATTTTTTTAAATGACAATAACAGCAATGTTTGAAAATATAATATATATATATATATATATATATATATATATATATATATATATATATGTATGTATGTGTGTGTGTGTGTGTGTGTGTGTGTTCAAGTATGTTTAGTTGAATAATCTAGACATATGTATTTTTATTTTAATCGTCTCAGATTCACTGATCAATTTCTTAATGTCGTTATTAAACTCTTTAAGGAAAGCACCTCCTTTCTTTTATATTCCCAAGTACTTTTATAAATAGCACCAATAGCTCTTTTACTTCCGGCACTCACCGTGCACTATATTATATTTTCTGTATCTGTCTATATTTTCTGTATCTGTCTATATTTTCTGTATCTGTCTATATTTCTATATTATGTACACTATTTACATTATTCGGACTATTGTCCTCATCTTTGTCGCCATATTCATTACAACATTTCAGCCGTTGTGCACTCAGGCCTTTTTCAGGTGGTTGGAATGTCGTCTTCAGCTCTTAAGTGTTTGTCTGGAAGTGGGGATTTGAATTTATTTTCAATATCAGTCCTCATCCGAAAGACGCCTTGTTTATGATAAGGGTCCAGTGTTGGTGACTGGTGGAGGGCGTGAGATATCTCCTTACGGGAGAATTTGCCTGGGCTTGGAGTTTATTTATAGCTAGGGTCTTTCATTGTCTGTAACTAAATTTCGGTTACTACTATGGGGTGCTCCGTATACTAACAACAAGTGTGTTTTCCTGGGATTTACAATAAATAGTATTTAGACCATAAGGGTTTAATGTTATTAATAGGTTATGGGGGATTTAACCTTAAGACCAATTAAATTTAGGTAAATCAGTTGACTGATGGATTCATAAATTGTGGACTAGATCATGCTATCCAACACATATACACATACATATATCTACATACACGTGTCTGTGCGTTTACATATACATACATATATGTAAGTAACCATACGCACACACACATATACATATATTCTTATGTAATTTGGAATCTGTTCCTATGTCTACATTTTGTAATTAGCTCTTTACGCTGATTTAATAGTTTGCATTGATTTTTGTATTTTATTATCCTAATTTTCTCCCTCAAACATAGTGTTCACCTATCTCTAAAACTATTGGAGGTGTTTGCGAAACATAAGATTTTCCAGCTTATTTGGGGATTCAGACCCTTTACCTTCAATTATGCTCTGTTATAATAAATACATTGAGCTCTTTCTGTGGATCAGTTTTAATATTTGGTATTACTAGGATCCACCTTCATTATATACCAACGGATCTATTACCTGTACTATATATATATATATATATATATATATATATATATATATATATATATATATATATATATATATATATATAATGAGTTTAGACGTTCATTTTTTTAAAATTCCATTTATATAGGGATTGCAATTGATGGTAAGAAAGCTCAAAATTAAATCCACATACTGGAATGTTATTAAATGATTGCAATACATCTAAAATAAAGTTATGTAAGTATATATGTAAGTAACCATACGCACACACATATACATATATTCTCATGTAATTTGGAATCTGTTCCTATGTCTACATTTTGCAATTAGCTCTTTACGCTGATTTAATAGTTTGCATTGATTTTTGCATTTTATTATCCTAATTTTCTCCCTCGAACATAGCGTGCACCTATCTCTAAAACTATTGGGGGTGTTTTAACAACTTGTTATTCATAAATTTGTAAACATTTACTAGATTATTAAAAGGTATGAACCAATTATAAGGAATTCCTTATTATTTACCATTTTCGAATCAATTGGTAATGAGCCGGTGTTTGGCCAACGATTCCAATAGATAACATAATAAATAAATAGTGATTATTACTTTTGTTGCAAATGCTCCAGAACAAAGAAAATGTTTAAATTCATTATCATATGTTCAGGTTTTATTAAAATTGTAATCATCGCTTTTTAAAACAATAAACATTGCCGAGGAGTGAAGGTAATTAAAATAATAGCGGTATCAAAGGAAAAACTGTCCTTTTGAAAATCTGTTGTTTTTTCGGTCACAAAGGTCCAATTTTTATCAGTTTTATTTGCAGCATCTTTGAATTTTTGATACTATTGAGTAATTGCTTATTTTTTGCAATCATTTTGTCTTTGTTCGTCTCTTTCAGTGCTTCGTACCGTGATACAGGGGATATCGCGAATTTGGATGGTGGAAAAACGAGAGAGTGAAAAAAGAAGAGAAGACTTTTCTGGGAAGCTGGACGGTTGTTGATAGATGTATGCGAGAGAGGATAGAAAAGTGGATGTGTGCATTTTGTGGCAGATATTCTGGCAGTTTGACCGAAGGAAATGTCAGAAAATGTCAGAAATCGGAGAGGAAGAAAGTCGGAATGATGAAGTGAGAAGCAGAAGGAATGATTCATTGGTGCTTGGCGGGAAAAAGAGGTGAAAAGTGGTAAAAAATGACGGCAAGTAGCCGCGAAATAAAACATGACAGAAAAAAAAAAGAAGGAGAGGAGGGGAGAGTCAGTAGGCGGGAAACGCATAAATATAGAATAAAGGGAGATAATTCAGTAAGAAACAGAAACAAGACTAAAAATGAAGATGAACAGAAAAGATTATTTGTTAAAGATTCTGTAGAAGGAAGGACAATAGTATTTTGTTGTTACAATTGTAGAGTATTTAGTATTATGATTAAGTAAAAATAATGAATGTGGAGGTGTTGTAATGGTTAGTGGCTCGAAATTAGAAACCGGCGAACCTAGTTCGAATTCCGGTAGAATTTGTAATATTCACAGTGACACAAATACCCATGAAAATGGTATGAAGCTATTTCATCTCCTACTCTATAAATAGTTGCGATAAACTCGACTCTCTATCCGTAGTTGGCAGTCAGTGTAGAGAAAGGGAAATTCTGGATTTAAAACTCTACGACATGGAACTCTACATAAATGGTCATACAAGATATACAGGTACTGTGACTGAAAAAAAAAAACACAGAAAATCTTTTTAACAGTTATGTATAAACCCTCCATTATTCACAATGCTGTTGACGCCATTCCAGTATGAATTGTGGCCAAGAAAGTTATCGAAACGAAGAAATCCTGGACAATATTCTCACTGTTGAACAAGAGAATTGAAGAGTTGTGGCTCTACAAACGAGTGTTAAGAATGCCATCGACAAAACACATGACCAACAAGGAAGTACTATGCTAATACGAATAACAATTAAACATACGCTCGCACTCAGAAAGAATTAAAATTTCGAGGTCACCTAATGAGGAAAGAGGGCTTAGAAAATTTAATACGCAACATGACAAAATGAAGGCAAGAGAAACAGTGGTAAAGATACTTACCCTGATATTATTTCTTTCATTTATATTTTCACATTAGGGTTCACGGGATCAAGTAGCGCCAAGCCTCTTCAGCTCTCAATGTCGAATCAACTTCATTTTTACTTCTAAGATCTAATTCTACCAATCTCTTTGGATGGAATGTTTTTATCTGAGACAATTCCGAATGATCAGGTGCTCTACGAGCACAAGTGTATTATTACACGCTATTATTATTATTATTATTATTATTATTATTATTATTTTCGTTGATTTCTGTTGTATAAACGTTTCTTTCCGGATCCCAACCAGAGACCTAAAGCTTCATGTCATTTTCAACTAATCATTTTTGTAAAAACAAAAAACCCAAAAAACAACAAAAATATAAGATCACACACATTTTACATAGATAAATCCCTTCTTAAGATGTGGGCTGTAATTGTCAGTACAATTTTTTGTATTTCTTTAAGGCGGAGGCTACCGGGGATCCCTTCATAGAATCTATCGGAACCTTTACATTACAATTTGCAGGGACTACTATGTCAACAAGAAAGCACATTCTGTTTTTGTGATCTTTGATCAGGATAGCTGGGCGATTATTATTATTATTATTATTATTATTATTATTATTATTATTATTATTATTGTTGTTGTTGTTGTTGTTGTTGTTGTTATCATTGACCATCAAATATTTAAATGCAATATCAATCGTTATCTTTTGTTTTCTTAATTCTTGTTTTTTTATTGTCCTCTCTCCTTATTAGTATATTTTTCTCATATTCTCTGACACTCAGTAAACGTTTGCATCTTAGTGACTTTATTGATTTGCTTGGGGGGAAATTAATAAAAGAAATTTTAATTATTATATCTCAGCTCCTACCAGAGACACAATATATTCATTAGTACATGACCTGTTCCAAACAGCTCTGCCACCTGTGCACTCCCAATGATGTCAAATATATCCAAGGCGTCTTGCGAGGCAGATAAATTTCGGGACATAGTTCCGTGCACGCCAACTACAAAAGAGACCATTTTCATACTATTATTATGATTTTATTTCCTTTGATTTCTCTTGTATACTCATTTCTTTCCGGGTCCTAGCCAGAAACCTAAGGTCAGAAATGGTATCATGATATTTTACACTGAGCATTTTTCGAGAAAAAAACAAACAAACAAACAAAACTAAAATCACTCACATCTTACATAGATAAAGCCCTTCGTAAGCTGTGAGCTACACTTATGAGTAAAATTTTGGGGGGGGTTTGGGCTATGAGGGATCCCTACAATGAGCCTATCGGAACGTTTCCCTGATTGGAAAACGTTCCGATAGGCTCATTGAAGGGCTCCAACTACAACTGGAATTGTTAATGTCCTTATGTGACACATTTTTGAGATTTCCATTTCATATTTTGATATTTTTTTGAAGATCTTCAAAGATCCATTGCAATCTGCAGGGACTGCCATATCAATAAGGAGGTACTTTTTTGTCTGCGGTCTCTTATACCGATGACTGGGCGATTTAGTTTTCATTTATCTGTGTGTATTGTAAGGTCCCATGAAATGATTACAGGTCCTACCTCTATAATCGGATCACTGTGGTGTTCATACCAATTTCTGGCAGTTTCCTCCCCATAAAAGTTGCATATTTTCCAATGCTGATATTGTCATGTCGGGTTTTATATTCAGTGGGTGCCAATACCGTGCAACCTGATACAAGCTGATCAATTGTTTCTGGATATTTATCACAGAATCTGCATTATTATTATTATTATTGTTGTTTTTATTTTCTTTGATATCTGGCGTTTACACATTTATTTCCGGGTCCCGCCCAGGGACCTAAGGTTAGAAATGTTATCAAGTCACTTTCCACAGCAAAAATAAATAAATAAATTACATAGATAAAGCACTTCGTAAAGTGTGGGCTGTACTTGTCAGAATAATTTTTTGTATCTCTTTGAGGCATGGACTTCCAGGGATCCCTTCAATTAGTCCACTGGAATCTTTTCCAACCAATCCTAAGGCTCCAACTACAACAGGGATTGTTGATGTTCCCATGTGCCACATTTTTGAGATTTCTGTTTCAAGGTCCTTGAATTTTGACAGCTTTTCGAATATGTTCAACGATACATTGCAGTCTGCAGGGACTGCCATATCAATAAGGAACCATTGTTTTTGTTTGTGATCTTTATTATTATTATTATTATCATTATTATTATTATTATTATTATTATTATTATTATTATTATTATTATTATATGGGGAAGTTAAAGTAAAAAAGAAAAAATGGAACTAAATTATAAATGTGAATAAGAGGAAAGTTCTGAAGCATTATGAAAACATGTTGTCAGTTGTTCTCCAAGACAAGTGCGAAAATTACTGAGTACAAAACATAAGAGTAATAATGATGAAAATAATAGAAGAAGAAGAAAAAGAAGAAGAAGAAGTGGAAAGAAGAAGATAAAATAATTAGAAAAAATGGTGACGTGGAAGAGATTAAAAATAAACATAAGATTAAACAATGAAGGCAGAAAAATTGACGAGGAAGACGTTTTGCGAAAATAAACAGCAACGATGAGAACAATGTTGAACTGGACTTCTGTTTCAGAAATTGACAGAATTTACCTCCTTTCAAGGGTAAGTGGGTAGTAAAAGAACGTGACCAACCTTCAGCTTTTTACTAAAAAAAATGAATGAAAAAAGAAACTGACTCAAAGAAGAAAAAATAGTCAGGATTTAAAAAGAAGGGATTTCGGCGAAAAAGAGATACAAATCAAATAAAAACGTAAAATGAATAACCATCAACAACCCCAACACCACAAAAAACATAAAAGGGGAAAAATAGCGAAAATAAAGACCAAATTTTGGAAAGATATTGAACTCGACAAGGAAACGATCCGCCTTTGGTGAGCGTGCTGTGTGCATATACGTCTGTTCCATTGACTGCTTCTGGATGAAGCCGTCTGCTGTGTGTGCAGAGGTTTTTAGGTGAAGCGTATGTTTGTTGGATAAACATCGGCGCGCGTGGTCGGCCGCCAAGGCAGTGAGGTTCGCGCAAACACGGATGGCAGGTAGCAATCTGCTGGCCACTGGTCATATCACTTGGTCCGATCAATCACCGAAGAAGGCTAGGGGGAGTATCGAAGGTCAGTGAAGAGAGATAAATAGGCCAAGGCGCCATGATATAAACGCTTAGTCGACATGGCGTCGCGTCTCCCATTTGGCTTAAGGAAAAATACTAAGAGCAGTGGCAATTTTAGCCGGAGATTCAAATTCGAATATTCGATGGTTTCAAATTCAAATGTGATTTTTGTGTAAAAAGTAAATGTTTACATTAAGCTATCACAGATCCGATATAGATCTGTTTTAAAATTATCGGCCAGGCTTGAAATAGTTTACAAATTACGTACTTCCAAAAATTCGTTAATGCCTGTTGAGAAAATGCCAAATACATAATGAAAATAAATTTGCATCGTCAAAGTTTTGTTTCATTATTAAGAGAAAATATTATTTTTTTATGTAATAACTATTTTAAAATTATTTATAGAACCTTGGAAATTCTGGTTAAAAATCTAGTTTATTAAAACTGGGTTCTTTGTACGGGAAATCTGAATTTTTACACTGAAAAACACACTGATTTGGAAAATATTTTTAAGAAATCAGGTAATTGTTGGATTTTAATGACACTTTATTATTAATATATATTGAGAAAAGCGGGAAATTAATTGTAAGATATTTTTTCCTTAGATCACTTTTAAAAAAGATATTTAGCAATTTCAATTTTATGAAATTTCAAGAAATTCTTGTTTGTAGCACAAAATGTTTATATCTTTATAAGCACAAGTACTTGGAGGATTTAAATCATTAAATTTATTTTTTTTATTTTTTATTTTTTTAAACTTATCACCCCAAGCAAGGCTGGAAGCCAATAGCACGCAAGGGGTTACAGAAGGTTTGGAGGAAGATCAGATAGGAGTGGTAAAGGAGAGGATGTGGAGAAAGATAGTGGATCGATCAAGGCAAGGGGGTTACAGAAGATTTGGAGCGAGAGCAGATAGGAATGAAAGGTGAAAAGATGTGGAGAAGGGAAGTGGATAGATCAAGGCAACTGGAGATGTCGATTGAGGTTACACTTAAATAGTTGGGGCTTGTATTTGTCAGGGAAACAGGAATAAGGAAGGGAGTTCCACAGGCGAGATGTGCGAGACATGAAGCTATTGGAGTAGAAGAGACGTCTACATCTAACAGTTTCAACGGTGAAGGGGTGGGAACGGGATGCCAGCCTCGTAAGACGTTTAAATTCATGAGGCCTAGGAACCAGCGAAAGCAGCTCATCGGGGCAATTACCCTGAAAGTATTTGTAAAAAAGACAGAGCCGGGGCAACGTCGCGTCTGTGAGAGAGCGACTGCAGACGAGATGACAGATCAGGGCCAATTACATTGCATATCCGTCTCTGGATCTTATCAAGAACCCTGAGGCAAACAGCAGGGGCTCCAGACCATATATGGCAGCAATACTAATTCTGAAACAGAAAATCTTCCCTTAATCGTAAAATAATACAATACAACTAAAACATTTCTAATTGAAAATCTTCTCCTTTTATGAGTAAAAGTGTTGTTTAAAGAAAAAAATCCGGTGAATACTGATTTTTTTAAGATTATTTTCATTTTTTTATTTTAATTTGAATAATTTATAAACTTTTAAATCTTTAAATTTTGCATTAATTTGTAACGGACAAGCAATATTTTTAATAAATTAAAATTGTATTTGCGAATTATAAATGTAAATGTACTCTTCTATTCAACGACTCCCAGTATTTTAAATAGAATTTTGATTTTTTGTGTGTGTGTACAAACGTCTCGGCTTTTGTAAATACTGACGCCCATACACGACATTATCAGAAAATATATCATTTTAAAGGATTGTTCGATCTTTACAAAAAATCCTTGCAACATATTCCCGTTCCATGTAAGATATAAAAGTTTAAATAAAATTTATAATATTATAGAAATTTTATAAATAATAATAAAATACATTTTTAATTTCAGGACTGGGGTAATATATAAATTATTAATAAAAATAATAATTAAAAAAGTTTAATATGTAACAAATTAATAAAAACTGAAATGTAATAAATTAAAAATAATAGAATAATAAAAAATAGTAAAATACTTCAAAATTGTATTAATAACATTGTTAGCGATAATAAATTAATAATTTGTTGGTAAGTTTCTAACATTCGTATGTACTTAAAATTTAATAAAATATTATATTGCTCAAAATATTTTCTTAATTTTAAAAATTTACTGGGTAGTTAAAAATCTGCACAAAAATGTGTTCACGTGATAATCATTAATTTTTGTCAGTTCTACCCACTTTACTTAATTTTCAACATATCAGGCTGTCAATAAATCATTCATCACACCAGAAAAAACAATCATTCTGTGTTTAAAATTTTTTTCTCCTGATTTTTAAGGTAAGTAATATTTATTTCAGATCCGATTTTTAACCTTTTAATCAACTAATTTTTTTCAAATAACGATTCAGAAATGTATAATTTATTTTTTAATGATTTTTGTTTTTTGAAAATGAAGTATTACTTTGTATTGACAGAAATGCCAATATGGACGCATTTATTGATTTTACTGATCAGGTGAAAAAAGATTTCAGTCAATACGGTTTGAAATATATCAATGTATTTTGCTCATTAGGAATATTAAATTTAATCTGTTAACTTGGAATTAAAATTAATATTAAAACTTCAAGAAATATGTTTTTTAAATGCATTTAAAAATTAGGTATAGCTTTGTTGTTAGAATATTGACGTCCGTAGTACGAGGCTTAACATACTTCTCGAACATTAAGTTTATAGTTTGAGAAGTCCCGATTTTTCACGCGTGAATTCTACTTTGACGTTGCATCACACAAGGCGACAATCAAAATATACTGTGGTGCCATATCGAAGTTCTACAAGAACCAAGTTTAATTTGAACAAATAAAATTTAGAACCAAATTCTACGATTATTAAACTTCATATTTCTTTCATTTTAATTCTAATTGCTTATTACCGAAAAAGTACGAATGAAAAATTAATAATGCTTGACAATGCTTTATCTGATAAGAATCCGAGCTAATATAAAAACGTATTTATTAATGGCCGTAGAATTATGGTCTGTATTAAGAATAGCAGAAATGAAAGACATGCCCTTCCAAAATTAATAATTGTTGTCAATGCTTTACCGGATAAGAATACAAGATAGTATTAAAATGTATTTGTTAACGGCCGTAGAAATATAGTCCGTATAGCTGCGATGAAAAGCAAATGAAATTAAGATGAAAGAAATACACGTCAACAATTAATAATTGTTCACAATGCTTCATCTAATAAAAATTCAAGATAATATTGTGCCTACTACTAATACTGATAGTGGAAATAAATCAGTTGAAATTAATTTGAAAGAAATAATACCTATCAAAAATGAACAATGATTGGCCATACTTCATTTAATAAAATTCCAGATTATATTACTACTTGTTATCTCATGGCAACAAGAGTAAATAAAAAAAAACACATTTGAAAAAAAATAAACAAAAATAAAACAGAAAGATCTATTAAAAATTCTGTTTATTTTATCTTTGCGACTTTTTTTTTTTTTGCTAATTAACTTGATGAAAAATACAGAAACATATTTCTAATAATCATTGATTCAAAATATTATTAAGTAATACTTAGAACATCAAAATGAGTCTTTAATTGGAAATACCAATTGTTTATAGAATTTAAGCAACATAGATTCTGCTGTACCGACTCGTTGAATATTCCATACAGGACAAAAAGAGTCTTCGAGTTCAGGCACAGTGTTACATTTAAAAAAATAACACTGGATTTGGCGCTATACAATCTTACTGTCTTTTAAGATTTTGAACTCATGGTAGATCGCTGGTTCCTAGGCCTCATGAATTTAAACGTCCTACGAGGCTGGCATCCCGTTCCCACCCCTTCACCGTTGAAACTGTTAGATGTAGACGTCTCTTCTACTCCAATAGCTTCATGTCTCGCACATCTCGCCTGTGGAACTCCCTTCCTTATTCCTGTTTCCCTGACAAATACAATCTCCAACTATTTAAGTGTAACGTCAATCGACATCTCCAGTTGCCTTGATCTATCCACTTCCCTTCTCCGCATCCTTTCCCCTTTCATTCCTATCTGCTCTCGCTCCAAATCTTCTGTAACCCCCTTGCCTTGATCGATCCACTATCTTTCTCCACATCCTCTCCTTTACCACTCCTATCTGATCTTCCTCCAAACCTTCTGTAATCCCTTGCGTGCTAGTGGCCTCCAGCCTTGCTTGGGGTGATAAGCTTAAAAAAAAAAGAAAAAAAAGATTAACCTAAGCTCGGTATCTGTTTAATAAACAAGAAGAGTTCATATCTAAATCTCTGGGAAGGTTTTGCATTGAGATGATTTGCATATCCCCTAAAAGAAATGATAAAAAAGAATTTTTCAACCATTATTAAGACGAAAGAAATACTTGTTAAAATTAATAATGGTTGATAATATTTAATCTAATAAAAATAGAAAATATTATTACTACTATTAATACTGCTAATGTAAGTAGCAAAACAAATATTGCGAAGAGGTCGAAGAAATTACGTTTGTGTTTGATTTGATCTTAAACCAAGTGTAAAACTTTAATAACTCTATCGGTAAAGCAACTGCCGTAAATAACAAAAAATGAATAATGCTTAACTGTAATCTATGCAAAAAAGAATTTTATATAATATCTAGAAATGTGTTTATATCAATTCTGGGAAAAACTAAATTATTTTCTTCTAAAACTTATTAGCTCCTGACATACGGATATGGGACTAAGGATGTGAAAAGTAAAATGCTAGTTTTCTTGTCTTAAGACAAAGATGTCGAGAAAATAAGACAAGAAAGAAACTAAATATCAATCATGAGGGGCATGAAGAAGCAAAAGTGAGGAAATAGGACGGTGACCTCTTCTGGCGTTTGCTTTTTTTTCCCCACCGAGAATGAAAAGGCGTTGTTTAATCGACATTTGCTCCGTGAAAACATTTCAATGTCACCGCCGTGTGTTTGACGCATGCGCAAGGGGAAAATGAAAGGGAAAGTAGCAAAAGCAAAAAAAAAAAAAAAAGATCAAGGTAATTTTGTGGTTGTGAGAAACAAAAACAAAGAGCAACAGACATTGAGGATAACGGAAGAAAAATGACAAAGAAACAGAAGAGGAAATGTAGGAAGCAGTTATTGATCCCCGTGTATAAGTCGACTTTTTATTAAGACTTGTAAAGAAAAATATTCTAAGACCATATTAAATTAATTTCTTCAAACTATGCAAAGACTTGGAAAATTTTTAGCCTCAAGCAAAAAAAAAAAAAAAAAAAAAAGCAAGAGAAACTCTTGAATTAAAAATCTAAAATATTTTCAAGAAACTTCTATAATTCTAATATTTTTCTAATACAGCATAAGATCTATTTGAGGAGGAAGATGGTATTACGCCAAGATTAAAAAAATAGTAACATTTAAATTGTTAGCTTATTTTTCCTCGGAGTGAGTGGATGTTCGGGTGGTGTAATTGATAGTGGCACTGAATGAGAAACAGGTGAACCGATTTCGAATTCTAGTAGATTTCGTTATGTTCACTTCTGTCAGTTATGTGCCATGCGTGATACACGCTTAGGCAATCATTTATCTTTTGATACATGACTGACGAGGCAGATTTTTTTCTGCAGTAGGCAGCCATTTTTTTTTTTGTGGTAAACCAATTGCCATCCAAGGCTATAGAACCCGATCTGTCCTGCTATATACCCATAGCTAAGGGGGGTGGAGAAGAGGATTCATACCTTTCCCAAGGCTATTAGCACTTCAGTGAATGTAATGACGTACGAAAATTAATAGGAAATATATAAATTCATGCAACGTTCACTCACAAAAAAAGGAATTGTTTGTAGAATCCAAAAGTACGTTTCGCCTTTAAATATCGCATTCATTGATTGATTTGCTTTTTACGTCTTCTCAACCATCAGAGTCAAAAATAAATCAATCAATAAATCTTCAGATCGAGAATCTACTTCTGACATTGATATGACGTACGTCACTATCTCAATCACAACAGATCAAAATAATTTTGGCATAATTTCAGGGGCTTCGGACGTAGCAAGTATCAATTTATTTGAATTGGAGATAATTTCTCGAGAGTTTTTGTAAATTGTAACAGTGATAACAAGAAAGGAAAAAGAAAAGAGGAAAACATTGGAAAGTGAGGAAGAAGAAAAGAGAGAGATAATTTAACTCTACTTTTTTTTTGCTTTTGTTGTTTTGTTTTTTTCTATTTTATTCTGACGACTTTTGATAAAGTTCAATGCTCAAGTCTTTATCCCGTCTAACTTGTCAGAAGACGTATGAAGCTAAACCAAGCAGAAAGATTTTTGAGTGAAAACATACACGGACACGCTTTATTATTTTCTTCCTTTCGTTCTTCTTTCGTTTTACTTTCATTCGTTCTTCTTTCTTTTTTCTTTCTTTCTTTCTTTCCTTCTTTCTTTGCTCTTTCTTTTTTTCTTTCTTTCCTTCATTGTTTCGTTCTTCTTTCTTTTTTCTTTCTTTCTTATTTCCATTCTTTCTTTGTTCTTGCTTTCATTCTTTCGCTATTCTTTCTTTTTTCTTTCCTTTCTTTATTATTCCGTTCTTCTTTCTTTCTTTTTCCATTCTTTGATTCTTCTTTCTTTGTTCTTTCTTTTTTCCCACTTTATTCTTACGTTCCTCTTTCTTTCTTTTTTTCATTCTTTGGTTCTTCTTTCTTTCATGATTTCGCTCTTCTTTCTTCGTTTTTTTCCTTCTGTTTTCTTTCTTTTCTTTCTTTTGTTCTTTCTCTCTTTGTACTTTCCACTTTTCTTTCTTTCTTTCTTTTTTCTTTTGTCCTTTTATCCACACCATCATGATATCTGGCGGCAAAGTGATCTCGAGAAATTATGCTTGCAAATGGGAAGTCATAAGGGGCCGTTGTATTAACAAGCTGATGATGCTAGTGCCGCGGGTGGGTCACCTGTTGGAAGAGAACATTAATCGACGTAGTTCCTCTGTGGCATGTGACAAGGGACACTTTGTCCACATCTTTGAGTCTCCGTCATAACGGCTCCGACGTTTGGTCACTTAATCAAATCACTGAAAGCGTTTAAAGCCGTTGAGGTATGCCTTTTAGGAGAGAAGGACAGACGGCTCAAAGAGTAAAAATGTTACGTTGTGGGGGGGGGGCAGTCAGACAGCAAAAGAGGGATAGGGAGGAGGGAAGCATATAGTGTAGGGAAAATAATAGAAAAAGAAAGAGAGAAAATATATAAGAAATTAATAATAATTTCATGAAAACGAAGGAAGCACAAGAAAACAGACGAAAGAAAGAAGGAAGAAGAAAAATCACAAAGTGAAAGAAAGAGAATTCACTGCAAGACAGAAAGAATGAAATACAAAATGGAAGAATGTACAGGGAAAATTGGACTCAAGTCTTGTAATAAAATTAGTGTGAAATTAACAGACCCAGCGAGAATTGTTTCCCCTGTCAATAGTAAATGTTTGCCAAAATGAGCTTGTAATTATCACCTCCCACCACCTGGCGAGATACTCTTATCGCCACTAAAGATATTTTATGAGCTTATTTTGGCAGATGGCTAAATGAAAGAATGTGTAGCTCCAATCTTCCACTGGAAGGAACCTGAACAAAAGTAAATAAGCATTGGAATTCTTCTCATCTGTCAAGTTTAAAACGCGAAAAACACGTGCTAATGATAAATAAGTGATCTCTTCAGAAAGTATTTAACCATTTTGATTTATTTGAGCACTGGAAACGTGGCCTAGATTTAATCTGGTTAAAGAGGACTTTACTGCGCATTCACAAACAAGAACATCGCATTCACAGTTAATATGTACAAAAACTTTCTTGAAGCATTATGATGCATCTGTGGAAAATAACTTCATATGTATTAGCAACATGTTTTAATTGAGAAATGTTTCATTAAATAATTTAGACAAGTTTTGTCTACTTATTTTCAATTGGATCCTTTTATATTCACGGACAAGCTTTTTGGCGTCATTATTAAAGGAAGAGAGAAAATTACCGTGTTAATACATGTTTGATATATATAAATTTAAATGTCCTCTGGGAGATTGGATCTCCAACAACAACAAAAAATATTTATGTTGGCCACACTACGACCACTGTGTCTCGACGCCTGAGATTTCATTTGAATGATGCCTCCAACATTTCTAAACTATTACAACAGCATAACTGTCCACATTGGAAATTCAAAAAAATTCTTCTTGAAAATACATCTATACATTTTTATGAAAATAATAATATAAACTAAAAATTATTGAAGCTATGTTTATTAAAAAAATGAAACCAAACCTTAATAAAATTAATTATGAATACTGCACAAATGTTTTAAAATGTGTACAGTAGATAGTTTAAAATATAGAGATTTGTCCGAATAATTCTTAATACTTATTTAAAAAAATCTCGACACCTCATAATTCAGTTGCCTTCCCTGAAGTGTTAGCTAATCGTACTAAACCCAGCGTTCTTCACTTTACCATTAAGAATTTTAACTTTCAGCTAAAAGTTTGAGGGAACCCCTGGTAATTTAAACTGGCCCCAAAAGCAGTTGTTTTATATTTAAAATGATAGAAAATTATAATACATGGTTAAAAAAGCTAGATATGTTTTTTATTAGAAATTATTATGACAGAAAAAAGCATTTTATGATTAAATTCTGTTTACATCGAAATATCCTCCTTTAGCCTTGATTACTGCAGCACAAATATTTGGCATTCCTTGCAAGTTTTTCTCAAGGCATAAGTTTGATAATTGATTCCATTCTTTTTTCAATGACTCTAAGAGCTCTTTTTCATTTTTTTCGCTGTTCTATCAAAATCATCCAACGTATTTCTGCGGATGGCTTCAAACGTTTGAACTGTAGTGTATATAAATTGTGTATTAGGGCAGCAATACATTTTTATGCCAGTTTCATTAAAAACAACTGATAAGGTGCAGTGGCTAAGTTTTTATATAATTTTTTATTTGTTCTTATAAGTTTTTTCTTTTCAGGGCAGAAATTATATAAGAATTGTCCGAATGTTTTAGATATCCAGACGCTTTCGTCTATATTTTTAGCTATTATCAAGGATGAATTTTATTTTACATTTAACTTAATATACAGATTGATTTATGCATGTATCTAGAGTTATAAGAATGTTTTATTTTCCAAAAACGGTCAGAACATTATGGCCGTGTTCATAGTTGATATTATTGAATGTTCATTTTATTAATAACGCTTCCATTATTTTTAGACTTTTTTACATGTGGATGATGCTATTATATTTGTACGATCAATGAGTATGTTACGGATAGACTATGGTCAGCCTCCATGTGTATTTAAATGAGACCTAATTGAGAGAGAGAGTCTTCTTGTTAAATATGTTGCAAAATATGCAACATAATTATTTACGAATTTGTATTGGTCAGGAACACAGTTCCTTAAAGGACATGTAGACTCGTAAATAATATTGGTTTTCTGTAATTTGGATCTTACAGATGAATTATTATTTTTATAATGAGGTTTTTATGTTTTTTATAATAGATAATTAATTTAATTTTCTTGTAATCGTCAACTGCAGTTGTGTATTTATTTATAATGTTTCTAGTTTTATATAATTTATGTCCTGAAAAGAAATAAATTATAAGAACACATGAAAAATTATATAAAAAACTTAACCACAGCACCTTGTCAGTCGTTTTTAACGAAACTTGCATACACACACGTACACACACAGATGTACACACACGTACACACACAGATGTACACACACGTACACACACACGTACACACACACGTACACACACATATGTACACACACACACAAACAGACACACACACGCACACACACACACATATATATATATATATATATATATATATATATATATATATATATATATATATATGTATATATGTATATATATATATATAATTGACTAACCCGTGACATTTCGATGTCTGAGAGCACGGTAGCTCACTTATAAAACCAAGCAGTCGTACTATTCTTGCATATGATTTGATTATTGTTACGAAGGATCTCTCTCTCTCTCTCTCTCTCTCTCTCTCTCTCTATATATATATATATATATATATATATATATATATATATATATATATATATATACACGCACACACACATACATACATATATATTTATTATGGACCATAGAAATGAATTACATAAAAATGAAACTCAATTATACCCCATTTATATGGCTATTTTGTTCCTCGGGATAAATTCCCCGGAGCTTGTCAACTCTAAAACGGTTGATAAAATAATGAATCGTAACGTTTTTTTCCTAAAATTAAAATTAAAAAAGGATAGAAAAAAAGAAGAAGAAAGTGAGAGAGAGAGGAAAACAGAGGAACAAACAACAAATAAGGGAAAAGCATTTAAGAGGTTGATAGAAAAAAAAGAAAAAGGAAAAGAAACACCCAAATAGGGAGGGAGAAACAGGAAGACAGAACATATACAAGTCCAGACAGAAGAAGCTAAAAAGGGTTGAAGATTAACAAATATATATATATATATATATATATATATATATATATATATATATATATATATATATATATATATATATATATAATCCAGTCGGGTTTATATATATATATAATTCAGTCGGGTTTCGATACTAGCTAGAGGCAACCGGACGTCTAGCCACACTGATGAGCTGTGAAACAGCGAAACAGTCTGTCTGTGGATGACAAAAATATTGGCTCCTGAAAAATTAATTTCGGTTGAGCTCTTTGGTTTGAGGTGTGAGTTTGTAAACAGTGACTATTTAAGCTAATATTGCACGACTCTTCGGCAGAATTGAGTCACTGTCAGTCACTGTCTGTTTATCTAAATCTAAAAAAAAAAATAAACACGCTAAAATTCACCCTCATCCCTGCCATGCGGCAACGGCTTAGTGGTAGATGTTCCGACTGACGCAAATTCAGTCGGGTTTCGATCCTAGCTAGAGGCAACCGGACGTCTAGTCACACTGATGAGCTGCGAAACAGTCTGTCTGTGGATGACAAATATATATATATATATATAAGGTCTGTATCAACCCATTATTAATATTGACTTAAATTTTGCTTACCTCAATTCCTTTTTGTAGTATACATCACTTTTAAAAATAACGATGAAGAATTCTTTGGGGTGACCAAAAGATGTTAGTGCCGTCTGATTACTGGTTAATCTCACACATTAGCGTTCACACAGTAATCTTCTCTCTGATTGATTGAAAACATTTCATCAAGGTCGCTCAGCCAGTTCTGAAGATAGTCAAAATGGTTCAAATATTCTAAGCAGATTTCGTGCAATTGTTCTGCTGTGTTTTTGTATCTGTGTGTATTTGTGTGCGCGCTTGTGTGTTTGTGCGTTTGTTTGTGTGCCTCTTTGTGTGAACGAGCGTGTGAGTGTGTCTCGATCTCCGATACATGTTCGCCGTCGAGCTATCTTACAGATTCAGCAACAACTCTTGGATGTATAATTCATTGAGTGAAATTACTCGAACTAATGACAAATGTTGTCATTTAATTTTTGTTTTTTGTTTTTTTGTTCACCCTGAATTTGCCGCATCTCATCTCCCGCCATAAATATGCACATTTTGATGTCGTGTCGAGTCTAATCATTCCGAGTAGACAGCCGGTTGATGCATTTATCTCACGCAGAAATTCGCAAATCGAAATCTATGGAGACACGTACATATTAAATGCATATAGACGAGAACCATTTATAAACGATAACTGTCATCCGAATGCATGTTTCTTCATTTTAGAAACGAGCTGTTGCTATATTCTAATCATCTTTGCTTCATGACGGGCTGAAGGAAGATTGCTTTGCGTAAACTTGTTATACTGCAAACGCCTATTTGTCTTTTAAAATCAGCATACTGACTGTTACTGGGGATTGATATCTGACCACTGGCACCGCTTTGAACTAGTGGCGAAAAATGTTGAGAAAATTTTAGTTTGTCTCTTGTTAACTGGGGCAAAAGATGGCTTGTTTAATTTTAACGCCTGACAGAAAAAGTGACTGAAATCGTGGTGCCAGATCAGGATTAATAATATTGCACATTCTTTTTTTGGGATTTGATCAAGGATCTCTAGATAAATAGCGGGATCACCGGGCCATATTTAACGGCAATATTCTAAGCATGCATTAAGAGAACTTTGTACTTCAATTTTATTTCAGGTGAGTGAACATATTTCTCACACCTTCTAGCTAATTACTTAACCATCATAGTAGCTTTACACACAGATGTCAAGTGATTTCGGAAACAGAAATGTGAACAGTTGTCTATCCTCGGAAAACAAAAAAGCTTGATTGATATTAAGAAAGACCCTGTGTCAAAATCATCAAAGAAAATTCTGTGTGCGTGTGATCGAGTGCGGGCAGAAGAACATCTACAACGAACAAAGGGAGGAATGCTGAAGGGATGTGTAATCTCAATCCTCCTACGCGGAATGCGGAATAATTTTCTCTCAAAATGGAGACCTCAAGCAACAGAGATCTTGTTCGACAGAAGAGAATACCATGGACGGAGCATGTGAGCAAGAAGGATGTATTAGGGAAAAGGAAATCAAGAATTTATACTTTGAATCAGAAAGAGATAGTTTAACTTTCTGGGACACATAATGAGGAAAGAGGGCTTGGGGAACTTGATACTCACATATGGAAGGCAAGAAAGGCAGAAGACAAAATCGAGTAAACTAATTGACGAGTCTGTGTAAGTGGATGGCATAACAGGGATTAGGAATAATATTAAAGAAACGAAGATTAATTACAGATATGAAGGATAAGAAATCGTGAAGAGCCATGATCGCCCACGTGACACGGCATTTAAAACAGGAACAAGACACACAGAGACATATTTTTTTAAACTTATCCTTTATTACAGTATTTACATTAGTCGGACTATTGTCCTCATCTTTGTCGCCATATTTGTCACAACGTTTCGGCCGTTGTACGCTCCGGCCTTCTTCAGGTGGTTGGAATTTCGAACTGAACCCTTTATTTCGATCACTGGGGTAGACTGTTCTAGTTCCACGTGTTGGATGTCAGTTATCAGTTACTTCCTGCTAATTTTCCCTCTGACCTTAACCTGGTATTGAACTCACGCTCTTTTGGGTCTGTCACTGGATCTAACCAACGCATTTATCCACTGTGCCATGTGTCCTTGAGGACATCTGGGTATGAATTTCTGGGTATTATAAACCTAATGTTTTCAGCAACCATTTTTACCAGTGCTCATATTGCAATTTTGCTGTTATCATTTCATGTTTTTACCAGAGCTCATATTGCAACTTTGTTATCATTGCTTTTTATCCTTTATTAGTCAACCCATAATTAGATTATAGCCAAAAGGTATCGAGCTCTGGTCGGTAATAATTGTGCAAGAACCGCTACGTTTTACTAAATAGGACTCCATGACGAGATGGACCAGATTATTTACATTATCTCCGACTTCTACTTGTATTATTTAACCTAATACGACCTACCGCATGGTCGGGTCATCGGCGACTAAACAGGTTCTTTCACCGATGATCAGAGTGACTAGATAGTAATCGGGATTAAACCCCAAAGCCGGATGGTTTTTCTTGTAGAGACAACAGCCATCTAGTACAAGGGGCTAGATGTGAATATGTCTGCTGGCAGTGTGATAGTGACACGGAATCCGTGAAAGGCTTTCTAGACTGAAATCGATAGAATTTATGGCCACGGATCCGTGATCAAGACAACGTTCAAGTTGGAGGACATCGGCTGTGGATTGACCTGAAGAGAGATGGGCGCCGCTTGGTCTACTTGCCCAAGACACGCTTCGCATGAATGAAAACCTCTTTGCCTTTAAATCGAGATACGTGAAGGAAACTGTTCAGAAGGTTAGCTGCACAGCGACGCTACGATCACACCCGGTAATAGAATGATGATGATGAAAAAAAAAATATATATATATATATATATATATATATATATATAGTTTACAGTAAGGTTCACCCTGTACAAGTCCTGGGAGCCACTTAAGGTAGAGGGTTACGCTAGCAGTTAGGAGAGGAAAATAAAGGTTAACGCTAGACTTGAACAAGTTAAAACTTTGAACATACCCAATAGAGAGAGAGGTGATAGATTAGTTATTTTCTCGTTGATTTCTATGAGGCTCTCCTTTGTGATGGATAAGAACTCTCCCTACTTCTGCCTCTGGCTACTTTCGAGTTTCAAGTTATAAATAACATGTCTAACCGCGTTTATATCACATCTCCTTATCCCCAATTTTTTTTTTTTATTAATTAAAACCTATGAATCATAACGAGTATACACAATAAATAATTATGCCAAAGCTGAAGTATTGAGTTTTGCAATTACTTGAGCTCATATACTAGTCTCCGGTATGAAATACCAATATGTATGCATAACAATATCACATGAGTGAAAGTAGCAAATTGAGTAAGAAGTGCAAAAATAGATATGACTGTGCAGGAAAACTTATGCAATTAGAATTCTGCAAAAAACAGTGTTTTGACTAAGCAAACAAACTTGCTGTGCTCAAACTCAAATATATCTTACGGCATAAAATATACAAATTTTTCAGGGAATTTGGAATAAAAACGTATTTTCCAATGCAGTTCAGAAATGCGTATGTCGCCATCGTAGACAAGAATGAAAAAAGAGTTAGATATTGAATGTCCCTGTTCTAGAAGAACAGAGAGTAAAAGAAAAGCTGAAAAAGATATGTTTCTTTGCCAGAGAAAACATTATTATGTGCCACCATTTTTCCTAATGGTCGCACATAATAATGTTTATTATGACGGGTCAAATACACCTGAAGATAAAAGAGTGGGGTCTCTTAGAAAATACCCGGATCATCCTAACGGCAAAGCAGAGTACCGTAGAGAGTACTGGAGTATCATTGACACTTGCTGTCACTCGTCTTCCAATAATTTCTAACAGGTTCCTTCAGGTGCGAAAGTTGAACGAGTAAAGAACAAAAACAACAGCAACAACAACAATAATAATAATAATAATAGTAGAAATAAAATGAAAAATTGATCTCTCCTTTTCTTCAGAAAAGAGCATCTCTTAAAAAATACCATTTCTCTTCAGGGCGTTGGTGAAGAGATATCCGCCAAAGCTTTCTTTTTTGTATATGCTGGAATTGCTACGATGTTTTTGGTATTATTTCACTCTCAAACAAAGTGATAATCGCACTAAGACACAATGAATTACTGATGGCGGAAGAAAAGAGAGGACGTTAGTAAGTAGAAAAGAGAACAGGAATCAGCACAACAGAAGATGGGGATTGCGTTTAAAGGTTTTGAAGATTGTAGGCGACAGGGAAGCAAGAAACTTACACAGGTGCGAGAAAACAAAACTATCAGAACTTACATCTCGGTATTTCAACATTAAAACGATGAGACCTAATTGCCAATCTAGTAGAACATTAAATTTATGCGGTCGAGGTAACAAGGAGGAGAAAAATTACCATGGAAATATTTATAAAAAAACATAGGGAGGTGACTGAAGTCGAGATGCCAGGTCAGGACTGATAACATGACAGACCATTCATTGGATTTTGTCGAGAATCTCTAGATATATAGCAGTAGCCCCAGACCCAATATGGCAGCCTTATTCAATGCAGCGACGAATAGTAAATTTATAAATGCACTAGGCGGATTCTGGCAAGAAAATTGTCTGGCATGACACAATGAACCAACATTGCAGACCCGCCAGTTGATTCAATATTATTCTTCCCCTTCATGTCAGTGGAAAATGTGAGATGAAGAAGGCGCAATGAGTTGCTCTCCTGGAGGTTAGCATCAGCCATACTGTTGAAAGGCAAAAATGGTTCTCTATGCTAATTAAATTATAACAGTTTCGTTTTGGTGGCGTTAAAATTTACAATTTGTTTTTTTTTGTTTTTTGCTCCAGTTAAAAACGGATTGGAAGTTATTCTCAAAATCAATGCCAGTGTTACTTTATCGAACCTATCGGAATTACTATTAAAAGGGGAATAAATAGATTCTTGGGAAAACTAATCCAGTGCTTTCCTATTGCTCTCTCTATGGTTTCGAATTATAAATTGTTGTTCTCTTAGGCTGGCTGACAACCAAAGCTCAAGATCTCAGTCTACAGAGCTCTTTAATTCATAGCTGGGAGAGAGAAAGGGATGAGTTCATGCCTTTTACAAGGGCATGGATACAAAGTGAATACAAAAAATTGGTCAATATTTGGACTCGGTCCGCCCATTCAATTTAACCGTTCTGCTAGCCGCATCTCTCTGAAAATAGATTAACGATTTCATTTTGAAAGATGACACATTGACCAATTATACAGACAGCTACTAATAGAACTTGAAAATTGGAGGCTTCATTTTGGTGTGTGTACGCGCGTCTGTGTGTTTGTGTGGGTGTGTGTGTAAGAGAAAGAGAGAGAGAGAGAGAGAGAGCGAGAGAGGATGGTGTCAATCCGATTTCAAGAATAAAGTTATGCTTCATCTGTAACACGACAGTCGGCGCCATTTTTAATTTAATAGCTTGAAATATAAAATCTTTCAAACCTTAGTCCCGAGCTCTTCGTGATATGTCAGAATTTGTGTTTTTACGGGGTTGTGCTGCATTCTATCAACGACCGCAGCAACAGCCGATCATGAAATATAAGAAAATGGATGCTGGTTCTAGTCCAAGATATCGGATCAGTATAACGTGCAACACTTTTTTTTCTTTTTTGTTCCTGGCTTTTATCATGCTTTCTGCTGACTTAAAGACAATGCATCATTTTTGTCAGAAAGCTGTCGTCAGTCTCGGTGATCGATCAATAATTTCTGAAAGCTCGATTCTTTATCAGCTGCCGATAACCTAATCAGTATTTGTTCGCTACTTGTCAAAGACGGGGACTTGCTGGTAATAGCTCTGCGGGCTACGGTTTAAATCAGAAACCGTAGGAATATCCTACAAGCGTTATGGATGTTTTCAGGCGTTAGGTTTCAGTCACACGCATCACCAACCTGACATTTGAATCGAATTGAGCCAATAAGGTCCTTATAAAGAAAATATCTATATAGTGATGATTTTACAAGCATTCGAATATCTAAGAAAGACCATCAGGTTATATGTGTATATATTAAAATATGCTTTCAAACGATAGTTAACTGACTTTCCTTTTGTCGCTGTAACTAATTTTGTGATCGAAAATCAATTAGAATAATTAATAAGAAGCGTTAAAATAAAAGATTCAGTGATTTACTTAAATCGTTATATACATCGAATGTTTGGGGGCCATCTGCATACTAGGACGCTGAAGCTATTGAATTCAATAATGCATGGTCTCCAATCTTTTATAGGCAGTTTGATGCAAAATTTAAAATCCGACAGCCCTAACATTGCCATTAGCCAGTAAGGTATTTTTAAAGGAACTTTACGCAGTAATAGCTTAATTACATTATTATTGTTATTATTGTTAAATATATGATAAAAAAAAACAGAAAGAGAAAGTAGGCTAGTAAATTAGTTAAAAAAAAAACAAAACAGGCAACTCTCAGAATTTTTAAGCGATTCTCCGAAATCCAGAGAGAGACCCAAACTTTTGGCTTATAGTGTACATCTTCAGAATTTCCGGACCGAATTTTTGACTATCGTGCTTTAAAGGAATTTTTGAATTTACGGAACCTTTTTTTACGTTTTAAATGTTAAATTATCCCACTGAAAACATGAAGCAAAGAAATATACTTGCTTTGGTTACACAAAAGTTTGGAACTATAACTTAACGGAACAGTTTTGTTTTGAGATTGGTGCTAGATTTTGTCTTTTCTAGCTGATTTCTATGAAATTCTCTTTTGTGCGGGAATGAAGAGTTAAAGTAAACACTGCACTTCTGCTTCTGGGTATATCTTAGCCACGCTTAATGAGTAATTCTTACTTTCTAATCAACAATACTGGAAGTTAAATATGGATCTTTATCTCATTTTGAATTAAAAAGAAAAACAAATTAGTCTAAAGAAAATAAACCTGATGAATTGAAAAAGACACAATAACAGGAACAGTGCAAAGTAATTCATGTGGTCATCTGAGAAATGAGAAAGATGCCTCATGAATTTCATTTTCTTTCAGAACAATGACCATGAAATTACTTATAGAAAAGGCACAGTTGAGAAAGAGGCTTAAGCTGAGATGCTAGGGCAGGACTAATAACATTGCAGATTCTTCTTTGTATTTTATCAAGAATCTCTAAATACATAACAGAAGCACCAGATCAGATATGGCAGCAATATTCAAACTATAGACGAATGGTAGACTTATAAATATGTAAGATAGATTCTGAAGAGAAAAAAAATGTCTAGCACGACACAGTGAGCCAATTTCCCGAGTTTCCTAGCAATATACCTAGAAATTGATTCAATATAATCTTTCCACTTCATTTCAGCAGAAAAAAAAACGTTATCCCGGAAAACGTAATGATTAATTTTCATGGTGGTTTGCATCAGCCTTTCTTCAATATTTTTTCATATTTTTACATAAACATTTAACCGATCCATTCTTCAGCAAGTAAAGAATTGATTACCAAAAATGATCAAATGCATATTGTAATGTTATCGTGTACTGAGAATACAAGAATAAATCTCTAATACGGAGAATTATTGTTCATTCAATGACTATCGGAAATTGGGGTTGTGGTTTTGAACGTGAATTCTACAATCTCTTGATGGGCGCGGACTCTCTTCTTCGTTCCCAGGCGTATGCTTGTATGTCTACCTTTGCCCCCCCCCTATTGTGTGCACATTCTAGGCACAGCTGGGTCGACCACATATCCAGATGTCGGGGGCATCCAGTGACATCTGTTTAGAGCGCGGGTCTTCATCTGTCAGTTGGAATATCAACCCGCTGATGCAAAGTCTGTTTTGACAGCATAACTGTTGATTGATTGATTGTTTTGTTTTTACGGTTTATCAACCCTTTGTCGGTTATTTAAAGCCGAAGCATATTTTGAATTAATTATTTAAAATCAATTATTTTTTATGACAATTATTTTGAGAATAAGAAAAGTTTTATTTTTCCAGACGCAAGCCCTACTATTTAACCAATAGCTGGGGAATTTTGACCCCCCGTTAAGCAATGAAAGATTTCGTGATCAAGGGAAAGAAAATTCTCCAAAATAATTATGAAGAATTATTTTGGGGCTGGATTTCTCATCAGTTTAAAGCTTGGGGCACTGCTGCATTTAATTGGTTCGTTCATTAACGAAATAAGGAAACAGTTTGGAATAGTTTTTGTAGACTAACATTTAATACATCATCTACCCACAACATTTATCGAAAAACGGGCGTCCTGTTCATAATATATATACAGTGTCAAATCGATCCTGAGTTCTTAAGGAATTATCTGCACTTTTTTTTTTTTTGTTGCAAATAGCAAATTTTAATTACATCACTGATAACTGTGTACTATTACAACTTGACAAAAAGGACACTCTCAATAGTGTACATTTATCACAATTTCACACTTGACATTTGATGATTTAGGATGATTTAGTATAAATTATTACGGAATTTTTCATATAAGTGTCAAAATGTGACCGTCTCAAAACTGTAAAACATATCCTCATGGAAGAAGGAGGCGCCAATTCTTAATAAGATGTTCTGAGATTGAAGATCCGGATATAACTGAACACTTGTTCAAAGCCGACCTTTTCTCATACACACTAGTAGAGCAATTCTCTTTAAGAGTTTCGTGGTCCTACCTATGGAGTCATCATTAAACTGACACTAAATTTGGTAAATTTTCCTTTGGAAAATTACCATCTTTATGAATTTGCCATCTTTATGAACTGATTTTAACACTGATTAATTAGAAAACAAAATGCATAAACTGCGAAAAATAACATTGTCAAATACTGGTAGGAATCTGTTTATAAAATCTCACAACCTCGCCACTGCACAGTCATTTAAATTTTAAATAAACTTAATGTTAAAATTAAACACTTCTAACACCATCTGACAAGAACAACAATCAAACAATTTTTGCCACTCCAATAATTGCCATGTAATGATTCACCCTCGATTTTCAGCATTTCTGGTTCCAGAAATTCACCGCATTATCCATTTTTCTGTTGACACGTCATGCAAATTCAATAACACACCTGTAACGCGCTAATTATGTACAATTCATAGCCTGATGATTGCTTGAAACTTAAATAAAACACATTTTTTTAATATTATTTGATGAACGTCACAAACAGTTTGGTTGAATTTACCACATTCAACATTAAAGGCCATGACCATCTCCACAGATTCCTTTTCATCATTATCTTCGAATTACCATGGCGTCTAGGGAAAGATAACGGAGTAGTTCATCGTCTCCTTCTCCACGAGTTTGAATTCCGAAAAGTCCTTCTCAAAGAATGGCTGCCATCCAACACTGGAAATCCAAAATTTGAACCATAGCTGGTGAAGGGAAACAGATTCATGCCTTTCCCAAGAGGACAGTGCGAAAGTGAAAGCAACAATATGGGAAAAAATGTGTTTTGATACATTGTTTTTTTAATGTTTTATCCACCTTTTTAAGGTTATTAAAAGCCAGAAAATATTTTCAGACTGTTAGAACTTTTAGAGATAATGATTTTACTGATACAAGTCCTACTCAATAACCCACAGATGGGGGAGAAGAGGTGGATTCAAAGGTATTTTCGCGCAAGTGAATATAATGAACCCGACTGGAATTGGAACTCGGCTCATCGACTTCCAATTACGCCACATTATCCATTACACCGCCTGAACATCCAAGTTTACAGCACTTAGTAGGTACTGACCATTCTCGACATTGCTTAACTTCGGTGGTCGTAAGGCAACCAGAGTTTCAACGTGATATGTCCGTGAGCAAACATTTATTTATATTTGATAGAACGCAGTATTCTATGGACTTGGAGATGGATATGGGATTTATTGTTTTGGGTAAGGAATCTGCATATACGTTGTTCTCAGGCAAAAATTCGGGAGAAATGTATACTCATAATCATCCAGATATGCCTTATACTTAATTTTGTGTGCATGCAAAGAGAGGCCGGGTCATCAATTGGTGAATAATCGTTTTTCTTCGATTTGCTCTGTCCCTCCAGGACGTAGGCGATCATGGTTCTCTCTTTTATCCTCTGTAGCAGTGTTTGCCTTTTTACTACCACTCCGTCTCCATAAACGGTCATCCATTCACACAAAGTGATTCGGTATGTTATTCGCTGTTTCCCTCTATCCTCCTAGCATTCAATATGTCATATGAGTGTCTAATTCTCCAAGCTGTCATTCTTCATTAAGTTTTCCAGTAATTTCCTCTCTCCCTTTCTGATTCTAAATATACGCGTTCTTTTTTGGTTCCATTTTTCTAAAAGCTCTTACATGCTCCATCTATAGCATTCTTAGTATCCTTCTGTAGGGCCACATATCAGCATTCTTTATCGCATTTTCTTTCCGCCATTTTTTTCTTTCTTCACTTTTAGTTTTCGTTCAACTCTTTTTCTTTGTTTTATCTTTCATTCCTTTTTTTAAATTCTCTTTCCTCCTTTCTTTGTTTCTTTCTTTTCTCCTTCCCCTTCCACTACTCCTATTTCCTTCTTCCGCAGTCATACTCTGTCTTCAGTCTCCTTCTCTTTCTTACTCAATTTTTTTCACTGACTTTCGTTTTCAACGTTGCTTTTACCTTCCCTTGCCTCAACATTTCTTTTACGCTTGCCCGTCATTTTTTTCCCGTACGATCACCGAAGTTAAGCAAAGTCGAGCCTGGTCATTACCTAAATAGGTGACTGATTTGAAGTACCAGGTGCTGCAAGCTAAGATGTGCAGGTAGTGTAATAGACAATCAGAAATCCGAGTTCCAATTCCCGTTGGTTTCACTTACGCGTAAATACTCTTGGGAAAAGTATGAATCCGCCTCTACTCTTCTCCCCAGCTATGGGTTAAATAGTAAGGCTAGTATCACTAAGCCATTAATATTTTTTTTTAATTCTTGCAATCTAAAAATATTTTCTGAATTTAAATCAGTTGCAAATGGTTGATAAACCGTAAAAAACTATCAATAAAATCAAGAATTTTTTCTTCGTTCGATTTTTCAAACTTTCTCTGTTCGAAATTTAATATCGTCTGTCCAGTTGAGCAAAATGATAATTTTAGAATCAAACTTACAAATGAAGAAAGCCTACCTCCATGCACATTGGAAATTCCAGTTTTACCTCGATTTGAAAATCGACTTCTGGCTTTAGGGAGTACCTATTTTAGTAACCAGGCAGTCCATTTGTTTTCTCTTCCTTTTTTTATACGCCCTTTTCTTTTATTTCCCTCTTTCTAGTCTTCTTCATACTTCCTCTCATTCTACTTTTTCTTCTTTCTCTAACTCTCTTCTTTCACTAATTTTTCTTCCATGCTTTCGTTATTTATAACATAAACATTTTATTTTTCCTTCTTACACAAACTTTCCATTCCTTCATCATCCGTATATCATTCTACCACTCATGTCGCCTTTCTCATTTCTGGTCTTCTGTAATTCTCGTCTGCTATTTGATAAGTCCAAACAAACGCCGTCGCAGAATCACTTGAAGTCAAAACCACCCTCGCACGCCATTTCTCTTCTCGCCTTGATCGTGTCCAGAAGGCAAGACAATGAAGAGAATCACTGTCCGAGCCTTTGGTCCGAGCAACACCCAACGGCCACATCCGTCCTACGAGAATCGGCTTTAATAAAACAGGGACCATTCCTGTATTCGTGGATGGAGCGCACAGAATATTAATTTAAACACTATGGGCGTTAAACGCGAGCGAATTAGCAATCAAGATCTGTCAAGCTCGAGTAACATGGGGTAAAATGGCGTTGGAATACTGAAAATATTAGTAGCTTTCCATGATTCTGTTTCTCGAAATCTATGCGTGTGTACATATGTGTGGAGAAATGGCGTTCTAACATTCTCTCTCTTTCGCACTAAATATATATATATATATATATGTGTGTGTGTGTGTGTGTGTGTGTGTGTGTGTGTGTGTGTGTGTGTGTGTGTATGTATGTATTTGCCATGATAAATTCCCCCAGAAGGCGAAACGCGTCGTATAAGTCTTAATTTTGTCTTTATTCATATATATATATATATATATATATATATATATATATATGCGTGTGCGTGTATGCGTGTGGAAAATTTCAGATAGAATATATCTGTAACATGGTAATATGAGTAAAGACAAAAGAAAAGCCTATCTTATCCGACACGTTTCCTCCTCTGACCAATTTATTTATTCATATATATATGTGTGTGTGTGTGTGTGTGTGCGTGCGTGTGCGTCTGTGTGTATGTGTGTGTTTTTGTGTTTGTTTGTATGTAAAGTTATTTAAAACTTTTATGTTCAATATTTGGGATAGTGCGTTTATAAATTTAAACAGAATCGTCGTAGAAAATAATATCGCACAGTTTGTTTCCCGTATTAAACGGTCATCAGAAATCATCCGAGGGTCTATGAATTACTTGAGACATATCAGAGACCATGCAGCATTAATATTATACCCACACCATATATATATATATATATATATATATATATATAGAGAGAGAGAGAGAGAGAGAGAGAGAATGGGCACATATATATGTGTGTGTGAGAGAGAGAGTGAGAGAAAGAGAGTTGTTCAAACGTTCGCTTTCCATCCATGAGATCAGTGTTGCCCAATTTATCAAGGAGGTGACTTCCAAATGTTGTCGACCTAGGGAGGTGATCTCAGAGTTCGGCACTGCTGGAGAGTCCCTGCAGACCATACCATGAGTTATCACAAACCTTCAGCGCGAAACTAGGTAGACGGCAATGGTTGTATTAGAGTACTGGCCTGGTTCAACTACACATCAGGCCAGATTATGCGCTTCCTCCCACCAACTGACTCATTATAGGTGCAGTATAAACACGGGGTCGTTTCTGTGACTAAAATGGGCCTGTATGGGCCTCTGCAAATAGGGATTGCCTAGAGGCCTCAGCATATGTGTCTGCTCGGTAACGAGTAGCCGGTTATTATTTATTTATGCATGTATGTATAACAGAAGCTAATATGAACGATTACTGTTTGAAATTGATAGTTAACAGAAAATCTGAAAAGAAGGTTTGGATGTTCAACATTCAGACTACGAAAGGCATGAATCCACCTGTGATGTTTGTGGTCGACTTTGCTTGACTAAAGAAGGACAGGATTCTGTCAATTTAATAATAGCATTTGTTTTTATGACGTTCTGAATTGAATCGCCCGAACTGAAGAATGCAATAAAACATTTTTGCCACGACCCTATTTGCTATTTATTTACAATTGCTTTTTACATGGCATTCAAGGACTTGGGATGATGACGGAAATATACGCTATCGCGCCGATTTGTCTGCTTTAAAGAGCCACACCTGTGAAAAGCACAGCTAAGACTTACAATGTTATCTTGTGTTGGCAATGCTCGACAACGTGATGGCAGCCATCAGTTATTACAGATAAGGCGTGATATTGATAGTCACCATACAGTGTTGATTTCTACATACACACTGTGTATGTCTGCAAACACTCTGTGCTCGGCACTGAGCACTCTTTCCCCCATCAATACAGAAAAAATTAAACAATTTAACGAAGATATATATATATATATATATATATATATATATATATATATATATATATATATATATATATATATATATATATATATTTAGAGAGAGAGAGAGATTATATCAAATCCCAACAGGAAATACAGGGTGACCTCAAAAAACGGGAACTTTTTAACACTCCAATAAAACCAAGAGTGGTGGAAGAAAAATATTTAATTCATAGTAATTGAAACCTTAAAACATGCCATTAAAGAAACAATGATGGAATTTTCATTTTTTTTAAATTACGTCCTGTAGATGGCGTCCTCCTGTACGAATGCATTCTTGAAATCTGCTGTTGAGATTCCTCATCGACTGCTGCAACATCTCAGCTGGGATACTGTGAATTTCATTCTCGTTACTAAAATGGCGAAATGTTTACTTGCTCAAGGTCACTGTCTCGCAGTGTTGCCACTTGCTCAAGGTCACTGTCTCGCAGTGTTGTCACTTGCTCATGTCTGGCAATACGCACCTGAAATATTCCCGTTTTTTGGGTTCACCCTATATATATATTATTGGTGCAAAACTTGAGTATTTCTTTAAAAGTATTAGGTTTAATATTACAAGGAGTAATGAGGAGGAAAAAAGTAAAATGAGGGAAAAACAATCAGTTTCGCTCCTGCTCATCAAAGTTTCTTTATCGGGAGAATTTAAAGTAAAATGTAATAATCATGAGATATGAATTAGTCAATGAAAAAATGGGAGAATGGGAGAATGGGAGAAAAAAAAATTATTGTTCCTCAATTTGCAAACATCTGATAAATAGTAGAGAGTGTGCTATGGAATTTAGTATTGATTGTTTCTCTATTTTATCCAATTCACATTCACATTTTCATTTGAAAGTACTAGAGTCGGTTTACATCAGGTTTCGCAGACCCTCCCTGTGTAAGCAGCGAGATTGTTTGCTAAGCCTTGCTGTGATCAGTTTCTAGTAGTTCTTTTTTTTTTCTTTTCTCTCATTCCCAACATTGACTAATTCATATCTAATATTTATTATATTTTACTTCAAAGTCTCCCGATAAAGAAACTTTGATGAGCAGGAGCGAAACGGGTTGATTTCCCTCACTTTCTTATCACTATATATTTTTTAACATATATATATTAAGTATTAAGTTTAATATTACAAGGCATAATGCCTTGTAATATTAAACTTAATACTTAATATATATATATATATATATATATATATATATATATATATATATATATATATATACATAAATATAAAAGTGAACATAGAAGTCAACACTTAGAGGCGACCGTCTGTTTCATGCTAGATGCAATCATCGGGCCATCTAGCATGAAACAGACTGTCGCATGAAACAGACTGTCGCCTCTAAGTGTTGACTTCTATGTTTACTTTTATATTTACACACGCTCTATCTCTGATGTTAAGCACTTTATCCCATAAATATAGCACACTTTAAGACTATATTTCTATATCTTTATATATATATATATATATATATATATATATATATATATATATATATATATATATATATATTCTGCGTCATCATGCTGCCACCAATGCCTGTGTTTGTAAGAAGGTTTGCAGATCATCATCTGGACTGAGGAGGTACATGGTGGCGCACAGTAGAGTTGTACGCCACGGAGATCCAAGCAACCCAATCAGGGATATAGAGTTAATCTTTCATATATGCATGATACTTGTCTCAGATGTCACCTTAGGGCCATGGACACCGAAACGAGACGTAAGCCATTACAGGTGACGTGAAAAGTGAGGGGGTGACTATAATCTCAGTAAAATGGGCCAAGCTAACCATGTGTGGGATTTTTTAAAATAAAGTAAAATAAAAGCATCAGGGAAAGCTGGAAATTTTTTAAAAAGTCGAAGCCTTATAACAATCACAATAATAATTGCAACCTCTGTCAACAGGAAATATTATCGATAATGACATTTCCGGATCCAAATAAACTTTTGAACTAGAAATTGGAGGCCATGAGTCCTTGCATACATACTAAAAAAATCCTCTTAAGCATATTTGAGTCTGGATAAAAAAAAATATAGATTTCAATTAACCGCCCAGCGATACATTTATAATACTCTTGCTTTTCTTTTTCACGTCCTCCTCGTCTTCTAATACACCCAACGCCGTGCGTTTGTTTATTTCTTTTTTAAAAATAATGTTGCTTTCTTTAGGTTTTTTTTTTTTAAAATAAACCGTTGGGAGGTCAATTGATAAAAATCGCCTGAGGATACCGTAAGGTTGAAACCAAGGTAGTGGATTCAACTGATCTCCCAATTTTTAAAGTACATACATACATACATATATATATATATATATATATATATATATATATATATATATATATATATATGGTCTGACGATTGCGTCTAAGCATAAAATAGGATCGGCAAGAAAATAATTTCTTCTTCCTCAACTATTAATAAAACACGTAGATTGGACTTAGTAGTTTTTGTAGACCAACCAGCGTAGGAGAAGATCAACTCTAAATTTAAAACCCTAGAGAAAGCAACGGGAAACCTAACGTTACACAAAACGACCACGTCAATTCTCAGATATTAAATGAAAGAACCTTGTCAATATTCACGATCGTTTACGTCCAGAGGGGCCATGTCATTTGGAATAAAAAACCTTGTGTTTCAACATTTATTAAAAGTCATTGATTATTCGATATGAAATCGAACCTTTCATGGCTAATGAAGCAACTTACTGTCGACATGGCTACCATCTCCCTTTCTTGGTTGGCGTTTTTAGCAAGTGAAAGAAATATGTGGGCGCAATCGAATTATTATACGATCGACCTGAAACTGGTGTTGAATTCGGACAGATTTAGTCGATTTCTTTCTCTCAACTCAAAAATGAATGGCGGTATAATAAAAATGAATGACGGTATAATAAAAATGAATGACGGTATAATAAAAAAAAAATATTCTAAAAACTGTAAAATAAATAAATAAAAATTAATTGAGTTGCGAAACGTGACGCATAGAAATATTTAAATAAAACGAAAATATTGTTATTAAAGAGAAACAGAGAGAAGAACAAATGTGGTAGAGAGTGGTGGAGAAGAGAGGGGAGTAGAGAAAAGAAGAGAGGGTTGAAGAGGAGGAGAAAGGAATGAAGAGATCTAGTGAGAAAGAAGAGAAGAGGAAAAGTGTTAGTAAAAAGAGTTAAAGGAAAAATAAATAAATAAAATTAAAGAGTATATACGAAGAAAGAAAGAAAGAAAGAAAAAAGAAAGAATGAAAGCAAGGAAGGAAAAAGAAAGAAAGAAAAAGAAAACAAAAAAGAAAGAAAGGAAGGAAAAAGAAAGAAAGGAAAATAAAACAAAAAAGAAAGAAAACAAAATAGAAAGAAAGAATGGAAGAAGAAAACAAAAAAGAAAACAAAAAAGGAAGAAAGGAAAGAAAAAAAAGGAAGAAAGGTAAAAGAAAACAAAAAAGAAAGAAAGGAAGGAAAAAGAAAGAAAGGAAGGAAAAGAAAACAAAAAAGAAAGAAAGAAAACAAAAGAGAAAGAAAGAATGGAAGAAGAAAACAAAAAAGAAAACAAAAAAGGAAGAAAGGAAAGAAAAAAAAAGGAAGAAAGGTAAAAGAAAACAAAAAAGAAAGAAAGAAAACCAAAAAGGAAAGGAAGGAAAAAGAAAACAAAAAAGAAAGTAAGAAAACAAAAAAGGAAAGGAAGGAAGAAGAAAACAAAAAAGAAAGTAAGAAAACCAAAAAGAAATAAAGGATGGAAAAAGGAAAGAAAGAAAGGAAAAAGAAAACAGAAAAGAAAGAAATGATAGAGAAAAGTTAATAGAAAAAGAATAAGGAATAATGCATTTAAGACTGACGGAAGAAGGAAAAGGCTAACAAAAAAAAAGGCTGAAATAAGAAATATTAGATCCCAAACCAAGAAATGATGAGTAAAGAAGGTTAATGATGAGAAAAAGTTACAGTAGAAAAGAAAAAGAAAGAAATATAGAAAAAGAAAGACAGAATGAAAGAAGACAAAGTATTAAGAAAGAAAAAGGAAAAAAGAAAGTGAAAGAAAGATATAGAAAATATAAGCTTAGAAAAAAGAAAGAAAAAGGAATCTATTTTGTAAAAAATATAAGATGAACGAAAGAAGGAGAAATGAAAGAAAGAAGAAATAAAAAGTGAAATGAAAGACAAACAGGAGAAATATGTCAAGGTTGAACGAATGCAGAGATTTTATTTTAAAATGAGGAAAGGAAAAGCGACGAGGAAAAATAAAATGAATGAAGAGCCGATTGAAAAACCAAATGAAACGACATAATTGGTTGGGGAGAAATGTGCGGAGAGAAAAGAAAAGTAATCAGTGCTAAATATGTACAGAAATAGGGAAGGGAAAGATTGGTAAGAATTTTCAAGGCGCATAAAAATACAAAGTTAGAAATATATTACAGTAAAACGAATGACAATATATACCCCCTCCGTTTATTAAAAATAATATATAGAAAAGAAACAAAGAATCGAAGAAAAAAAAAAAGCCTGCCAGAAACGACCTCTAGAATTTGACCTTTTCTTCAATTTTATTTCGTCATCTGCACAATGGAAGACTCGATACAAATAGGAAAAAAAAAACTGTCTGTTTTATTATAAGCGGTTTTGTATCTCATTTTTATCAGCGTAAACATATCTTTATTTTGTCTAAAGTTTTTCGTTTATTTATTTACATTTTTGTATTCTTTTTTCCTCATTAAAAAAAAATTCTCCCCTTTCTTTCTTTCTTTCTTTCATTCCTCACTTAGTTCATTTCTACCATCTCTCTTGGATGGTAGATACAACTGTATGTTTGCGCGCGCGTAACTGTCAATCAGATTATTCGCATCCGGTCAGCGCCCCCTGTCGGCCATTGAGGTCGAACTCATTTGAATTTGCTTGTTTGTCGTAGCGTCAGAAAATTTAATAAGCGGTAATAACTAGCCATCATTCAAGGAACCTCATCACAGATTCCTACTGACTTTGCCGCTTCTATTGGAAAAGTATGTTTCAACTGTAATGTTTTGACAGACAAGAGAATGGCTTTTCCAATGATACTCCCACCGTTAAGAATTATTTTTCCCTGATGAGTTTTCACACCACTATCTCGCTAGTGATCAAGTGACAACAAGTCCGATTAATTGTCTCCTCAGTGATTTTGCTTATATATATATATATATATATATATATATATATATATATATATATATATATATATACTAATGTTCACCAAATACAAGGGTTATTCTATGGTGTTGTATGGGCGCAAGAAACGGCAAGAAGTCCACGTGGTTGCACAGGTAAAATAACGGTTAATTGGAGACTTGAAGAGTGAAACTTATTGATGGCGTTCAGTTCTACAATGCAGCAGTTCTTAAGAAACTGCCCGAGTAAAACTCACTTCTTGCTAATGAAATATAAACATAATGGTTGTAATTCTTCTACGTGCACGTGGCATGGTAGATCCCAGTAGTAAAGATCAGGGCTGATGGGACCAAGAAACATCAGAACATATGCTATGGAAATAGCAATAGAATAAGTGCGTGGCTCACGACGTTTCGTCTCTAGAAAACGGGTTGTAGTGTGGACAATAATCAGTCACCCACAAGGCCGAGTAGGCGCGTTTGAACACTATCAAATCAGGCAAATGAGACGGTGGATAGCGGCTCGGATTGAGGAATCGGAAAGCAGAGTTCGAATTCCAGTCGAATCCATTGCATTCACTTACGAGCTAATACCCTTGGGAAAGGTATGAATCCTCTTCTTCTCACCCCCAGCTATGGGTAAATCGCAGGAAAAACTGGGTTTTATAGCCTTCGATGGCAACTGGTCTACCACAGAAAGAAATGGCAACCTACTGCGGGAAAAAAATCTGCCTCGTCAGTCATGTACCGAAAGATGATCGCCTAAGCGTGTATCACACATGGCACATAACTAACGAACTGAGGATTGGCAGATCCAGCCAATTTTTGTACTGCTGTTGTTTTGAACTGCTTTTACTAGTTTCTGATATTTAAATATTCCAATATTTTTCGAAAGCTTTTTTAGAGCCAATCAAGTGTTCCATTGTGCATAGACATTACTGTAAATATAGCCTTTCATATGGATGCCATGAAGGGCGCTAAACTCGTTCAGAAATATCTAAAGTGACAGATGTATACAACCGCAAAGATCAATGATTAAAAATGGCTTTGAATGAATGAATCCTGTATCTCTTGCTGATGACCATACTTCTTCGAACGTTGTGTACTGGCGCTACACAATCGCAAACAAAGAGCTGTAACAGATAATAGAAAGCATATCACTTGAAGGTTTTCAGTAACAACTAAAACGGATAGTGTATATAACTTGAAGAGAAAATAATTACATACTCAAGAAGTTAACATAGGACTTCAAATAAAAAGTTAGGGAGGAAACCCCTATCAATAATGGAAAGAGAGATAACAGCTACTGAACTTGTGAAACTTGTTTTTTCCTGAAACAAATCTTATAAATTTCAACCGACAGTAGTAATGGCTTCTCGGTCAATGTCTGCTGAATATTTCCTTAATAAGAAAACGGTTAATATTACCGTTATTATTATATTTATTCACCTTTTCACTTACTCCCGATCATTATTAGCCATTTTTCTTTTCTTTTTTATTTTAGCATTATCATTTTTAGATTTGTTTAAAAATTAAAAGACAAATGAATTTTAATCTTAACGATTTCTGAAGCAAATATCACACACACTGCGTCAGACCAAATTTCATAATTACTAGAAAACTAATAATAGGCTTCTCGGAAATATTTGTACTAATAATATGCCGGATATATATATATATATATATATATATATATATATATATATATATATATATAGTGCTATGGCTTCCCTCTGTCTTTTCTAAAAGTACTTTCATGGCAACTGCTCCAACGAGCTACTTTCACTATTTCCCAAACTGCATGAATTTAAGCTTGCTACTAGGTTGGCATCTCAGTCTCACCCTTTCACTGTCGAAACGACTAAATGTAGCCACCTCTTCTACTCCAACAGTACCTCCCGTTAGCGGAACTCCCTTCCTATCACTTTCTTCCTTGATACCCATAATCTTCAAATATTCAAATGCAATGTCAATCGACATCTTTTGATGCCTTGACCTTGATCCCTGTCCTTCTCTTTATCCTTTTCCCAAACACTCCTCTTTACTCTTACTCTCACTCTCAGTAACCCCTTGCGTGCTAGGGTCACTCTCGCCTTGCTTGGGGGGATTTGCTTAATATATATATATATATATATATATATATATATATATATATATATATATATATATATATATATATATATTATTCACTTCACTCCAAGCAAGATACCACTAAGAAGCAAGGGGGGCATTGTGAGTTAAAGAGAATGAAAAGACGTTAGAAAGAACCGGAAACGCATTTCTAAACAGGAAACAAGTGATAAACCTCTGATCCTGTTCAAAATACATGGGAGAAGTGAGAAACCGACGATAGGCAAACTTATCTACTCCTATTGAGGAAAAAATAAATAAATAGTGAATAAAACACATCAGAAGTATAGATCTGAAGTAGATTTTAGAAGAAACCGGATACCAAATCCTACCGAGGAAACAAAGGATAAACCTCTATTCCTGTTCAAAAGGTCGGGAAGGAGAGTGAAACGGACAATAAGCAAACCTATCTACTCCTATTGAGTCATTCTGAAAACACTATTTGAAATTCCACATTATTATTTTATATATAAAAAATACATACATAAAGTATAGTAGATTACATGTCACCCTAAAATGAATTTTACGGGATGTTGCAAGTTTCTCATTATTAGACCGGTTACAAAATCTCTAAGAAAAATTAGACTGTAATTAAGAATTCTAATTAAAGAATGGGCGTAAATTCTAGAAGACAAACATTTTGAACAATAAATTGAAAACAGGGTCATTTTAATTACGACAAAGTTATAAAGACAACATTAATATTAATTAGACCCTCCATGATGGCAAACTAATTTCAGAAATCATTAGTCCATTGATTGAATATTATATTTCTTATGAAAAAGATTATTTCCGTATGAAAAAGATTACAAAACCTCTTGGATAGCATCAAAAACTTGATCTTTGCTCATAAATTGATGTTCCTCTTCAGAATGCTTCATCAGTTTTAATCAAGTTAAATTCGACCAAATAAGTTGGTCACTTCATTAAATTAGTCTGCTTGATACATAAGTTTATCCAATTCCTTCCTTTAATGTAATGTGTAAATATAAATATTTTAGAACGGATAATGTTAATGTCGTTCTCTACAGAAACTTTCGATTCTCAAAGTTATAAAGAAATTAGAAAAAAAATTAAAAGTTACTTTTTTTATCTAGAAAATATATTTCTGTCAGAAATTCTGGGATGAAGAGTTACCATTATCTCCAACCAGACTATTGTCTTCATCTTTGTAGTTGTTATCAGTTGAGGCCCCGGCTTTCATCAGGTTTACGACGATCCGAGTAACCTACAGGGAATTCGCAAATGTATCCTTTATTTAGTCTACGAAGGTAGATTGTTATCGCTCTACTGTCCATGTGTCGCCTAGTTCTTATTTTAGTACTGTTTGAAATTGTTTAATGATGTTGTATATATATATATATATATATATATATATATATATATATATATATATATGAAGAAATATAGTCTTAAAGTGTGCTATATTTATGGGATAAAGTGCTCAATATCAGAGATAGAGCGTGTGTAAATATAAAAGTGGACATGGAAGTCAGCATTTAGAGGCGACAGTCTGTTTCATGCTAGTGCAATCGTCAGGCAACTAGTGCTGTTATTTTTCTCGGCTATTTATATATAAGGGTCAGTGGTGCATTATGAGTCGTCTATTTTGGCGGTTACTTTTACTGGAAGTCGCTTATTTGTTTATTTATGTCAAATTATTTTGCTTGTTTTTTTGTTTGTTTTTTTTTTAATTTTATTTTTATTTTTTATCTTATATATTTATTTATTTATTTTTTATTTTGATCGGTGTTTTTTTGTTAACGTAGTAAAAATTTGTTTATATAGCTTATTGTTGGTAGTCTATTATGGCGGTCATTTACCGGAAGTCGGATGTTTGCTTATTTATTTGGGTCAAATTGTTTTGCTTGTTTTTATTTATTATCATTTCTATTTTTTATCTTATATATTTATTTGTCATTGATTAAATCTATTCGTCCATGCATGGAATACTGTTGCCATATATGGTCTGGTGATCCCGCTGCCCATCTCGAGCTTCTCAACAGAAAGCAAAAACAGATGCGCAATGAGATTAGATCTAACTTGGGGTCTCGAATCCAGTCACTTTCTCACCGACGTAATGTGGCTTCCCTCTGTCTTCTCTATAAATAATTTCATGGCATCTGCTCTAACGAGCTATTTTTAACTGCTGACCAGACTGCATTAATTTAAGCGTGCTACTAGACTGGCATCTCTGTCACACCTTTTCGCTGTCAAAAAAAATAAATGTAACTGCTTCTTCTACTCCAAGAGCTTCTTCTCTCGCACTTCCCAACAGTGGAACTCCCTTCCTCTTAATTGTTTCCTTGATAACTATAATCTTCAAAAATTTAAATCCCATGTCAATCGACATCTTCTGCTGCCTTGAATCCCCTATCTTCTTTTTCCCCACCCCGCAATAACTACTATTTTCTCATACTTACATACTTTGTAGTCCCCTGATCACTATAGCACTACCGACTTGTTTGGGGTAAATTGCTTAAAAAAGGAAAAATACTTTATAAACATCACTGCCACTATTAGTACTGTTTTTTTTTATTATTGTCATTATTACTATTATTATTACTATATTATTATTAGTATGCTTACAACAATTATTAGCATTGACATTATTTGTATTATTTAGTAGATCAAGTGTTGTTATTGTTGTTGTTGTTTTTTATTATTATTGTTAACATCATGATTAGCGGTAACATTATCGTACGCCATAACTGATAACATATCAATTATTATCAATATATCAATAATAATATCACAGCTAATACTATGTTTAACATAGTTACAATTGTTGATAAAACAGCTGAAGCTGTTGTTAAAAAATACAATCATCATCACCATGTCTACAGACAGAACCCAACTTAAACCACGTCGTGGTAGTCGACCCAAATCAATGCGCATCTACATATGTGTGAGTGTGTGTCCATGGGAGCATGTCTGCTGGCGCAAACAACCGATCTGAAAAAAATGTCAAAACCGTCCCCACCTTGTCCCCTGCTGAGAGAGAATATTGCTACATTTGTGAAACGCTACAATTTTGACACCGAAAGAGACAGAATGAAATTGCGTACAGACATGTGCCCGTGCACACGAAAGTGTAACTGGGCCTAACCCAAGATTATGAATATGGGTGCGTATGTATGAACTAACATGTATGCACCTGTATGTATGTGTGTCTATGTATATGTGGGTGTCATCCCAAACAAACAGAGAACAAGAAAATTCCCCCTCCCACCGCATACAAATAAAAAAGGACAAATAAATCATAAATAGATCTACATTTGGAAAAATAAACCAGTTTGTATGAAAATTGCAAAAGCGTAAAACCCAAGGTCACAAATATATACATTAATATATATATATATATATATATATATATATATATATATATATATATATATATATATATATATATATATACACATTAATATATACATTAATATATATATATATATATATATATATATATATATATATATATATATATATATATTAAAAAGATGAGAGAAACCGCAAATGTTTTTGGTTCTAATGTAAATTGTGTATATATATATATATATATATATATATATATATATATATATATATATATATATATATATATATATGATGAAAAATATGGAAAAGACAAAACAAAATCCGAATATGCAAGTTTACAGTTTTAATGGTGTTTTACTGTCGACGTCAGACGTTTCGGTCTAGTGGACCATCTTCAGGATATGGTTATTAGAAACATACTTAGGATTCGACGATATTTAAGTCAACATGAAAATACGATAGATACAAGACTAATCAGAAACAGAACAACTGAAATTCTAAAGTAGGGAACTCTGACTTTAGATTCGTGTGTGTGCGTGTGAGTAGCCTATTTATTTTTTCCAGTATGTGTATATATACATAGATACTAGTTTCTGTGTCTTCGTGTGTGTGGCCCGACCAGTGTAGTCGGGTATTATGTTTGTATATTTAGGCATGAATAATTGTCGGTTTGGTATATATATATATATATATATATATAGTGGACATTGAGATCAATATGCAGTTTCTTTCATGCTTGAATGCAATCTTCAGGTCTTCCTATTTAAATATACTAACTTTAAACAATATCTTTACTAGCAGCATGGCCCTGCGTTGCCCGTGCTTGATTCAAACATCGTACGACTCTTACAGCAATCGCTATCACTTGACTTAAAATATTTTTGCTCTTCCTTGCCTTTAAAGGAGTGCCCTTTGCCGTGCTGATGTTGCTACATGCCTTACTTCTTGCCTATCTCACACTGCGAATTTTTTCTAAGCTCTATACTAAACATTAAATCTGTTACGAACAAAAAACTAAACAAAATGAACACAAAACGATCAGCTTTAAAAAGGACTCGTAACGGGAAAAAACGAATGAAAAAAGAATGTTAACAACAAATACATTTTCACACCCAACCCAGTTCTGCGGAATCAGAATGAACGTTGGGTTTAAGCAAGCGAATGAGCCAATTGGAGTAAAGTGCCATGCAGATTTAAATTTTTCCCACTTGTGACAAATGCAGCTATCGATTTTTTTGCATGCTAGCATGCTAGTTAATATTCGTGTCAGTCAGCTGTTGGCTCTCATGCTGGTCAATAGAATCTTCCTGCCTATTCGTGGCAGCCAGCTATAGGCTCTGACTCTGGCCACTAGAAAATGGCCGCAAACTACATGAAAACTGCCGTAGAAGCATGAAAAAATCGATTATTTCCACTATCGATAGGAGTTGGGGAATGCAAAGTCGGTCTTGGCCTTTCCGCTAAATTGAGAATGTGCATGTAAATTTTGGTGCAAATCCGTCAAAAATTGCGGCCGTGCATTCGTTACACACACACATACACACACACACACATCCTGCCTTTTATTGATATATATATATATATATATATATATATATATATATATATATATATATATAATAGTTGATTAAATTATATTATTATATTATTGGTAGGTATTAGTAGACGGGTTTTCTTAGCAGAAAACTAAGCAATTGATAAATGTGAGTGCTGGCTGTTCATCATAATAAAATAGTTCTTGATGAACAGAACCTCACATTTATATTAAGAATAGTTATACAGTTAGTGCTCAACATTTTATGCTACCCGCAGCTTTATGCACATTATCGTCATATAGACTTCTAATAATGAAAAAAAAAATTATAAGTCAAAATTAAAAAGGGATAGATAGATAGATAGATAGATAGATAGATAGATAGATAGATAGATAGATAGATAGATATTGAACAGAGATAGATAAATAAATAGATAATGAACTGAGATAGATAGATAGATAGATAGATAGATAGATAGATAGATAGATAGACAGACAGACAGACAGACAGAAATAGATAGATAAATATATAGATAATGAACAAACTTAGCTGGCTAGCTAGATAGGTAATAAACAGACAGAAATAGATAGACAAATAGATAGATAATGAACAGACTTAGATAGATAGATAGATAGATAGATAGATAGATAGATAGATAGATAGATAGATAGATAGATAGATAGATAGATAGATATTTTATCAAGTAGATTTGAAATCCGTGTTGCTGATAAATTCTACTTAACATTTCGCACCTGCCTTCGATATATTTACGAAGCTTCACCTTGTTTACTCTTTTCATATAAAGCTGAAATATTTGGGATTGTAAGAATAATTATTTTTTGCCACTAAATATTGAATTCATTTTTTTCGAAAAACTTTAATTTATCTATATGCAAGTCCTGCTAGTTAACCTACAGCTGGAGAAAGGAATGGGTTCATACCTTTCCCAAGGGTATTTGTGCTTAAGTGGTTCAAATGAACCCGACTAGAATTGGAACTTTCCACTCCGATTTCTAATTACGAAAATGCCTTGTATAGAACAAAATGTGTAAGTAAAAAATGATATAGCTGCATCTTAAAAAAAAAAAACTACTTTAAGAATTAATAGTCTAAATCCTGATTTGACCAATGTTCCCCAGAATAAATCAGGCCCAACAACTATCTACCTATTTAGCAATCTCTCTATCTAGCGATCTATCTAGATATGTATGCATCTGATCGATTTCACACCTCTTGTCCATATAAGTATTTAAAAAACCGAGAGAGAGAGAGAGAGAGAGAGGCGGGGGGAGGGAGGGACAGTCAGTGATTTGTGAAATCTACACGTAAGTGAATGTTTGTTCCTTCCGTTATGCCAAACACGCGCGCATGCAGATTCAAAATTGCCAACTTATATTTGTTTATTGAACTCGGGTCTATTTCGTGGCTTTAACGCATTTTTTTATTTGGTTTGAGTTAAAGAAAAACAAAGCAAAAAAAAAAAGAAAACTTTCGGAAACAGTTATTTAAATGTATAACAATATCTGTGTAGATTCCTGTGTATGGAGGCGGCTCTTAAAAACAGGTATATATGGCAGAATGAGCAAGAAAAGAAAACAAAAAGAAAGGAATAAGAACAACGGCAAAAGGCAGCAAATTGGAAAGAGGATGAATGAACAGAAAGAAAGAAAGAAAATATAAATGAAAGAATGACAGAAAGAAAGAAAGAAAGAAAGAAAGAAAAAAGAAAGAAGGAAGAAAGAAAGAAGAAACAAAAAGAAAGAAGAAACAAAAAGAAAGGAATAAGAACAACGGCAAAAGGCAGCAAATTGGAAAGAGGATGAATGAACAGAAAGAAAGAAAGAAAATATAAATGAAAGAATGACAGAAAGAAAGAAAGAAAGAAAGAAGAAACAAAAAGAAAGAAGAAACAAAAAGAAAGGAATAAGAACAACGGCAAAAGGCAGCAAATTTGAAAGAGGTTGAATGGACAGAAAGAAAGAAAGAAAATATAAATGAAAGAATGACAGAAAGAAAGAAAGAAAGAAAAAAGAAAGAAAGAAAGAAAGAAAGAAGAAACAAAAAGAAAGAAGAAACAAAAAGAAAGGAATAAGAACAACGGCAAAAGGCAGCAAATTTGAAAGAGGATGAATGAACAGAAAGAAAGAAAGAAAATATAAATGAAAGAATGACAGAAAGAAAGAAAGAAAGAAAGAAAGAAAAAAGAAAGAAAGAAAGAAAGAAAGAAGAAACAAAAAGAAAGGAATAAGAACAACGGCAAAAGGCAGCAAATTTGAAAGAGGATGAATGAACAGAAAGAAAGAAAGAAAATATAAATGAAAGAATGACAGAAAGAAAGAAATAAAGAAAGAAAAAAGAAAGAAAGAAAGAAAGAAAGAAAGAAGAAACAAAAAGAAAGGAATAAGAACAACGGCAAAAGGCAGCAAATTTGAAAGAGGATGAATGGACAGAAAGAAAGAAAGAAAATATAAATGAAAGAATGACAGAAAGAAAGAAAGAAAGAAAGAAAAAAGAAAGAAGGAAGAAAGAAAGAAGAAACAAAAAGAAAGAAGAAACAAAAAGAAAGGAATAAGAACAACGGCAAAAGACAGCAAATTTGAAAGAGGTTGAATGGACAGAAAGAAAGAAAGAAAATATAAATGAAAGAATGACAGAAAGAAAGAAATAAAGAAAGAAAAAAGAAAGAAAGAAAGAAAGAAAGAAAGAAGAAACAAAAAGAAAGGAATAAGAACAACGGCAAAAGGCAGCAAATTTGAAAGAGGATGAATGGACAGAAAGAAAGAAAGAAAATATAAATGAAAGAATGACAGAAAGAAAGAAAGAAAGAAAGAAAAAAGAAAGACAGAAGAAACAAAAAGAAAGAAGAAACAAAAAGAAAGGAATAAGAACAACGGCAAAAGGCAGCAAATTTGAAAGAGGTTGAATGGACAGAAAGAAAGAAAGAAAATATAAATGAAAGAATGACAGAAAGAAAGAAAGAAAGAAAGAAAGAAAAAAGAAAGAAGGAAGAAAGAAAGAAGAAACAAAAAGAAAGAAGAAACAAAAAGAAAGGAATAAGAACAACGGCAAAAGGCAGCAAATTTGAAAGAGGATGAATGAACAGAAAGAAAGAAAGAAAATATAAATGAAAGAATGACAGAAAGAAAGAAAGAAAGAAAGAAAGAAAGAAAAAAGAAAGAAAGAAAGAAAGAAAGATGAAACAAAAAGAAAGGAATAAGAACAACGGCAAAAGGCAGCAAATTTGAAAGAGGATGAATGAACAGAAAGAAAGAAAGAAAATATAAATGAAAGAATGACAGAAAGAAAGAAAGAAAGAAAGAAAGAAAAAAGAAAGAAAGAAAGACAGAAGAAACAAAAAGAAAGAAGAAACAAAAAGAAAGGAATAAGAACAACGGCAAAAGCAGCAAATTTGAAAGAGGTTGAATGGACAGAAAGAAAGAAAGAAAATATAAATGAAAGAATGACAGAAAGAAAGAAAGAAAGAAAGAAAAAAGAAAGAAAGAAAGACAGAAGAAACAAAAAGAAAGAAGAAACAAAAAGAAAGGAATAAGAACAACGGCAAAAGGCAGCAAATTGGAAAGAGGATGAATGAACAGAAAGAAAGAAAGAAAATATAAATGAAAGAATGACAGAAAGAAAGAAAGAAAGAAAAAAGAAAGAAAGAAAGACAGAAGAAACAAAAAGAAAGAAGAAACAAAAAGAAAGGAATAAGAACAACGGCAAAAGGCAGCAAATTGGAAAGAGGATGAATGAACAGAAAGAAAGAAAGAAAATATAAATGAAAGAATGACAGAAAGAAAGAAAGAAAGAAAGAAAAAAGAAAGAAGGAAGAAAGAAAGAAGAAACAAAAAGAAAGAAGAAACAAAAAGAAAGGAATAAGAACAACGGCAAAAGGCAGCAAATTTGAAAGAGGATGAATGAACACAAAGAAAGAAAGAAAATATAAATGAAAGAATGACAGAAAGAAAGAAAGAAAGAAAGAAAAAAGAAAGAAAGAAAGACAGAAGAAACAAAAAGAAAGAAGAAACAAAAAGAAAGGAATAAGAACAACGGCAAAAGGCAGCAAATTTGAAAGAGGATGAATGAACAGAAAGAAAGAAAGAAAATATAAATGAAAGAATGACAGAAAGAAAGAAAGAAAGAAAGAAAAAAGAAAGAAAGAAAGACAGAAGAAACAAAAAGAAAGAAGAAACAAAAAGAAAGGAATAAGAACAACGGCAAAAGGCAGCAAATTTGAAAGAGGTTGAATGGACAGAAAGAAAGAAAGAAAATATAAATGAAAGAATGACAGAAAGAAAGAAAGAAAGAAAGAAAAAAGAAAGAAAGAAAGACAGAAGAAACAAAAAGAAAGAAGAAACAAAAAGAAAGGAATAAGAACAACGGCAAAAGGCAGCAAATTGGAAAGAGGATGAATGAACAGAAAGAAAGAAAGAAAATATAAATGAAAGAATGACAGAAAGAAAGAAAGAAAGAAAAAAGAAAGAAAGAAAGACAGAAGAAACAAAAAGAAAGAAGAAACAAAAAGAAAGGAATAAGAACAACGGCAAAAGGCAGCAAATTTGAAAGAGGATGAATGAACAGAAAGAAAGAAAGAAAATATAAATGAAAGAATGACAGAAAGAAAGAAAGAAAGAAAGAAAAAAGAAAGAAAGAAAGACAGAAGAAACAAAAAGAAAGAAGAAACAAAAAGAAAGGAATAAGAACAACGGCAAAAGGCAGCAAATTTGAAAGAGGTTGAATGGACAGAAAGAAAGAAAGAAAATATAAATGAAAGAATGACAGAAAGAAAGAAAGAAAGAAAGAAAAAAGAAAGAAAGAAAGACAGAAGAAACAAAAAGAAAGAAGAAACAAAAAGAAAGGAATAAGAACAACGGCAAAAGGCAGCAAATTTGAAAGAGGATGAATGAACAGAAAGAAAGAAAGAAAATATAAATGAAAGAATGACAGAAAGAAAGAAAGAAAGAAAAAAGAAAGAAAGAAAGACAGAAGAAACAAAAAGAAAGAAGAAACAAAAAGAAAGGAATAAGAACAACGGCAAAAGGCAGCAAATTTGAAAGAGGATGAATGAACAGAAAGAAAGAAAGAAAATATAAATGAAAGAATGACAGAAAGAAAGAAAGAAAGAAAGAAAAAAGAAAGAAAGAAAGACAGAAGAAACAAAAAGAAAGAAGAAACAAAAAGAAAGGAATAAGAACAACGGCAAAAGGCAGCAAATTTGAAAGAGGATGAATGAACAGAAAGAAAGAAAGAAAATATAAATGAAAGAATGACAGAAAGAAAGAAAGAAAGAAAGAAAAAAGAAAGAAAGAAAGACAGAAGAAACAAAAAGAAAGAAGAAGCAAAAAGAAAGGAATAAGAACAACGGCAAAAGGCAGCAAATTTGAAAGAGGATGAATGAACAGAAAGAAAGAAAGAAAATATAAATGAAAGAATGACAGAAAGAAAGAAAGAAAGAAAGAAAAAAGAAAGAAAGAAAGACAGAAGAAACAAAAAGAAAGAAGAAGCAAAAAGAAAGGAATAAGAACAACGGCAAAAGGCAGCAAATTTGAAAGAGGATGAATGAACAGAAAGAAAGAAAGAAAATATAAATGAAAGAATGACAGAAAGAAAGAAAGAAAGAAAGAAAAAAGAAAGAAAGAAAGACAGAAGAAACAAAAAGAAAGAAGAAGAAAAAAGAAAGGAATAAGAACAACGGCAAAAGGCAGCAAATTTGAAAGAGGATGAATGAACAGAAAGAAAGAAAGAAAATATAAATGAAAGAATGACAGAAAGAAAGAAAGAAAGAAAAAAGAAAGAAAGAAAGACAGAAGAAACAAAAAGAAAGAAGAAACAAAAAGAAAGGAATAAGAACAACGGCAAAAGGCAGCAAATTTGAAAGAGGATGAATGAACAGAAAGAAAGAAAGAAAATATAAATGAAAGAATGACAGAAAGAAAGAAAGAAAGAAAGAAAAAAGAAAGAAAGAAAGACAGAAGAAACAAAAAGAAAGAAGAAACAAAAAGAAAGGAATAAGAACAACGGCAAAAGGCAGCAAATTTGAAAGAGGATGAATGAACAGAAAGAAAGAAAGAAAATATAAATGAAAGAATGACAGAAAGAAAGAAAGAAAGAAAAAAGAAAGAAAGAAAGACAGAAGAAACAAAAAGAAAGAAGAAACAAAAAGAAAGGAATAAGAACAACGGCAAAAGGCAGCAAATTTGAAAGAGGATGAATGAACAGAAAGAAAGAAAGAAAATATAAATGAAAGAATGACAGAAAGAAAGAAAGAAAGAAAGAAAAAAGAAAGAAAGAAAGACAGAAGAAACAAAAAGAAAGAAGAAACAAAAAGAAAGGAATAAGAACAACGGCAAAAGGCAGCAAATTTGAAAGAGGATGAATGAACAGAAAGAAAGAAAGAAAATATAAATGAAAGAATGACAGAAAGAAAGAAAGAAAGAAAGAAAAAAGAAAGAAAGAAAGACAGAAGAAACAAAAAGAAAGAAGAAGCAAAAAGAAAGGAATAAGAACAACGGCAAAAGGCAGCAAATTTGAAAGAGGATGAATGAACAGAAAGAAAGAAAGAAAATATAAATGAAAGAATGACAGAAAGAAAGAAAGAAAGAAAGAAAAAAGAAAGAAAGAAAGACAGAAGAAACAAAAAGAAAGAAGAAGCAAAAAGAAAGGAATAAGAACAACGGCAAAAGGCAGCAAATTTGAAAGAGGATGAATGAACAGAAAGAAAGAAAGAAAATATAAATGAAAGAATGACAGAAAGAAAGAAAGAAAGAAAGAAAAAAGAAAGAAAGAAAGACAGAAGAAACAAAAAGAAAGAAGAAGAAAAAAGAAAGGAATAAGAACAACGGCAAAAGGCAGCAAATTTGAAAGAGGATGAATGAACAGAAAGAAAGAAAGAAAATATAAATGAAAGAATGACAGAAAGAAAGAAAGAAAGAAAAAAGAAAGAAAGAAAGACAGAAGAAACAAAAAGAAAGAAGAAACAAAAAGAAAGGAATAAGAACAACGGCAAAAGGCAGCAAATTTGAAAGAGGATGAATGAACAGAAAGAAAGAAAGAAAATATAAATGAAAGAATGACAGAAAGAAAGAAAGAAAGAAAGAAAAAAGAAAGAAAGAAAGACAGAAGAAACAAAAAGAAAGAAGAAACAAAAAGAAAGGAATAAGAACAACGGCAAAAGGCAGCAAATTTGAAAGAGGATGAATGAACAGAAAGAAAGAAAGAAAATATAAATGAAAGAATGACAGAAAGAAAGAAAGAAAGAAAGAAAAAAGAAAGAAAGAAAGACAGAAGAAACAAAAAGAAAGAAGAAACAAAAAGAAAGGAATAAGAACAACGGCAAAAGGCAGCAAATTTGAAAGAGGATGAATGAACAGAAAGAAAGAAAGAAAATATAAATGAAAGAATGACAGAAAGAAAGAAAGAAAGAAAGAAAGAAAAAAGAAAGAAAGAAAGACAGAAGAAACAAAAAGAAAGAAGAAACAAAAAGAAAGGAATAAGAACAACGGCAAAAGGCAGCAAATTTGAAAGAGGTTGAATGGACAGAAAGAAAGAAAGAAAATATAAATGAAAGAATGACAGGAAGAAAGAAAGAAAGAAAGAAAAAAGAAAGAAGGAAGAAAGAAAGAACGAAAGAAAGAAGAAACAAAAAGAAAGGAATAAGAACAACGGCAAAAAGCAGCAAATTTGAAAGAGGATGAATGAACAGAAAGAAAGAAAGAAAATATAAATGAAAGAATGACAGAAAGAAAGAAAGAAAGAAAGAAAAAAGAAAGAAGGAAGAAAGAAAGAAGAAACAAAAAGAAAGAAGAAACAAAAAGAAAGGAATAAGAACAACGGCAAAAGGCAGCAAATTTGAAAGAGGATGAATGAACAGAAAGAAAGAAAGAAAATATAAATGAAAGAATGACAGAAAGAAAGAAATAAAGAAAGAAAAAAGAAAGAAAGAAAGAAAGAAAGAAGAAACAAAAAGAAAGGAATAAGAACAACGGCAAAAGGCAGCAAATTTGAAAGAGGATGAATGGACAGAAAGAAAGAAAGAAAATATAAATGAAAGAATGACAGAAAGAAAGAAAGAAAGAAAGAAAAAAGAAAGAAAGAAAGAAAGAAAGAAGAAACAAAAAGAAAGGAATAAGAACAACGGCAAAAGGCAGCAAATTTGAAAGAGGATGAATGAACAGAAAGAAAGAAAGAAAATATAAATGAAAGAATGACAGAAAGAAAGAAAGAAAGAAAGAAAGAAAAAAGAAAGAAAGAAAGAAAGAAGAAACAAAAAGAAAGGAATAAGAACAACGGCAAAAGGCAGCAAATTGGAAAGAGGATGAATGAACAGAAAGAAAGAAAGAAAGAAAGAAAGGAAAAAATGAAAGAATGACAGAAAGAAAGAAAGAAAAAAGAAAGAAAGAAAGAAAGAAAGAAAGAAGAAAGAAAAAAAAAGGAAAGAAATAAGAAAAACGGCAAAAGGCAGCAAATTGGAAAAAGGATGAATGAACAGAAAAAAAGAAAGAAAATAAAAATGAAAGAATGACAGAAAGAAAGAAGAAAGAAAGAAAAAAGAAAGAAGGAAGAAAGAAAAAGAAAGAAAAAAAGAAGAATGAAAGAAAAGGTAAAATTATGAAAACAAATGAGAAGGAATTATAACAAATAAAGAATGAAAATACAGGTTGAAAGAAAAAATAAGTAAAATGAAAGAAATCGCATCATTTAACACAAAAAAGAATCGAAAAAAGACAGAAAAATGAAAGAAAAAAGAAATAAAGATGGAAGGGAAAAGACGAGAATGAAATAACACTAAGTACTACTGCGACACACACGCACACACACACACACATCAATATATATATATATATATACACACACACAAACACACACACACACATATATACATATATATATATATATATATATATATATATATATATATTGATGTGTGTGTAGATAGAAAGAAGAGGAAAATGATGGAATCAAAAATGAGAAAGAAGAAAATTAAAAATATACAAAGTGACTTGCAAGAGACAAAGAAAAAAAGGAGAAGTGAAAGCGAAAGAAAGAAAGAAAGAAAGAAAGAAAGAAAGAAAGAAGCAAAAGGAAACGAAAAACATAGAGGACAAAAATAGAGACGGGGTAAATATTTAAGGGGAAAAAATAAGAAAGTGTCAACGTTGCATGAAAGAAAAGGAGAAATGAAGAAAAGAAGTTTAGAGTAAATAATAGAGAAAAACAACAAAAAGGGAAAGAGAGAAAGAAGAGAACAAAGAGGGAAGAGGAGAAAGAGAGAAGATAGAAAGGAAGAAAGAGAGAATGCAAGTGAAGAGAGAGAGAAGAGGGGAAAGCGAGAAAAGAAGAGACAAGAGAAAAGAGAAGAAAGAGAAGAGAAAACAGAAGAGAGAGAGAAGAGAACAAAGAGATAAGAGAAGACAGAGAAGAGAGAGAATAAAAAGAGAGGAGAGAAGAGAGAGAGAATAGAAGAGAGAAGTAAGAAAAGAAGAGAGAAGACAAGAGGAGAGAAGAAAGAGAGAAAAGAGAGAGAAGAGAAGAAACAGATAGAGAGAGGATAGAAAAGCGAAAAGAGAGAGGAGAGAAGAAAGAGAAGGGAAAAAAGAGGGAAGAGAAGGGAGAAGAAAAGAGAAAGAGAGAGAAGTCCGAGCAGATTTCATTCCCGCCAATCTCTCTTAAACGAAGCCCTTAATAAATGAAATAATCATGGCATGATATATGAATATATATTTTTCGTAAATGCAAAAAAAAAAACGCTTCCATTTAATGGGTGAGGTGTATTTTCTCGCTTTTTTCGTTTATATTTCCATTTCATTAAAAAAAATGACGTAATACAAAAAAAAACAAAAAAAACAGACTCGACATCTTTTATTTAATGTTCGTGTTTTTGCATCAGCAACGCAAATGGAGAAAGATCCATTTGCTTTTTTTTTAAAATCCATCTTCATCTTCAGCATTTCCGTCATAATCAAAATTAACAACACTTATGCCGTATGTAAATAGACGTTGTAGATTTTAGTAAAAGTCACACCCACCGGCCACGTCCCCCTGCGCTAATATTTGACTGATATTAATGGATACATTTAGTCAGTTTGGGATCGTATGCTGAATGAATGTAAAGATGAATGCACCTCATTATGGATTTCAGTCTGTTCATAACTAATATCTTTCTAGATTTGTTCTTATCTACATAGATATGTTCGTATATATATATATATATATATATTGGCCGAAAATAAAATAGCAACACCATGAATGGGGTATCGTGTGTACCTTCTACAATGAGTTGTACATATTCTGGTAAAATGTTCAGTCTTCTGTCATTTGGTAACGGAGTAAATATCATTCAAGTGTACTGCATGCGCATGCGCTTTAGACGGAGACGCATACTGCGATAAAGTTTGGTGAGAGCCTGGTGCAAACACGCATCCTAGTACAGGGCCTCCTTTTGTTCAGCTAGGATATTGTGCTAGGGATTAGATTGTAGGTCTTTGAGTGTCAGAATGGTAGTTCCAGAGAAATGCTGCGCTTGTTGTTCCACTGTATATATATATATATATATATATATATATATATATATATATATATATATGTTATTCTCTCTCTCTACACACACACACACACACACACACACACACACATATATATATATATATATATATATCCTTCTGCTCATATCTCTCCCCCACTCTTTTGATTGATATATATATATATATATATATATATATATATATATATATATATATATATATATATATATATAAGAACAGTCAGATTTATAATCCAGAGTTCTTTAACATTTATTCTTAAAAACAGTGCTCGATACACAGTAGAGCATAATATTATAATTGTAAATTAAACTTAAAATTTAAACTTTTTGTTCCATTTTCAAGCGATTCTGGATAACTTTCGAAAAAATGACTTATGGATCAATACATATTTTTAAATTATATATATATATATATATATATATATATATATATATATATATATATATATATATGTACTAAACTATTTTTCAAATAAGAATCAGTGTAGAGAAAAAAGTAACAGTACTATAAAATTGGAAAGGAAAAGCATGTCCCAACACACCAAGGTATACAACATGGCAGTCGACACAGAAATTATTCCGTTCGGGTTCACTCAGTTCGGCAATGCTGATCGAGAACCGAAATTTTGTTTGATAACCGAGGCATTTTCATCTCGAATTTTCTGTACGAAAACCGATTTGTTCGACATATGAGACATTCGAGAACCGAGGATGCATTATATATATATATATATATATATATATATATATATATATATATATATATATATATATATATATATATATATATAATCATTTATTTAAATATTATAACATAAATATGTTATAAAATCACTACAAAAATAGCCATTTCGTTTCGACACTTCCAGTGTCTTATGAAGTGATGATGTTGAATGTAGAATAAACAATAAATAAATTTTATTCTACATTCAACATCATCACTTGATAAGTCACTGGAAGTGTCGAAACGAAATGGATATTTTTGTAGTGATTTTATAACATATTTATGTTATAATATTTAAATAAATGATTATATCTGCTCTACACTGTATTGAGCACTCTTTAAAGAATAAATAATTGTTGGTTATTGGAATTTACTCCGTATATACAAATCCCAGACTTTGTGTTTGTTGTTTCAATATCGACGTCAGATATATATATATATCTTCGTATGCTAATATCTATCTATCTATATATCTATCTATCTATCTCTCTCTCTCTCTCTACACACACACACACACGCATATATATATATATATCCATCTGCTCATATCTCTCCCCCTCTCTTTTGATATATATATATATATATATATATATATATATATATAAAGAAAGGACAATCAGATTTATAATCCAGAGTTCTTAAGCATTTATTCTTAAAAACAGTGCTCGATGCACAGTAGAGCATAATATTATAATTATTATTTAAAAATATGTATTCATCGTGAAATTACCATATTTAGAAACCAAAACCTAAATCGTAAATTAAATTTAAAATTTAAACTTTTTGTTCCATTTTCAAGCGATTCTGGATAACTTTCTAAAAAATGACTTATGGATCAATACATATTATTAAATAATACATATATATATATATATATATATATATATATATATATATATATATATATATATATATATATATATATATATATATATCCGCCTGCTCATGTCTATCTATTTATCCATCTATCCTAGCTACTATTATAGATTCAGTGGCTTGTGTTCGGGCTCAAGCAAAAGTCAGGATTTATACTACTTGTTTTCGTTGCATTCAGCCATGCCAAGTTGGGAAATTGCTACACTCCTCCTCTCTTATCACTCAATACACTCGTATATCGCCATAATCCACAATTTGCTATAATGGTTTAGATATCAGTCAGTCTGTTACACATGCTCTCTTTCCTTCAGTATCGATCTGTACCAACCAACATTTACTTACCTACATATCTATCTTGTATTTAAGGTCAACTTTGACCACATGTATTGTAACTATGAGAATTTCTAGAATAGAAATCAAAATTAATATAGACTCCTACATTACACTGAAACAAAATGCACATACCTATCTGCATGCATATATATGTATGTATGTAAGGAAATTTGTGGATATAGATCCGACAGTATGAGGAAGAATATGGAAAAACAAAAAATCCGAATATGCAAGTAACTATGTCCTGAAGAAGGTCTACTGGACGGAAACGTCTGACGTCGACATTGAAACAACATTAAAAACAGTAAACTTGCATATTCGGATTTTTTGTTTTTCCATATTCTTCATCATATGTATGTATGCATGTAGATATATATACGCCAGACATTGTAGTCCTCAAAAAAGCAATACATTCATCGAAGCTCACATTCATCCCCACAAGCTTCGCTGGACAGGCCATGGCATTCGATTTGATTGCAGCAGAATGCCAAAAAAATGCTCTACGGCGTTTTGCTCTACGGCAATCGACCAAAGGATAAACCAGAGTAGCGCTTCAAGAACTGTTTAAAAGTGTCTTTTGTTGCCTTCTATATAAATAATCCTGAGTGGGAAAATACTGCTTATGATCGAGATAAATGGCGGTGTACAATTCATGAAGGCTCCAAGATTTTTCAAGGATATGCAATGTTGGGGAAATGTGAAGCGTGAACCTACGAAAGGGGAAATCGTTAATCCAACCATCCATGAATTTATATGATGAAAATGACAATGTATGTCTCTCCGATGCAGGCCGGTTTAGCGACAAAAAGTATCATATTGGTACACCGTTGGTAAATTACAATCAGTACTAAGCTGCAAATAACATAACGTGTACTTTGTGTCAGAAAACCTGAAAACAAAAACCTCTCCGGTTGCACCCGTTCCGTGTAAATTCCTGAGCAAGCTAAACTGACTGTACAAAACAACTTAGTTTGCCATATGGGCAATAATAACTTCAAGACACTAGCAGGATTCAAGAGCCATTGTCGTCCCAACGAAAAGCAAAAACATTGATCAAACTTGTCAGTGATGAATCTTTTAACAAGTCGACAGCTATCAAATATGCATTCCTGAAAATACCACGGTTTGTGTTGTGACGCGTGGTTTACCCACTGGGAGTCATGGACCCTAAGCTGTTGAAAAGACATCCGTTTAGGAGGAAAAATCTCTGATGTAACACCTGCTTCAGTACTAATCCGAATTTCTAGCATCTGACTATCTTTGAGCTTCTTTATATATATATATATATATATATATATATATATATATATATATATATATATGTATATATATATATATATATATATATATATATATATATATATATATATATATATTACACCAAGTGGCGACAGTCTGTTTCATGTTTAAACGTAATCATCCTCTTTTATATTTGCATATGCCTTATTCCTGATATTGGGCCCTTTAACCCATAAATATAGCATACCTTAAAATTATATTTGTATCATATATATGAAATATATATATATATATATATATATATATATATATATATAGTATTTACATTAGTCGGACTATTGTCCTCATCTTTGTCGCCATATATATATATATATCCGTAGACTTGAGGCAATCGGATTTCTAGTCACACTGATAAGCTGTGAAACAGCGAATCAGTCTGTCTGCGGATGACAATATATGCATGCTCCTGAAAAAAATTATTTCGGCTGAGCTCTCGAGGAGAAAAGTGAATTTGTAAACAGTGACTATTACTGCTGCTGATGCAAGGCTCTTCGTTAAGACGAATCGAGGTCTCCAGTTACTGGCGTCTTTATCTAAAAAATAAAGACACCGAAATTCACTACCGTATGGCAATGCATTCGGGGTAGAGTCTTCGACTGATACCAAATAAATCAGGTTTCGATTCCGGCATGAGGCAATTGGATGCATAGCAACACTGATGAGCTGCGAAACAGTCTGTCTGTTGATGACTACATAATATATATATATATATATATATATATATATATATATATATATATATATATATATATATATATATATATATATATATATATATATGTGTGCATATTTAGGCAACATATATTCATTCAATCAGGTTTGGTTAAATAGTTTCGATGTATTATGCTTATTTTGAAAGAAATTTTTGTTATTTTTATTGATCAATTTTCTATAGCTACCAAGAAATTAATTCGTGGACTTTAAAGGATTAAAACTGAAATAGACATAATACGCCTAAATTATACATATGCGCTCGTGTGGGATGGCGCAAATCTCTTTGTCGAATTTGACGATCGAAACATATCTTTGTCCGACTCACTTGTGACTTACAATATCAAGCAATATCTGTGAATGCAAATTGTAAATGGGGAAAGAGGCTTGACCGGGCGAATTCCATTCCCTGGGCAAGAACAGCGTGTACCCAGAAAGAAGAATCAGTCAGCGGCAGCTGCATGTAGTTTTCCTTCACCTCGTTGGATACAATAACGAAGGCTAAGGGTCCCAAAAACGCAGATATTTCTACAGATCCAAGCTGTGGATAGATGGGCATTGACTCGATGGAATTATTCATCCACTTTTTGTCAAATTTTGACTATTCCTGCTTGCTTTCTAGCCCACCTACTCAACAGACAAATTCTGTTGTGGCAACCAGTTTAGTCGTCGAAAACATTGTAACCACAGAGTGATCTGACTACAATATATATATATATATATATATATATATATATATATATATTGTAGTCAGGTCATATACATAAATACATATATACATATATATATATATCAGTCAGCTATGTGCATGAGCGATACACGCTTAGACGATCATGCATCTTTTGATACATGATTGCGTAGGGTTGCCATTTCTTTCTGTGGTAGACCAGTTGCCATCCAAGGCTATATAGCTGGGGGGGGGGGAGAAGAGGATACATACATTTCCCAAGGGTATTAGCACGTAAGTGAATGGAATGGATTCGACTGGAATTCGAACTCGGCTCTCCGATTCGTCAGTCCGAACCGCTATCCATTACTCCACCATTATTCTCTCTCTCTTTCTTTCTTTCTTTCTTTCTTTCTTTCTTTCTTTCACTGTATATATATATATATATATATATATATATATATATATATATATATATATATATATATATATATATATATATATATATATATATATATATATATATATATATATATATATATATGGTGAGAGAGAGAAAGAAAGAAAGAAAGAGAGAATAATGGTGGAGTAATGGATATATATATATATATATAAAGTGAACATAGAAGTCAACACTTAAAGGCCTCACGATTGCATCTAGCATGAAACATACTGTCGCCTCTAAGTGTTGATTTCTATGTTCACTTTTATATTTACACACGCTCTATCTCTGATATTGAGCACTTTATCCCATAAATATAGCACATTTTAAGACTATATATATATATATATATATATATATATATATATATATATATATATATATATATATATATATATATATATATATATATATATATATTTGCTTAAGTTATATATATGAATGTATTAAATTGAGCAGATATGAAAATTTCCAGAGTCTATGACGAGAAGCATTTCACTTAAAGGTATTATTCAACCTTGGCTTTTCGGTTAAGTTCATCGTAGTTCAGGTTCGAATTCTGCCGGAGAACGCATTTTTCTTTAATAAGATTTCTCGAATATTCAGGCTGGGAGAGGAAAATAAATATACTGTTTAATAAAATAAACGGAGCGCCTACTCAAATACGCGTACCCATTTGAAAATAATGTTTAAAGTGAAAAAATTTATTGGATTAAGAAGGATCCATTACTTCTTTAGAAAATTGCTTTGTTTACGTTTGGATACGAAACTGGGCAGATATGAAAATTTCGAGATTTTATGACGAAAAGCATTTCGCTTAAAGGTACTATTCAACCGTGGCTGTTCGGCTAAGTTCTTCGTAACTCAGTCGGTTTATAGCACGTCGAATCTAACGATTCAATTACTCATTCCTAATGGTCAATGAGAGTAGACTCGCAAAACATTACCACATACCAACGTTTTGTTAGGTTAATTGCTTTTTATGACATATCAACTCTTTATTTAGGTTATTTAATGTTGACTGTTGTATGAGGCACACAGTGAAGATCCAACTCACTATTCAGCAATAATGATCAACCAGACAAGGCTCGTTAACCATTACCCGATAGCATGGGACGTATTTAGCTAAGTTGGTTGATTTTACGACGTTAATACTTGCTGGACTTGTCGAAAAAATATTGATTTATTTAATTATATGTTTGCCTCGAAGCATTTACTTCGTTCCCCGATCGGTAAATACTGGCATTTTTTATTTTTTTATTTGAATCTATAATCACGTATTTCGCTCAGTTCGCTTATTGGTTAATACTGGTCGTTTATATTTGTGCCCGTGGTAGGAGGTCGATTATAAGGAGGTTCAACCATAGAAGGCGGTCAGTGTATTCTTGTCCATAACGACAATAAGAGATATCATATATGGCACAGTTCCTATGAAGGTTTTGGAATCACTTACGTACAGTGGGAAAAGAGGCTAATAGTGTCCAGTAACCTTGGTTCTTCCACTCCAGGAGGTCAGAGATTAACCTTAGCCACCATCCGCAGAAGAATTACTACCTTGTATCCCTTAGATTTGAATCAGAGGAATTACATAAAAATGTGATTTTATCATTTATATCTACCAGCATATGTCTCAGATCTTTCCCAGCTATGTAGATTTGTTTAATAAAGATGATTAATTTGGATAAACCAGTTATTCATTTCTAATCTGCTCTCTTGTGATTTTTATAAAAGAGCGATTTTTGCCGATTCATTTTATAATTAAATTGTACAGCTGTTTCAATATGGTCATTTTCTCGCAGAATATTGTAATGACCTGAGCAAAAAGACACACGTCGTTTTTAGAAATATAGCCATTGTTCATGGTCCTGTTCGTAAGTGGTGCGTTAAGTCCAGAAATTTGAAATTGTAAAATCGTTCTAGTAGACCGACAGTGGTTGATAATGACCAAATGGAAATGCTGATTAAAATTAATCCAAGTCACATGACTTAGGAGATCGTAGAAGTGTATTGGAAGCCACTTGAAACCATTTGGGTGCGCAAATAGCTACCATGTCTGGATAATTGTCGATACACACCCTTATACGCACGCACGCACGCACACACACACACATATATATATACACACATATATATATATATATATATATATATATATATATATATATATATATATAGAGAGAGAGAGAGAGAGAGAGAGAGAGAGAGAGAGAGAGAGAGAAAGAGAATCCGGCCAAAAATGTATCCGGGATGGAAAAAGTTGTATCGATATGTTAATACTAAATTCATTCAGTCATCACGTGATTAATACAAGTGTCCTTTGCACTCTACAATCACAAGAGATGATCAAAGTGATGCCCTTTAACTTCCAGAAATTTATTAGTGCGGCGAACTACTGTTTGGGATTTCTGCTCATGCCTTTTCAATTTCTTGTTTAATGGCCGCCAATGTAGTGGGTTTTCTGTGATACACAACGTCTTATACGGTGCCCCATACTTAAGGGCTAAAAACTAAGAAAGACAAGTTATTACCGTTCCTGAATTGCGTATATATCTTTTTGGAGCGGAATCTGTACATATGAATAAAAACAAAAGGAAAATTTATTCATATTGTCCTTTTACAGATATACACTATCTACAATTTTAACGCACACACGGACATACACACGCACACACACACACACACACACACACACACACACATACATATATATATGTGTGTGTGTGTGTGTGTGTGTGTGTGTGTGTTTCAACCAATATTTCAGTGTGGTCTCCCATAAGATTCTAACACTTTCGCCCCAGCCCCTCAACCTCCGACGTCTTACTCTCTGGGTTGAGGTGTCTACTCGGTCTTAACTGAACTTAAGGGAGTGACCGTAGGTCTCCTGAGCATCCATAGATCATTCGGCCGGTCCACTGGTTTAATCCTGCTTCCTGCCCACGTTGTGATTTGTTTGATCCAGAAAGCAGAAGTGATGTTCATCCATTCACGGTCGACAGAAGATGTAGACACGGCTGGAGAGTCTGTGCTAAAAAATTTAGAATGCACCAAAAATATATATATATCTACAGAAAGCCGGACAAACAACTATTCAATGGTTGAATTGTTAATGTCTTTTATATAGCAGAAATGAATAGTATAGAAAAGAAACAGGTTACAGAAAAGAAAATAATTGACGTAAAAACTCATACACTGGATACTAGACACAGAGAGAGAATGGGTTGTGATTAGCTTGTTGTGAAATCGTCTCAGAACAATATACGACTCTTGCGATGGAGAGATAAAGATTTCTTTGCGCGGCTTAAAGTTTATAGTTCCGTTCCTCCTCGGCAGTGACAGTAGTAGTAATCTTCGTGGTAGCAGAAGCATCGATACTTATATTAACAGTACATGTTATCGAGGGTTGTGTTCCAACCCCTGACGTCACTTCCAGTCTCCGACCTCTCTCTACCTGGCTCGACTGCACTCGACGGCAGACCAGCCAACCACAGACTTTTGTG
>OZ038498.1:79905017-80022517 GCA_964036315.1 Acanthosepion esculentum
GTTCATCATGCAGAGAACATGTATGTACTTCATATTGCTGATCGGAAGATAACAACAGGAAGTCAACAGGCAGACAAATCCACCGCGGTGGTATTAGAAACCGGACTTCATGGTTGAAAATCAAACGTTTGAAACATTCAGCCATGCTTATAGATAGATAGATAGATAGATAGATAGATAGATAGATAGATAGATAGATAGATAGAGATAGGAAATGAAGACAATAAGATAGATAGATAGATAGGAAATGAAAACAATAAGATAGATAGATAGATAGATAGATAGATAGATAGATAGATAGATAGGAAATGAAGACAATAAGATAGATAGATAGATAGATAGATAGATAGATAGATAGATAGATAGATAGATAGATAGATAGATAGATATGAAAAGACTATATAGTTTGATAGTTCGATAGATGGATATGAACAGACTGAGGTTAGATAGATAGATAGATAGATAGATAGATAGATAGATAGATAGATAGATAGATAGATAGATAGATATGAAAAGACTATATAGTCTGATAAGTCGATAGATGGATATGAACAGACTGAGGTTAGATAGATAGATAGATAGATAGATAGATAGATAGATAGATAGATAGATAGATAGATATGAAAAGACTATATATTTTGATAGTTCGATAGATAGATAGATAGATAGATATGAACAGACTGAGGTTAGATAGATAGATAGATAGATAGATAGATAGATAGATAGATAGATAGATAGATAGATATGAAAAGACTATATTTTTTGATAGTTCGATAGAAAGATATGAACAGACTGAGGGTAGATAGATAGATAGATAGATACATAGATAGATAGATAGATAGATATGAACAGACTGAGGTTAGATAGATAGATAGATAGATAGATAGATAGATAGATAGATAGATAGATAGATAGATAGATAGATATGAACAGACTGAGGTTAGATAGATAGATAGATAGATAGATAGATAGATAGATAGATAGATAGATAGATAGATAGATATGAAAAGACTATATATTTTGATAGTTCGATAGATAGATATGAACAGACTGAGGTTAAATAGATAGATAGATAGATAGATAGATAGATAGATAGATAGATAGATAGATAGATAGATAGATAGATAGATAGGAAAAGACTATATAGTTTGATAGTTCGATAGATGGATATGAACAGACTGAGGTTAGATAGATAGATAGATAGATAGATAGATAGATAGATAGATAGATAGATAGATAGATAGATATGAAAAGACTATATATTTGGATAGATAGATAGATAGATAGATAGATAGATAGATAGATAGATAGATAGATAGATATGAACAGACTGAGGTTAGATAGATAGATAGATAGATAGATAGATAGATAGATATGAACAGACTGAGGTTAGATAGATAGATAGATAGATAGATAGATAGATAGATAGATAGATAGATAGATAGATATGAAAAGACTATATATTTTGATAGTTCGATAGATAGATAGATATGAACAGACTGAGGTTAAATAGATAGATAGATAGATAGATAGGAAAAGACTATATATTTTGATAGTTCGATAGATGGATATGAACAGACTGAGGTTAGATAGATAGATAGATAGATAGATAGATAGATAGATAGATAGATAGATAGATAGATAGATATGAAAAGACTATATAGTTTGATAGTTTGATAGATAGATATGAACAGACTGAGATTAGATAGATAGATAGATAGATATGATCAAATTATGATAGATATGATCATATTTTCGTTGATAGATATAATCCGATTTTGATAGATATATAGATAGATAGATAGATAGATAGATAGATAGATAGATATGATCATATTTTGATAGATATGATCATATTTTGGCAGATAGATATAATCAGATTATGATAGATAGATAGATAGATAGATAGATAGATAGATAGATAGATAGATAGATAGATAGATAGATGTTGGAATATACTGGCGTGACACAAATCTACTGGCATTTCATATGAAAAAATGTTCCCCTCAAGTCCGTTCGTTTATCTCCTCACTGTCTTCTTTCTTTTTCTTTGTTTGGAAACTCCCTTATCACTAACATCTTCTACGTATGCCTCTCCCCATCTTACTGGTTACTTTCTTGCGTAGCCTTCCGCTAAATCTCACCCGCAAATCAATATAAAACTTATCAATACTCAGTGTATATAAATTGAATTAAATATGGATGGTCGGTTTAATAAAGCCGGTGGGTGGAGGCGGAAGTCGTAACTGCAACAGGAAGTGAAAGGTCCAAAGGGTAATATTCGTTGCATCATGTGAATAGTGGGTTTGGCTTGGGATAAAATCTGATGGTAGCGATCCCGAAGAGACAGTGCGATCGGGCAAAGAAAGGACAGGCCTTTAGTTACTGGTGGCTTGTCGATGGTGATGGGAAAATGATTAGGATATGGTTGGCATCCGTTGAGGTCCTGGCCCTCACTGCTTGTCAGTCGCTGCTCACCGTAGCTCTGACATTCACCATCACGTCCATGCTAACAAACCTCGTCAACTGTTTAAAATAAGAACGCTTAATGCAATAAACTAGAGATATGCATGCAGCTTGTGCGGCCATGGTTTCGTTTCCCAGGTCCTCCCCTATTCCTACCACTTTCGCGACATCCATTTTTTTATTTCCGCATAAAAGATCGTGCCGTCCCTTATTTGTTATTCGCTAATGGTAAAACGTAAGATATGGTCAGTTATTAATGTTGAAAAATAATAAGCATTGGTTAGTCTGACACAATGTGGACACCCAGTGAGAGTCATAGTCACAATAGATGGATTTTTTTTAATAAATCACCAATTTTATAAAATTTAATCAAAATTGTTGTTTTGGATGCTGACACAACTTTTCAGCCGATCCATTCTTCATCTGTCATCAGGTGTATTAACTATAAAACATTTGTTTAGTGAAAAAGGTGTTGAAGAACTCGACCATATGGAATCGTATAAATAATCGAGTTACCAGGATGGCGATATTGTTTCACTAATGAACTGCATAAATCGAGTTGGCATATTTTGTACTGCTGGAATATTTCTTGGGAGGTTTTTCCCTTTCCTTCCTTATACACATGACAAAGCCTGAAGAACTGATCGGTCAAAACGCTGTCTCAGCTATATCAAGAATATTAGACTTTTTGGTCTTGAGGTCGATACACACACACACGCGCGTGCGCACATACATACATACACACGCATACACATAATTACATGCGTATATGAACATACATACAGACATACATACACGCACATACACACATACATAAACACATACCAACACACAGATGAATATGATCATTGAGGACAAATTAGGGAATTCAGAGTTTTGTTGCATGAAAAGTTTCAAAGCAACGTCAAACTCGTGTATACGAGACGCGGAAGCGAAAATCGCATCTCAGCTCATGATGTGACACAAGACCACGCGAGAGGGAACACGAGAAGTATGGGAAGCCGTTGGTATAAACCAATGGCTTCTGTTATTAATTATAGGCATTTAAGAATAGTTTCATAGTTTATTTTGTTCAGGTTAGGTTTCAACTGTTTTATGTATATAGCTTCAAGAATTTTTAGTTTTTGTTTATTGTTTTCATGTTTAAGTATAGTTGTGTTTTCAACGGGGATTTTCTGGAATTGTGTATGCGGCCAGGCATGTCGTTTTAAATGCCTAAAAATGTTAGAGTTATTCAAATGTAGAATCAAGCGTTGTGAAAGCGAGTTTGTGGTGTATACACGTGTTCGTCGTTGCTTTGAAATTTTTCACTGAACAAAAAGAGACTATCATCATTGTTTTGTCGATGTATTGTTTAATATATTGTAATGTAATTGTCATCTTTGATAATGGCTTATGTAAGCCGAAAGATTAGATAGGATCTAAACATGTATCAATATGGTGATTTCCTTTCGTCTTTCAATGATAATGTTATTAAGCTTATCAGACAATATGAAAGGAACTTAAAATAAATAGACAAAACTTGTCTATATTATTTAATGAAACATGCATCAATATATATATATATATATATATATATATATTATATGTCGTTAAAATATATATATATATATATATATATATATATATATATATATATTATAACGACATATAATATATATATATATTATAACGACATATAATTTTGTATAATTTTATATATCAACAAACAGTATTTCGAAAAATATGACAAACTAGAAAGTTTCTTTTGTGACGCATTTCATCTCTTACGATTTTCATATATATATAATTTATTTATTTATTATAATTTTATCATATAGACAAAACCATTTTACTCACTACAAAGATGCAAGTTGGTTTCAGTGCATTTTAACTGCACCATAGTGTATATATAGGCCTATATCTCATCAAATGAGCTTAATGTCTCCGGGGTTCTCATTTGATGAGATATAGGCCTATATATACACTATGGTGCAGTTAAAATGCACTGAAACCAACTTGCATCTTTGTAGTGAGTAAAATGGTTTTGTCTATATGATAAAATTATAATAAATACATAATTATCGCTCTACTATCGGTATCGATCCCGCTTTTGAATTAATGCTGTGAACGTTGGAATTTATATATTACTTTCGTTCTCATCGCATCGGATATATATATATATATATATATATATATATATATATATATATATATATATATATATATATATATATATATAAAATATATTTTTGAAGGTACAAAATTTTATCACAGCAATAAACGTATGAAGCTTGATATTACTAGACATATTAAAAACGGGCGAAGCAACCGGTTTCGCTCCCGCTCATCAGGCTTACCACGGGAGATTTAATTTAAATTAAAAACACAGAAAATGTACAATAAAAGGAAATATGGAAGACGAGGGAAAAAATAAAATAAAATAAAATAAAATTTTTTAAAAATGAGCAAAAGGAGCTAGAGGCAAATGACAGCGCGCCCCAACAAACACTCACGTTGTTTACACAAGGAAGGCTTGCGGGACCCAATGTAAAGTGGCTCCAGCACCTTAAGGTGAAATAACGAGTGTGATCGGGACAACACGGTGAACCGGTCAACACTAAAATTAGCTGCACACGATCTGCTCTTTAATAAGTGCTCACATATGGCGGACCCGTAGGTGTTTGGGACGAGTCCATTCAACGGCAAAGTGTGGTTCCTGATTTTGGTAGGAACGTGCTGTTTAATTCTCATGTCCAAGCGTTGTGTCGTCTTTCCTATGTAGTCAGCCCCGCAACTACAACCATATTTATAAATTATAGAATTAATTTGATGAGGAGGAAGGACGTCTTTACACACTGGACGAACCATGGGCCGGGTTTGAAAAACTATCCGGACCTCAGCAGAGAAAAAACAGCGACGGACCCTTGATGAAATTTGTCTAACCATACTTTCACATTTGGTTCCAATCCAAGGCAATCTTAGATAAACCGGGCACTTTTTAACAACACAGAGTGTGGCACTTCTGAACTCCTCAATTTTGTTACGGATGACCGAATGAACACTGTTAGGTGGATAACCTAAACCACATAGGGTATCCTTGACAAAATTGATCTCATCGTCCAAGGAGGACTCTGAACAGATTTTTAGTGCCCTATGAAGGAGGGTTCTGATAATGCTTATCTTACGTATATATATATATATATATATATATATATATATATATATATATATATATATATATATATATATATATATATATATATATATATATATTTTAGAATTGGACATAGCCCGACAATTTATTTAAAGACATTTATATTATGTTTAACGTTCTTTTTATAGATACATGTATTTAAGCAAATGCTCTGTTTTATAATAAACAGTATTAAATAACATTTACCGGCCTGAATGTCCGAGAAATTTTGATAGAAAATTTTCGCTCTCCGACAGGAATCGAACCTGTATCCTATAAAGTTTAAAGATAGTAAAATCGACCTTGCTAACCAGACGCTGCTCTGTGGCCGAAAGGTTAAGGCACGTCACGCGAAATGACGGTTCCGTATAGGATACAGGTTCGATTCCTGTCGGAGAGCGAAAATTTTCTATGAAAATTTCTCGGACATTCAGGCCGGTAAATGTTATTTAATACTGTTTATTATAAAACAGAGCATTTGCTTAAATACATGTATCTATAAAAAGAACGTTAAACATAATATAAATGTCTTTAAATATATATATATATATATATATATATAACTCTACATATCAGAATCAGAGTAATAGTGATTAACTAAATGGGAAAATGTTTCGTCTTTCGAAAGGCCTTCTTCAGATTAAATATTGTTTTTTTATCGATGGAATCATATATACATCGGCAGGAGAATAAAACATATCAAACATCGGTTGCAATTCTCCGTCGATAAAACGCTGAAGATAGGAATAAAGTTTTAATTAAAAAGAGAAAGGAATTTATTCATGTGAAAAGGCATTAAAAGTGCATTACTTTCCGAGTCGTCCCCTGTACATGTGCGTCACGAATCATTCAACATATTTCGACTTGCCAAACAAAACTCTTGCCATTACTATGTGCCACATGAGAAAACAATAGCGCGATAAATCTAAAACAAAAGCGGTAGGAAGTTATGTGACGTCGGCTCGGTTGTACATCTGGACACATCGGAGACCAGAAACTGAAAAATGCATTTTTAAAGCTAAACCTTCCGATACCTTCAGCGTTTTCTTGATATAGAATTTTAACCGATATTTGTTGTATTTCGTTCCCTCCCCTATATATATATATATATATATATATATATATATATATATATATATATATATATATATATATGGGCTGATGGATAAATTGCCATCTAAATTGCGCAAAAATTAAAATAACATTGACATTTCATTTTAACAGATATATTTACCTAAATTAAACAAAAATATCTTGAAATACTAAAGAGTAAATTTATTCAATAAAATCGCCATTGACTTAAATCTCGGTCCCCAGATGACTTCAGGATCTCCTGCATTTCTTCTGGACGGTCTCTTTTTTTAAGTTGGTAAATGCTACCATAATCTTTGCCTTCGGTTTATCTTTGGTGTTACAACGAGTTTTGTTGGTCTCTCGTTCAACTGCGCCCACACATAATAATCAAAGGGGTTACAGTCTGGGGAGTTAGGTGGCCAGATGTAAGGCTGGTGTGGCTACAAAAATTGTCTGACAGTCTGGGTTCTCTTGCTTGTGTGGCATGGTGCAGAGTCCTGTTGCCAGACATAGGATCTTCCAGCAGCCACTTTCTTGACCCAGGGCAATAGTACCTCCTCGACGCACTCAACCTCCGTGTTGAGTCTGATACTCTGTGGGAAGATGAATGGAGGCATGACGTCGACATCACTAGTGGTCGCTCCACACACTCTCATAATCACCATTAGACTCACCCATCTCTTTCCGCATCCCCTTCAATGTCCTCAGATTGACACACTAACATTCTGAAATATTCGTGTTGGGGCTTTTGGCGCGAATACCAAGTAGTACAGCATGCTGTTTCTAAATTTCTGGTGGAGTGAATTGCGTCATGGTGATCTTTTTCTTTATAGCCGGAGCCCAACTGACTCTACTATATTGTGCAATCGGCAAAATCAAATCAGACAACGCGCATGCGCGAAATTAATCATATAATATGGCGACAATTTGCTTTGTACATATATACATAATTCTGTCGATAAAAAGCATTATTTTCTTTGAAGAAATCTTTTCGAATGACAAAACGTGTAACAGGATTTTCTCATTTGATAATATCTTACACACATATTTTTTAAATCGGTATCACCCTATGCAAGGTAGTAAAGCCACTGCGACACAGAGCATTACGGGGTGTGGAAGAATTAGAAACAGAAACATTAATTATGAACGGGAAGAGGAAAGAGTAATCAGGTGGAAAGCAGATAGCGATTGACATTGTATTTGAGTCGGAAGGGAGTTCCACAATCTATAAGTACGAGGAAAGAAACTGTTAGCATAAAAATTCCGGTAATTCAGTTGTTGGGAGCTCGTCGCCAGTCTAGTATTGCGTTTAAATTAAAAATTCTAGGTACCATAGCGATGAAAAATTACCATGAAAGTATTTATAGAAAAGACACAGAGAGGCAACCATACGGGGGTGTGAAAGTGAATGAAGCCGAGCCCCCCACATCAGGACCAATAATATTGTTGATTCTTATTTAGATTTTATCAAGGAGCTCAAGGTTAACAGCAAGTGCACCGGAACATATGTGGCAGCAATATTCTAAGCATGGACGAATGACAAACTTAGAGACTTATAGATATGGGGATTTTCGAAATTTTATCGATACACTTTCTGAGTATTGTACCTTGTGTAGTTTTTACTTTGAAGGGGATAGGGGAAACAATGTGTTCATTTTTTCACCATTTTAGCATAGTACCTTGTAAATGTAATTGTAGCCAAGATAACTGCAGATTCCAAGGGGTAATCAGCGTTGGTGTTGCTAATTATTATTAATTTCTATTTCATTTCTATTTGTTTACACATTATCTAATAATTAATAGTCTTTGGTCCTGTGGGTAGCGTAACGGTTATTGGTGCAGTAAACGGAATCAGAGAACCGAGTTCAAATCCAACCTAGTTTGTTGTTTTCCTCTTTAACCTTGTGTGGTAGCTCGTCTAGGAGAATAACTGCTCTGAATTTAAAAACTGTGGAGAATGTAATGGGGAAGCTCTGAATATATATCCAAAGAAGTCATACCAATTTACTGATAATAAAGAAACTGAATCCGTGGAGAGCTGTGATCACTAACGTCCTACAATGACATGGCATAATAAAAGTAATATTCTTAAAATGGCGTTTCTCATATAAAGCTGTGTTAATTATTTTTGTTTAAAAAAAATCACTACTCAAGAATTAATAAATTAAAATATTTCGGCTAAGAAATTCATATAATATTAAAAATGTGATGCAAAGATGAAGGATGGTAGCTTATGTGGCGTTCACGGAAACATGCGATATAAAGAGTATATGGTAATATATGAAGAACTATAATTGGTTGGCATTTTGGTATAGCAGCTGCCCCGAAAAACCAATCTTCATAGAAATAGGAATTAGCGTTTGAGTCTTTCTCTTGACGCTTGTTTTCGATCCGCCCTATTTACTAACGATCGCAGAGAGACGATCTGGGAGTTCTGATAAAGCGCATACGAAATGTTCTTAGTCTGCAGCTAAGAAAGTTGGTTCAGTGTCGAGCTAGACAATTTTTCTCGCCAGAATCTATCTTAAATATATATAAGTCTACCATTCGTCCTTGCTGTGAATATTGCTACTACACATGGTCTGCTGCTCCTGCTATGTATTTTGAGATTTTTGATAAAATCCAAAAAAGAATGTTATTGGTCCTGATCTGGCATCACGGCTTCAGTTACTTTCACACCACGCAACGTACATTTTCTATAAAAAAACTTTCAGGGCAATTTTTATGATGAATATTCTTCTATGGTACCTAGACTTTATGAACTTAAGTGCAGTTCAAGATTGGCACTTAGGTATCATCATGTTAGAGTTGAAATGGCTAGATGTAAGCGTGAGTTCTATGTTAACAGTTTCTTCTATCGCACTTCTCGCTTGTGGAATTCTCTTCCAGCTTTTTGCTTCTGTAGTCTTCAAAAATTCAAAAGCAATGTCAATCTTTATCTTCTCTCTTCTTAATTCTTTCCCTTTTATTGTCGTCTTTCTTTTATTGTCTTCTCTCTTATATTCTCTAACACTCAGTAACCATGTACGTCCTAGAGGCTTTATTGCCTTGGGGGTGACAAGATTAAAATCTAGCGAAAAATTAATAATGATTTGAGACGTTGAGTGTATGAGCAAAATATGTTAGTTAATGTTTTCGCTCCCCTCCCCCAGTCAAATTATACGATGTCCAGCATTCTTTGAGATTGCCAATAAACTTTCTATTTATGTATCCTCATACACAGGGACATGTACGTGCAAATTTATAAAGCAATATTCGCATATCATAATACAATTATATGGACATAATCAGAATTATATATATATATATATATATATATATATATATATATATATATATATATATATATATATATATATATATGCATATATATGCATATATATATATATATACATATATATATATATATATACATATATATATGCATATATATATATATATATATATATAATGTTACAAGTTATTGGTAGCCTCATGTGCAATACAAACGGAAATATGATTTTCGACTTTATTGCACATTAATTTATTCATTAAGACTTCTATGCGACAATACCATTTTTACATTAGACAGACAAATACGCGAACAATCAGAAACAGTATTTCGAATCAAATGACGCATACTCACTCGCAAACATTAATGACACATACAACATTAATACAAGAACTGTCAACGTCATTGTTCAATCTAACACATCTACACAGCCTAACACTTTCAACGCACAAAGTAATATACTTGGATAATTATAAACAGAGAAAACACACCCGTGTACACACACACACACACACACACACACACAAATCCTGGAAACAGGCACAGACATCCACGCAAGCAACCCGTTCCAGCCTCGCTACCCGCACACCCGTCTATTCGCCACAACTAACTGGTCCATATTCATTTAGCGTGATCAGCTTTTCGCGGGTTCCTGCATCATTTTTCTATACTGATTCGATTAGCCGCTTCACGCCGGGAAACGCAAATCTTTTAAATGTTTTCCACATGTTGAACCCGTGTAGTTAATGTGCATTTATGCACCGCACATGTGTTAGGAAATATTGTTTGCTCTCCCCAGGCCATCGTGTTCCATGGCTGCACCCGCCCTACCTCCAGCAGCCCCTAGTTCAACCCGTCTCTTTATTTCCCAGTTCCGCTATTTGCTGCCTATCCCTCCCGTTTCAACCCCCCCAAGTAATACAGTACCCCCATCCATCGTACGTTTTCTACTGCCATATTCACAAGGTTTTGAAAATTGTAGCTACCACAAAACTCTTCATTTTTGACCCTTCCCTGCCTACCAAGTTTTTTCTTTATCATTCCTTTTTTTATTTCCTTCTTTTGAAAAATTTCGCATTTCCTCTTTTTATTTTTTCTGTTTTTCTCTATTTTCATTTTTCAAAATCCTTCATTCTCTCTCTTATTTCATCACATTCAGTTTTCTCCCATTCTTTTTTTTCTAAACTCTCTTCTTTAAATCTTAATATTTCCATCTGTTTTTTTCTCTCTAATCTTCTTCTTCTTCTTCTTCTTCTTCTTCTTCTTCTTCTTCTTCTTCTTCTTCTCTCATTTAAATCTTACACTATCTTTATTCCTTTGTTTCTTTCTTTCTAACTTTTTTTTTATCCTTCTGTCATTTAAATGTTAGGATTGCTTTCTTTCTTTCTTTCTTTCTTTCTTTCTTTTCCCACCCTATCGATAAAAACTAATTCTGCCATATTCGTTCGACTCCCGACTTACTGTTCGTCTTGTGCCAATATTTTTCACTTTCGATCTCATAAATGCGCACAGTTCATTGATTTTGGACCGAGACATTTGTACGTTCCAACTCGGCTGAACACCTCCCCACCCTCGAACGCGCAACTCCAATCTCCCTCACACGGTCTCTTTCTACCACACCGTCTCCTGCATTTAAATTCATTCTATTCCAGTTCACGTCATACACATTCACTAATCTGACTGAAGGGAACAATGTAAACACACAAAAACATACACACGCGTAGAAAAAGTAGCGCCTGCTTTAGAGCGATGGTTAGATTCACAAGCTATTGGTAGTGTGTTCTTTTAATGAATGATTGGATCCTGTCAGGTTTGACAGTAATTCATCACTTTATTTAGCCAGGGAAAATAGCTGTTCAAGCCTACTAATCCAGTCTCAGCTGTAGTGACCATCATTATCATCACCAGTCCCATGATCGGTTTTGGTCGTATGGTTACCGTGCGGCTGACCAGGCCTAAAACGTATTTATTCATGCGTGGTGTGTCATAGATAAATAAACATTACACAGTTATTCTCTCTCCAAGTCAAACTACAGCTGATGTCCTCCAACTTGGAGACTCGTGATTGCTGTTGATTTCATCTGGGGAACACTCCTCCCTAGCCGTTGAATTTAGTGTAAGGAGAACTCTTCCAAGCAATGCCGTTATCACCGCACTGTCTACAGTCATAGCTTTTGAGCCAATTCTGATAGATGGTCGTTAACCCCACAGGAAGGTTAATTCGCTATTTGGTGATTTTTTTTTTTATACTGTGTGTCTAACTACCCTACTCCTCAGAAAAGTTTACCTGTACTTGGTTACATTGTGCCAGTAGCACCTGTAGAGTAACGTGAGATAAATCAAGTAACAACAACAGTAAAAACATAAGGAAGAACTGATTTATGCCTTTCGAGTTAAATTTTAATGAAGTGATCTGAAATGTATTCATTCTGACATAGATACACGACACAACTGCAGGAAGATATTCAAAGATTTATCCCGTCGGCTATTGTGTGCGTGAAGTCTTACGAGCCGTTTGTATCTTTTTCTCAAGCAAAATACTTTCAAATAACCAACAGTCTTATGGTAGAACAATGGTTGGCGATTTCTCACGTAAGCTGGGTTTTTTTAGTTTTATTTTAATACATTTCAGTTTTGCTTATTGCAAAGCATGACGCAAAAGTCTATTTGAACTACCAGGGGAACCGGATTTATTCGAATTCAAATCCAAATCAAGGGCCTTCTCACTCTCGTTGATCTCCACCAATTCCTATCACTGGCTATACTGGAGGCGAAATATCGGGTCAGATTGTTGCGCCGTCTTGCATTTGGCCGGCCTCGAGGTCTTTTCCACTACCTTGGGATCCACACTGTCGCTTTGATAGACCACCTGTTGTCTCTGAGACAAGAACGTGGCCAGTCCATCTATGTTTACCCTTCTTGAAGTTCTGCTGTCGAATCCAGGCGTTGCTCTTCCTGTCACGAATGGTGATGTCGGGCATGAGTTCCATTTTACGTTGGGATACTGCAAGAGTTTCTGTAGTGGTGGTGGTGTTGAGTACTCATATCTTACTACCAGAATTCAACACCGGTGGAACATATTAATTGAACAAATTTCTCTTTGTTTTGGATTGTTGACTTCTCATGATGCTATAAACTTTTCTAAAAGCCGCCCAGCCAAGCACAACCCTTCTTTTGACCCCCTGAAGTAGGGCACCATCACTGATTCATATAGAAAGTGATATTAGAATAATCCGATACACTTAATGGGAACAAATCGTCTGTGTGTGCGGAGGGAAAAAAAACTAGTTGAACAAGAGCACAAAGATTTATATCACGGATATAAAGCGTTAAAAAAAACTCCGTAGCGTGCGCTGATAGCCTAGGGGTAAGGGTCTATGAGTTTCGATCCCGGCTTGAAGCAACCGCGTGTCTAGCCACATTGAAGACCTGTGATACAGCGAAACAGCCTGTCTGTGGATGACACAATATATATATATATATATATATATATATATATATATATATATATATATATATATATATATATATATATATATACCTTATTTACATTGTTTAGACTTCGCTCCCGAAGTTTGTAAATGTATTTTTGTTGCACCCTATATATATATAAACTGTTACATTAGAACATGCAAGTTGCTGCGACCAAAAAAAAATGCATATTTGTTTCGACGACGTCTCGTCAGGCGGTTAATGTCGAAACAAATGCATATATATGTAAGGATGCTTCGTCCTCTGATGGACTTTATCAAAATGCAAGGGTTTTATTTTACAAACATGCATTCATGAACGCTCAAAAATATTCTTACCTCTGTGTCAAGGTAAGCTATGGAGGATACTAAGGGATGTAATTTCATGCCTAATAACGGAAACTGACTAAATCTTGTTCTTGAATTTTTTCCTATTTGTTTTTATATATTTTATTTTTCTTATTAATGTTATTATTATTTCCGATTTGATTTTAATTTGATTAATTATTTATGCAACTATTTACTTTGAATAATAGAAGGTTTTTATTTAAACGCCTTCTTTCTATTTTTTATGTTCATGTACTTTGGTTTGGAAAGGAGAATTACTTGTTCTCTCTATCCATATTGTCTTTATATATATATATATATATATATATATATATATATATATATATATATATATAGCGATAAAGGTATTCAGCTTAATATTACTCATTCAGCTTCTTTTTTTTTTTCCCCTCCACAATTCTTTTTAGTGTACATTTTCTGTTTTTTAAATTAAAATCTCCCGTTGCAAGCCTGATGAGCGGGAGCGAAACCAGTTGCTTTGCGCGTTTTAATATGTCTAGTAATTTTAAGCTGAATACCTTTATCGCTATAATAAAATTTTGTAGCTTTAAAAATATCTTCAAATATATATATATATATATATATATATATATATATATATATATATATATATATATATATATATAGCATAATGAGAAGCCACGTATACTTTCTTAATATGTATATAATATAGAAAAAACAACAGAAAAGTTGCAAAAGATGAAAGATATATGCGTACATCCATCCATCCATATCTATATATATATACACACACACACATACATACATACATACATATATATATATATATATATATATATATATATATATATATATATATATATATATATATATATATATATATATATGAGTAATTATTTATTGTGTGTGAATACATACTTATATATCTTTTTCAAATTAGTTATATTTATTGGCGATTTCGGTAACATAGAATAAGCATGGAAATAGAAAGCAACAATGCATGGTGACTGACTGTTTAACGCCTCAGTACATTCTTCAAACTAGGAAGAATGATTTCTAGACCGAGAGCGAAGTAAAAACTAAAATAGATACGATCAAATTCAAAACAAACTAGAAATATATTTCATAAATTCTCAAAAAATAACGGCATGACAAAACGACAATACGAACCGTCACGGGAAGGCGTGATACTTTAAAATAGCGACTGACATGATATTTAAAAAACGATGAAACCAACATAGCACAAATGTAACAGTTTCGCACGAAATATGAAGACCATAAAAGAAAATTCCTGAAATGTAATTGGTTTTTAACCAAACTTGTATAATTAAAAATTTCTACCCAATTCAAACTCTCTCTCTCTGTCCCTCCCTGCATATATATATATATATATATATATATATATATATATATATATATATATATATGCGTGTGTGTGTGTGTGTTCCAGCGTGCGGATCTACGTCTGTGTGTATGTTTATTAGAAAATGTGTTATCGTAAATATTTACATTCATCTCCACTGCAATTTACAATGTATCACTAAGAAAGAGTGAAATCGAAATGTAAATCGGTTATTGTTGAAAGCAAAAACTTAGAATATTTCAATCTGCAGTCGAAGAGAATTCCAGCTATCCCTTCGGTTTTCGTATTTCTTCTCTCTCTCTCTCTCTCTCTCTCTCTCTCTCTCTCTCTCTTCTTTTTGATCCAACTGTTCTCTCAATCAAGGACCAGCTGACCAAACCTTTCCAAAGCCGATTGAAAAGCCGAAGTAATATTCAATCAATTTTCTACTTTAGACCTTCATTATAATTCCAGTTTCGAAACCAGAGAGCGTTGTAGGGTGGTAATTGGTAAGTTTGTCGCTGCTTCTGTGTCCCTTCTGGATATGTCTTTGTGTACATATCAGTATTTATATTTTACATCAACCAGAATCATAGGAAGTGCATATGGTTCATTCAAATTAGTGTTCGAATCAAGATAAAAGCTTTCGGTTGCTTATTTTTGAGACATCCAAATAAAAGTTTATGGGAACATATTTTTAAAGCAACTTAAATTATTCAATATTTGATTTGCATAAATATAAATACAGTGTAACCCGGATATAAGAGAGTTGTCGGGACCGGAGAATAAGTCTCTTATATCCGGGTTTCTCTTATACACGGGTTTTGTCTATTATATATACATTAACACAGGCTCTAATTTGGGACCAGAGAAAATCTCTCTTATATCCGAGTTTCTCTTATACCCGGGTCTCTTATATCCAGGTTACACTGTAGTATATAATAATAATAATAATAATAATAATAATAATAAAAATGGCCACTCGTTTCTAAGCACATGCATCTGTCCGTACGTCTAGCTAATTTACATTGCAAACGCGTGCTCAGGTACATTTGTGTTTGTTCAACACCAACAGAGCCCATTATGTTAGATAGGATACGTTTTTCCGTCGGAAGAGATGCTGTTGTTCTGTGCCGGTGGCTGTCCTCTCCTCCGTTGCCAGGATAGAATCTTCGGACTTATTCGGTAACATCTGTTCCATAGCGGTGGTATGACCGAGACTAGCTATTACAAGTTAAGGCAAGCATAGACCAGTGGCCTGAGTGGAAACACTAGGGTCCCCACATTAAAAGAAACCGACCTTCTGCCACATCCTTAAATCTCCAGAGCCCATTATGATAAGCGGATCTTAGTTACAGTTTCTGAGATAAGGGCATAATTTGGTGTGCACTCAAAACACCGGTCACGATGTTTGTGATTTCGAGTTTCGAACAGTTACGTCTATCCGACGAGTTTCGAACAGTTACGTCTATCCGATTTCACTCACAAGGTTTTCAGACTTTTCAAGGGTATCGAACCCTAGTATCGCCTATCCAGCCCCAACAGCATCAAGAAGGTATCTTCCTGAGTTTTCAGCACCATTCTCATGGTTAATGGTTGCTTGGTTTTGTTTAGCGGAATATTAACCTCTACAGGTTATTTAATGCCGAAATCTAAATAATTTGTGCATCATTTTTTTTTTTTTTTGTCGGGGGAGAGGAGACAATAATATTTTATTAGTTCTATTAACCCGTAGCTGGTGGAAGAGAAGGAGGATTAATACTTTTACCAAGGATATTTACAGCATATTTACAAGCGGTAAGCCATCTAGGCACTGGCTAGGATCAACTTCGGTATTCGTTTGGGAACGTGATGTGACCGTAAGTCAGTCACATGGCCAGAAACTGAATGTTCTAACCACTTTGCCACGTGTTTATAGGCGCATGTGACACAACCTACACGCAAGCAAGCAATCTGCCACTGGGTGGCATGCCACTAGCGTTTACCGCTGGTGGTCCGCTGTCGGAAATTATATACACATATTGATATATAAACTAAATTCTACCGCAAAAGATCAAACAAGCCAACTCCGCTTTATTGATATCTGGACATATAAGCGCGGTTTCCGCCAGTAAGAGCATACGCTTTGGTCCACACTTTTCCCCATCGAGGGTTGCATAGAAATCGTCGGTGTAAAGAATGTTTGGAATAACTGCCTTTATGTATTTTGTCCCCATATTTCCTCGGATTTTTCTTCTAGATCTAGGAGGTCTAGTAATCTAGTTTTTTAGCCTCTCTTTTAGGACCTGACATACTATATTTTTTTGATAATTCCTCGTTGCCACAAAATAATTTGACCACGACGGACTTTTACACAATTATCACTCAATACAGAACATAGATCTGGGTGATATAGTATGAAAGCTTTTAAGAAGTCTTTCAGGATTTTTGACGAACTTCTTCACAGTTCAATGTTTTCCGACAACCATTTTTTTCAGTTTCCAGCGTGATTTTTTTTTTTTGCAGCCCTCGAGGCTTTAAACATTTATCCCTCAAGTCTGCCTTAAGACCCATTTTAAAAGCGGAACGATTTAAACTCGGAACGTGCCTGTTAATTTAAAACTTCGAAATGGAGGACATTTTATAGAAATGTCGGCCATTTTTTTTTTACATCAGCGCAGAACGAATCAGCTTTTTATTCAAACTGCGCAGATAAATGTTACCATCATTCAGCAAATAAACCATTACATTCCAATAAGTATTTATTTTATATATCAATAAAAAAGAAGTAGCTAATGCGAGAAGCAGTGTCGTCGACATTTTTATTAAAAACAACTGTAAATCAAAAATATATAACCTTAATTTATCCTAATAAACAAAAGTTATTTTTTAGCTATTTTTGTCTCACAACTCGTTCGTATATTCAAGCTGCAAACAGACAGCCGATATTTCACGCGTATACAGCCACTCATATAATCTCAAGCATATCATTACACAGGCACTCTTGTACATATATCTGTTCAGTCGTTGCCCAAAACGCTCTGATATGTTGATGAGTCAGCCATTGAGTTCCTTGTAAATCTAATGGTGCTAATAAAAATAAATGTCTCTCATCTGACGCTATTTAAAAGCCATAGAAAAAGAAGCGAACAATGAAAAAAAAAAAAAAAAAAAAAAAAAAAGGTTGTAATTAAATTTTACCTTTTATCTTCACCGCCATCTCTTTGGGCAATTTAGATCGCATCGGTTCGGTACATACTTTTTATTAGACTTTACTCAGCATGTATTTATACAACCATCATCATCATCATCATCATCATCATTACCACCACCACCGCCATCATCATCAGCCATCTCTCACTCTCTCTCTCTCTCTCTCTCTCTCTCTCTCTCTCTCTCTCTCTCTCTCTCTCTCTCGCACTATATGTGTGTGTGTGTGCGTGTGTAAACAATGTTATTATCATATCGTAAACTGTTAATTCATCAGATTGTTAGGCAAAAGAAAGTTCATTGATGTTATTTCTGTTTTCGGCATTTTTATTATGAAGTTTATATTTCTTTACAATGGATACTCTTGAATTCGCCAAAACAAAAAGGAAACACTCGTTCTTATTCTAATAATGAATACCGATCATTAATAACAGTGCTTCTGTTTTTATTGGTTAGTTTGCAAATCTTCCGAGTATAGGGTCGGGTCCCACCAATGGCAGTTCATAGTAATGGCTGGGCCCCAATCGACATCACATCCGAGTAATGGCAGGGACCCACCGATATCATTTCCGAGTAATAGCCAGAAAACAGCGACATCACTTCCAAGAAATGGCCGGGACGCACATGACGTCACTTCCAAGTATATGGTCGGGACCCATCAATGTCGATTCGTAGTAATGGCCGAGACACATCAACATTCCAACCGAGTAATGGTTGGACTCACCGACATCATTTCCGAGTAATGGCCAGAACCCACCGAAATCACTTACTACTAATGGCCGGGAACCACAGACGTCACTTCGAAGTATATGGTATTCGAAGGGATTCACGATGTCGATTCGTAGTAATGGCTGGGACACACCGACATTACTTCCCTGTAATGGCCTGGACACACCGGCGTCACTTCCGAGTACATTGCTGATACCCACCGAGATAACTCCCTAGAAATAGCCGAGACCCACCGACATCACTTCTTAGTAATGGCCGAGACCCACAGACGGTACTTCCGAGTATATGATCTTGACCCAGCGATATCAATTCCTAATAATTACTGAGACCTACCGACATCACTTCCGAGAAATGGCCGGACCGACAGACATCACTTTCTTGTAACGGCTGGTATCCGCAGACGTCACTTCCGTGTATATGGTCGGGGCCACCGATGTCAATTCCAGGTATTGTACGGGGCCCACTGACTTCACTTCCAAGCCAGACCAACCGACATCATTTCGGGGTAATGGCAGGAACCGACTGATGTCATTTCTGAGTGTAAGGGAGGGGGAACCACCGACATCAGTTCCTAGTAATGACCGGAACACACAGACGTAACTTCTGAGTGTGGCCGGGATCCGATGTCAATTCCAATTATGGGCTGGGATCTACCAACATCACTACCGAGTATATGGCCGGCACCCACCTACTTCGCTTCTGAGTAATGGCCGGGTCTCACAGACGCCACTTCCGAGTATATAGTCGGGAATCACCGACATCCCTTCTTAGGAATGGCCGGAACCCACCGATGTCACTTCCGAGTATATGGCAGGAACCCATTCCTAGTAATGGTTGGGGCCCACCGACGTCATTTACGACGAATGTCCGGACTCCCCTCCGATCAATAGCCGTCATTTTTTTTTCGCAAACGAGAATCATGTATTAAAGTTGTACGTGTGGTGTCATAGAACGCGAAATAATCAGAAAGCAGAATTTGAATCGCAATCAACTTCTTTACATTCAATTACCTGCACATAGCCTTGAGAATGTTATACATCTCTTCTGCTACGGGTTAAATAGCAGGGACGACTGAACTCTGTAGCCATTATTGGCAACCAGACTCGGAGATGGTCAACTCTGAATTCAAAATTATTAGCTTCTTCGAAATGTCCTATTTCCAGAGAAGAAATAAAATCGTCATCAGTTTTGAAAAGACATTAATTTTATTTTTCGAAACATTACGATAACAAAATTCCAGTAAAAAATAATTTCTTATTATTTTATTTCTTGTGACTAAAAGAATCAAAACCTAAATGAAACAATTGCCGTAGTTGAATCCAAAGCTCCAGGCCCGTAAGATACTTTACTGAGAAGTCTTTGAAATATAATACTGTAAAATAAGTTCTTTTACATCATCAGCAATAATGAATAAAGAGAAAACTCTTTACATAGCAATTCTCCATTTTCGTTTGACACAAAACATCATTTAATAAGAAAGATAAGCTAAATAGATATACATATATAAAAATATATATATTCAATTATAAAATCATCCTTGATAATGGCTAACAGAAAAGTCAGAACATTCTGGCAGAATACATTTTATGTTCAGAAAAGAAAAAACTTATACGAAAACAAGAAAAATTAAATAAAAACTTAAATCGCAATACCTTGTCAGTCGTCTTTAATAAAACTTGTATTAAAGTGGGATTGCTGCACAAATACGCAATTATATATATATATATATATATATATATATATATATATATATATATATATATATATATATATATATATATATATATGTACTGTATATATGAATTATAGATTAAATGCAGATCATATATAGACCGGAATCTGACAGGATGATAAAATAAAGAACAAATAAGAAATGTATGTCAATATAACATGTTTCACGTTTATTAAAACTTCGTTAGAGATTGAATTTTACCAATGTACATACATAAATAATTATCTACAGTTTTGATGCACACAATACGTGAGTGACCAATGAGAATCGATCCAAACAAAATTGAAAATGTCAATTTTTAAATTTTTATATCAAAGTTCTTTCTCGTCTGTTTTCTCTCAATCTTTGATATTTAATAGAAATGAAACATGCTAGATTGAAAAACTTTTCCTATTTGTTCTTTATCATAATATATACATATATATATATATATATATATATATATATATATATATATATATATATATATATACCAGGTGTAACAGCAAAATTGTCCAAATCGTGTGACAGCAAAATGGTTCAATTCTTAGATTAAACTTTCAACCGTTGCATCTTAGAAATGATTAAAGATATCTTACTGGAATTCTCCGAGGTTTTATAACAATATTGGACTCTACTTTGAACAATAAGAATGTTTTTAAAAAATTTATAACTTTATTTGTATTTGCGATAGAAATAATTTGTAAAAAGTATTAGAAAGAAGTAAATGTATATTTTTTGAGGTTTTATTGAAATTTTATTTACGTTTCCACATGTCCTCCATTAGCAATACAAAGGGTAATACGATTTTGCAGTTCACGGAAAACATTTGCCAACTGATTTACAGTAATGGCTGAAATCACATTAGTTATTTTAGCTATACTTAAAACTAGGTACATTAAACTTTATAACATTTTTTACAGATTATTTCTATTGCAAATACAAATAAAGTTATAAATTTTTTAAAGTGCACACGAACTTTATGTATACCCTATATATATATATATATATATATATATATTAGCGTAGTAATGGAAGCCTTAATATTAATTGATATCTTCCTGCTGGGAATATTAATGAGCTAATATATTTAATGTTTGTTTTTTGTTTTTCAGAAAGAAACAACTGTACTAAAAAAATTCCCAAACTATGACAACAGTCTTGCGTTACATTCTTATTAATGCCACACATTTATGACCTTGCACATAACTAACCTAAGCTCGTTTAAATATTTTCGGTGTTTATCCTTGCAAGCGAGTAAATTTTGGGTGCTCTCTACTTATGGCCCATTGCCAGACTAATCGCAATATCTGTTGACAATAAAAGTGTAATACCGTTTTGGTTTTCGCCGCATATAAAACTTGGCTTGCCTTAAATTTGAGACCCCAACCATTAACAATTGAGCTAGGTTTAAACTCGTGATATGTGAGTCGTCGTACGTTTTTAAGCAGTTACCGTAAAACATTTCTGATGCAGTTAGGAAATGGTTTTCGGCTGAAGTCGATGTCAGATTCATACTTGTTCCTCCATAGATCCTCAAGAGAGTTAGCGACGTGAAGACAAAGGTTCCAGTTCTTTCCTAACAAGCTGAATATGTAAGCGCCTTCGGGTAAGATTCGGCTTTGTTGGCTGACTTTCTTCACACTATTCTAAGGTTAATATTTACAACGGACTCAATGCGAATGTTGAAAAGAAATTCAAAAGTCAGACGCGAGAAAGTCGTGGCGAAAATCACAATGTCTTTGACAGCAAGAAGAAATCTACCCGGATTGGTTAGAAGGAAACTACGCATATTTTGGCAAACTATTCCAAAACTTTTCTTTAGAAACTTATTGGTTTCTATTTATCCGCGGTTTTACTTTTATTGTGGTCAACCTAAGAAACCAAATATTCATAAATTTTACTTAATAATAATAAAAAATTCCCCGTAATGCAAGAGATTTGCCAAAGAGATATTCCTTTATATGAAAAGATAAAAGATCTGGACTTAATTAGGCTGACGTTGCTAAGATCGAAGTGACAAAAAATAATCAATAATTATTGCGCTGACTTTACTAAGACCGAAGTGACAAAAAATAATCAATAATTATTAAGCTGAGGTTGCTAAGATCTAAGTGACAAAAAATAATCAATAATTATTACGCTGACGTTGTTAAGATCTAAGTGACAAAAAATAATCAATAATTATTACGCTGACGTTGCTAAGATCTAAGTGACAAAAAATAATCAATAATTATTACGCTGACGTTGCTAACATCTAAGTGACAAAAAATAATCAATAATTATTACGCTGACGTTGCTAAGATCTAAGTGACAAAAAATAATCAATAATTATTACGCTGACGTTGCTAAGATCGAAGTGACAAAAAATAATCAATAATTATTACGCTGACGTTGCTAAGATCGAAGTGACAAAAAATAATCAATTATTATTACGCTGACGTTGCTAAGATCGAAGTGACAAAAAATAATCAATAATTATTACGCTGACGTTGCTAAGATCGAAGTGACAAAAAATAAATCCTCTGTTCTTCATCATATTTAATTACATTGTATTTATTATAATAATTGTTTTCTTTTATGACAAGTTATTTTTTATTTATCACTTGCTGTACAAAACTGAGAAACTAAATATTTTTTAATGTATGCATTCAGCTTAGTAAATAACTTCTTCATCTTCTTAATCATCGTGCACAGAATCATTTTATCTTTCTTCCTCAAAAAGATGGCATCCTCATTGTCGCCCAGTGCGTTCGTGATGTAGCATTATTTTTGGATCCTGCTACGATGATGTCCGTGTTTTCAAATCTGCTACACAACTAAGACCGATTTTGCTAACTAACGAGTCAACTGATTCATTTTATCGGCTTCTGAAATGTTTGAGGTAACCTTTGAGGTAAGATTGATTCGTAAGTAATTTCTGGTTTTTGGAACCAACTGTACCAAATATATCATACGCGGTAGTTAAGAATAAATTTCGTCTACTTTAACATACCTTAGTTTTCGATCGACTGAATTAAACGCAAAGACCGCACGCATCAAGAATAAGACAAGAAAGTAATTAGGAACTCGGTGGGTTTGTTCAAACCAACCTGTCATATTCATCTGACCTCGCATCAACCGATGATTTCCTTTCTAGATCGCTTCAAAATGCTTTCATAGGGAAAACTTTCTCCGATAAAAACTAGAATTTGTCGAAAACATTTTGTTATAATGCTTGTAAGCTCGTAGTTGTGGTTAATAATATTTCAAGGAAAACAATGGAAAAGAAGATTAGTCAAGAAACTGTTTAATGAAATGGTTTGATAATACAATAATAGCGAATAATGTACTTAGTGCGGTAATGTGTGCGGCTCACTTTGCAACCCACAGCAAAATTGTCCAAATCGTGTAATGGCAAAATTATCCAATTCTTAGATGAAGATTTCAACCGTTGTATCTTAGAAATGATTAAAGATATCTTACTGGAATTCTCCGAGTTTTTTAATGAACTCTACTTTGAACAATAAGAATGTATTTAGCTCTAAGATGAAATGGTGATCTCTCTTGCTGTTGTGACCTCCTGATTCAGTTTCCCTCTCTACTATTCCCTCTTTTTTAAAACTTAGTCAGCGTTCTCTTGATGGTTCTTAAATGGTAAGCCATATTGGGGCTGACACAAAATGATTTTAACCTGCTATGTTTTCGGACTCAATTTTAACCTGCTCTATTTTAATCTGCTCTATTTTCTAACTCAAAGGGGTTTTCAGTGATTCTTACGACAAATGGTGTCAAGATGGCTAAACGTCTTATGCGAAAACCTGGAAGAAGAGAAACTCAATTAGTTTTTTTTTTTTTTTTAGATATTAAACATTTTGGGGGATGGACAATATTCCGGTGCTGTTACACGATTTGTAAAATTTTGGTATTAGACTCGATATATATATATATATATATATATATATATATATATATATATATATATATATATAATTTGCTACTGTTGGTTTTATGAGCTGACATTCATATCAAAATGAATGGAAGAGTTTATGTTCAGTGTCGCGAAGGTCGGTCGCCTTTCTACATAAAATCTTTTACATATGAAAAGCTGCGGTATTTTACTCGAAGAGCTACCCGATAAGCAACATGTCATTGCAAATAATCGTGAATATATAGCTGTATATTTACACTATTTACATATTGTTCAGAATATTGTCCTCATCTTAATTATCATATTCACAGCGTTTCGGCTGTTGTACGCACGGGCGTTCTTCAGGTAATATACGTTGGAATTTCAAAGCGAAACCTTTATGTAGATTGTGTTCTAGTTTCACGTTCCATGGTTCGAATTTCGAACGTATGGAACCATTTAACCCGGTGGACGAAATAAAGGTTTCCGAAATTCCAAAGTATAACGCCTGAAGACGCTCGGAGCGAAAAGTAGTGAGTATGACAATGAAGATGAGGACAATAGTCCAAACAATGTAAATAGTGTAAATAGTTACAATACATACACTCAGAAATATAGACAGATATAATTGCACAAAAGGTAATTGTACTTTATTTTTTGAAGAATAAAACTGATCAATGAAAACGGAAATTAAGCAACTGACTCAACCTAATAACTTCCTTAAGCAACTGACTCAACCTAATATCTTTCTTAAGAAACTGAGTCAACCTAAAAACTTCCTTAAGCAAATGACTTATACGTTGTATTTCTCAAGACAGGAAGCTTGTAACAAAGTGACAGATAACAAACCCGATGACTGTCTCTACCTGGTGCTTTATTTCTTTATCTTTGCATTCAACTCGAAACGTTTTAGTCAATAAATTATCGTATCCCGACTGCAAATTAGACTGTAAAAATAGACACCTACGTTTGAGTTTTCATTGTCTAAGATGTGATATTTATTAAGCTTAGCATAGTCTGGCACAAGGCTAAAGAAATTCTGCTCACTTATCATACATACTTAACTCTCATGTACCATGTAGACCTGTTTATTAATTAAAAATATCTTAATATAACACAGGAACAGAAAGGAGAAAATTGTATTGATTTTCCAAAAGATGTGGTGCGTCCTGCTTTGAGAATCAGCATTCTTAACCCTAACTTCTTAATTTGGATTGAACGTCGGTCTTGGTACAATTGATAAAAGCACAACCATTTCAAGCATTAAGTAGACCCTTGTTCCAAATTGTTTTTTGTTTAGTTTTTGCGTGTAGAAAATAATATAACCTGTATGACATCAATTAAAATCTCTTCCTATTTACATTAAATCATCTTCTGTGGTGCCAGTCTTTAATAAACCAGGCGAACCATCTGATCCTTCTAGCTTTGGGCCTAATAGCCTTCTACCTCTTTTGGGCAAAGTTCTGGACACTCTAATTAACTCTGGATTGGTTAAGCATCTCTCATCGCATAGTTGGGCTCCGTACGAGTACTGGTCATCTACAGTGGTTAGATAAAGCCTAGGCGAAATGTCGAGTTTGCCTTTCACCCTCTGTTACTACTGTTGGGCATTTTCACAGTATTAGCAACACGGGGGTCTTCGAACACTGCATTTTAATTATTATAGTTATATTACTTCGTCCTTAATCTTTTGGTTATATATTGAATGATTTCCTGATTTTTATAGGATATTTATCAAACGTATAAAAATACATTATCATAGTGAAAATACCACCAACGCATTTTCATTGTAAAAAATTACCAGCAATACATTTTTTGCAAAAAAATAAAATTTACGAGCAATATATTTTTGAAAAAAAAAAACATAAAATTTACCAGCAATACACTTAAAATAAACAAATTAAATTTAACAGCAATACATTTTTAAAATAAAATTTAACAGGAATAAGTTTTAAAAAAAAATCATAACAATTTACCGGTAATACATTTTTGAAAAAAAAACCCAAAAAAACCCCAGAAAATTTAACAGCAATAAATTTTTGAAAAAAAAAACAATATAATTTAACATCTATACATTTTTTAAAAAAATTAACAGCAATACATTTTTAAAATAAAAAATAAAATTTAACAGTAATACATTTATGAAAAAAACCCAGAAAAACAAAAAAACAAAAAATAAGGATAAAATTTAACAGCAATAAATTTTGGGGAAAAAAAAAATTTAACAGCAATACATTTAGAAAAAAATATAAAATTTAACAGTAATAAATTTAAAAAAAAATTAACAGCAATGCATTTTTGAAAAAAAACATAAAATTTAACAGCAATATATTGTTGAAAAAAAATAAACATAAAATTTAACAGCAATACATTTTTAAATTAAAATTTAACAGCAATAAGTTTTTGAAAAAAAAAAATCATAACAATTTACCAGGAATACATTTTTGAAAAAAAAAAAAAATTAACAGCAATACATTTATGAAAATAAAACAAAAAAAAACAAACAAAAAAAACAGAAAATTTAACAGCAATAAATTTTTGAAAAAAAAACTAGAAAATTTAACATCAATACATTTAAAAAAAAAAATTTAACAGCAATACATTTTTAAAATAAAAAAAGAAAATTTAACAGCAATACATTTATGAAAAAAACACAGAAAAAAAAATAAATAAAAAAGCATAAAATTTAACAGCAATAAATTTTGGGAAAAAGCCAAAATTTAACAGCAATACATTTAGAAAAAAATATAAAATTTAACAGTAATAAATTTTAAAAAATAAATTAACAACAATGCATTTTTGAAAAAAAAACATAAAATTTAACAGCAATATATTTTTGAAAAAAATAAACATAAAATTTAACAGCAATACATTTTTAAAATAAAATTTAACAGCAATAAGTTTTTGAAAAAAAAAATCATAACAATTTACCAGCAATACATTTTTGAAAAACAAAAAAAAATTTAACAGCAATACATTTATGAAAAAAAAACAAAAAAAACAGAAAATTTAACAGCAATAAATTTTTGAAAAAAAACAAGAAAATTTAACATCAATACATTTAAAAAAAAAATTTAACAGCAATACATTTTTAAAATAAAAAAATAAAATTTAACAGCATTACATTTATGAAAAAAAAAACAGAAAAACCAAAAAAAAAATAAAAAGGCATAAAATTTAACATCAATAAATTTTTGGAAAAAAACAAAATTTAACCGCAATACATTTAGAAAAATATATATAATTTAACAATAATAAATTTAAAAAAAAAAATTAACAGCAATGCATCTTTGAAAAAAAACATAAAATTTAACAGCAATATATTTTTGAAAAAAATAAACATAAAATTTAACAGAAATACATTTTTGAAAAAAAAAAACATAAAATTTAACAGGAATATGTTTTCGAAAATAATGCCAGCAATACATTTTTGTAAAGAAAATTTCTAATGTTCCCAAGAAAATTAAATTTCGGCATTAAATGATCGATAAGGAGATGATATATCGCTAAACAAACAAATAAAAAAATGAATGCATTAAAAATGAGAGTGGAAACTCTTCGAAGTCTTAATGAATCATGCAGGCAGAGAATTAAAATGCGTTTTGAAAAAGGAGGACATTTTGAACAGCACATGTAGCAATTAAATAACTAGTAAATAAAAACTTAATCTGCAATTATACTCTTAATAAATTATGGTGCGGGACTTTGCGTCAACCTGTCTATCAAACCATTAGTAATATAAAATAAATGCATATATGACTTGTCACTGGCTAAATATGAAAGAAAATCACTTTGTGACGCTGGTGAAACGCCTCCCGGTGCTAAAGGAAATACAAAAGCCGGGATTAATTTATTAGCTCTTATTTCTGGAAATAGAAAGTTTGATAATGTCAACAAATACGAGGAACTTTAGTTTCAATAAACATTACAACCTGTAACGTTTATTGATTGATTCGTTGGTTGATTGGTATAATGATTCGTTTTGTACGGCTTGTCAACCGCTTGCAGGTTATTTAAACCCATTTTTGGATTGTTGGAATTTTTTGGAGATACTAATAGTTTAGTTATACAAGTCTTACTAATTAACCCATAGCAGGGGAAGAAGAGGTGGATTTTTAAATTTCCCTTGGGTATTTGCACGTAAGTGAATATCACGAACCCAACTGGAACTCGGTTCTCGAATTCACAATTCCGAGTCATTATGCATAAAGCCACCCTCACATGCAAGCTTACAGCACCTGGTATTCCAAAGCGGTAACCCATCTAGTTATTGAGCAGATCCGGTGTTGCTTAACTTCGGTGATCGTAAGCCTTGTCCTTGGCTTTTGTGGTGAAAGAGGAGGTTGATAATTGACATTGAAGAGGATTATTAGTTATTTAGTTTTAATACAGGCAACCAAATAGTTTCTGTTTTTGTCAGTAGATGGCATTAGCAGTGTTTAGTTTTAATTAACTATATTAAAAAAAGATCGCTTTTTGTTTTGTGAGTCAATGAGCATTCGATTCCTTTTTTGCAAAATAATTCTGAAAAAACTGACATAGTTTTATCTGTTGGTTCTAACATTGAAAATGGAAGAAAATATACAATATTCTCAACATGTAATTCGTTATTTTAAGAGCAATAAAAACTTAAATCGAACACAAAAATTCATGATTATATGACATTATACGTGTCAAAAGTAGTTTGAGAATTGAGATGTCTCACTGAATGATAGTTCATGTCGGTCGATCGATACAGGTTAATAACGATAAACCGAAGAGATTAAGTGAGTCCGATCATTGTTAGACGACGCGATAAACACACAACGCCAGGAAGATAACCAAATCAAATAGTGAATTTAATTTGCACCAAATACATTATGATAGTAATTTTGATGTGTAGCTTCCACATTTAAGTTGGGCGTTAAAAATCTACTGAACCTTTTTTCCGTTTTGTAAACTACGACGAGTGACATATACTTGTAGAGAAGCCAGATGAATTCCAACCAAATGTGCCAAATGGGCTTTATCTAAAGGTGATGCTGTTGAACAAATTCAAAAAACTTCTGTGCCGTTGGGTTTGGGAAGTCGACTGAGTGATGACAGAAGAAGATGCTAAAGATGTTGTAAAAGAAAGTTAATGAAACACGAAAGTCAAGTATGTTTTTTGTCTTTCATTGGCTTTAACCAAGCGTACTTTTTGGTCAACCCAATACATCAGTTCTCATAAGATCTGCAGTAACCTTTTTTGAAATGTTTGTATTTGCTAAGATGAGATTAATCTAGCCAGGGAAAGGTAGAAAATAAAATAGTTTGAAGATTGTGTTGTGTTATTCTTTAAATTCTTTCTACTCCTTTTAGAATGAGAATAAACTCTTTTTTCTGTTTATAATAGTTAACAGTAGCTTATTCTAGTCAGAGAAAAAAAAATTGCTTGAAGATTACATTGCATCAAACTTTAAATTATTTATAGTCCTTGTGAAATCTGCTGAAACATTTTTGGTGTATTTATATTCGCTAAAGTTATTTAAATACACTTTGGAAAAATATTTGGAAAACTGTGTTGCGTCAATCTTTAAATTCTGTCAAGACCTTGTGAAAGCTTCAATATCTACGAAGTAAACATATAAATCTAGGTTTGTCAATCACATGTTCAAATGACAGAAAATACAGACAGAGTTTATCTACAGTATCAGCTTATGATTAATAAAAATTTGATAACTTCTGGTAAGACTTAATTTCTATGGAGATAGAGGAAGTAAGATGATGGTGCGCCAGTTTTCTAATTGTTCGCTTGGTATCTCTTTTCAAAAATGTATTTTGAAATCTACAGAAGTCCATAAATAACATTACAACTACTAAGAAAGTTCATCTTCGTCCAACACAGGTTCATTTGGAGGCAACAGGAAACTTATGTTGAGCCTATGTGCTTCGAAAATCAGCATTCGAAATCCCGATTATTACTTAAGCTTGAACACTGACAACTGCTACTGGTGATAAATACACAAGCCTTTTAGGTTCTGGGTGTAGTTATTTATGATACTCCCTGAATTCCGTAACTGTCTCCTCCTTCATTTTCCGGTCAGTCAGTACTTGTAAAGATAAAGAACCTAAACATGACATGGTCGAGGCATACATGACTTGGTGAATCTTATAGAACAAAAAGAAGAAGAAGAAGAAGAAGAAGAAGAAGAAGAAGAAGAAGAAGAAGAAGAAGAAGAAGAAGAAGAAGAAGAAGAAAGAGAGAGGATTAAGTGGTTCGTTCAGTTAGAGAGTGACCGATTGTAAAGTGTGGCCGACGTGGGGGAAGGAATGAAGACGTAAGCGATTATTTGATGGGGCAGAATCTATGGCTGTCTCCCGTGTGGTGACTCACTGCACATAGAGAAAATGTCCCACAAGAGATTTGTGGATAGTGTGGACCCGTATGAGTACAGAAACCGGACATCTGAGGGCTGTCAAACCGTGTTAAGCTGCATCAAAGACAAACACACACATAATGAAAAAGGCGTGTGCGTTATAGGCATAGTGGTTAATATATCCATTTCTTTGTATTCACTTACTATGTGCATGAGTTCAATTCCTGTTTGCTCCACAATTGCAGCCTTTTATCAAGCTGAGCTTAGTTTAATAACTGTCTGTACATTTAGTTTTCTAAGATTCGTTAACGGCGTTTCACAAGAATCCCATTGTTGCTGTTTTGTGTTAGATTAACTTATGTTTGGTTTAATTCCGGGTGTCTCGTCGCGGTAGAATATGATCACGCGGATCTTTAGTTACTGAATAGTGAGTTGGAACATGATTGGGTTCCCGGTGGTATTGGCCTTGTACCAAACTAAGCTAAGCTTTGTAAATAACGAGGGCTATAAAGGACGCCCGAAGGCACCCGTCATACCGCAGCGTTTAGAAAGCTTCTCTCGTGAATAAATGTAGTCTTGATATAATGAATGACTTAATGTCTAGCCTTGTACTAGTCTTGTACTAGTCTTGTACTGGCTTATTAGATAGCTGGACTCGGTACTAAGAAATAAACATAGACGCACAGATTTATAAGACATTTATCAAGGGAAAAAGAAAAACAATTAGAAAAATAAAATAAAATTTTATTTTATGAAGAGTCCTGTCTTCAGTGGGGGAATTTTACGGGTCCTAACTAAGGTAGGGAAAATATATGAGTGCATTCCTTTCTTTTATCCGAGGTTTCCAGGTGGTATTCATCTCTATGCTGGGTCTACATATAATTCTGGCTCATTATTCTCCCGAGGAGGCACTTGAACTGCTTATGAGTAATTATCCTGATTTTATATAGATATTCCGTATCCTTTTAGATACAACCGTTATATATGGAAGATTTTTATTTCCTTCTCGACTCTCCTGTCTCTGCTTGTGGAAATATGTTCTCTTTATAGAGTCGTTGTTACCTTGAAAGTTTTTCTTAATGCTGATCATGTAGCTCAAATTTGGTCCGTTTGTGTATGCAGGTGAGATTCCTTTCTTAACGCTGCATGAATGGTAGGAAATAAAGAATTGCTTCCCAGTCAACTCTGCTCTTCAAAAGTTTAACTGCAATATCAATCGTTATCTTTTGTCTTCTGAATTCCTGTTGTTTTATTGTTCTCTCTACTGAATAATGTTTTTCTCATATTCTTTCACACTCAGTGGCCTCTTGTGTCTTAGTGGATTTATTGCCTTGATCGGAGTGAAATGATTAAAAAAAATAAAATACAAAAGGTATTGTCCGTTAAAAGTTGGTTTATGATATACGAATGTCATTAACACTTAATCAAAGCTACTTGAATTTCTGTTTCCTTTTTTTTTCATTATGAACTGTATGGGTCGTTTTATTGATATATATTCCTGTTGGGGTCCGGCACCTCCGCGTGGTGTAATGGTTAGCAAGCTTGTCTCGCTAGATCAATTACGACTGAAAAGTGTGTTCGATCCTCATTAAGTGCTCCGTACTTTCGGCCTTGTGCCCCATCTAAGCTGCGCTTAGGAAATAGCTATTCCTGTTGGGGTCTGAAAATAAAGGTAGAATTTATGGATCTATGCCACAGATCGTTGTGACGTTTGTTTCAGCCATTTTCTCGCGTATTTATTTACTATAATTGGAGATAATCTATAACATATACCAGCAGGACGATGTCATAGTTAAGCCATCGTCCTGTTGAAATGCAATTCGAATTATGAAGTTTACAAACCGAATGTCACCATCTACTTTACGTCATCTAATTGCGAATCTGTGCGCTCTTCTATCGTGGGTTTCGTATGTAAATTATTTTCTAAGCACCGGCAGAGCGTAAATCTTGACGGACATCGATAGGAGAGGGCGACGAATGGGAGTATCTCTGACGACTGAGTGAAGTGTTTTACAAAAAACGGAGACTTATCAGTTATTGGGTTAGTTATGCCTAAGAAGAATCTGCTCAGCAGATCAGATGCGGAGCAACACCAACTCACAATAAGTCCCAGTGGAATATAGTCTTTGTGAATGTCTATGAATTCAGTACATGTGTGCTAGCTTACTGTAATAACGGGGCAAGCTGTCAGCGTTAATTCATCATGAAATAATCCTTGTCCTTGATCCGGATCCGGAACAGCTTTCACTCAGGTTCAGAGACGAATTTGAGTATTTCAACTTGTCTATCCCAACCGGTTGGGTAGCCTTCTCAACCGAGCTAGATATCCTAATCACAATCGACAGGTATATATTAATGATGTGGTACAAACATAAAACAGCTATCTATTATTATTTTATGATTTTACGCTTTCTAAAGACGGAAAAAAATGATATTTTTTTACTAGTATAATACTAGTCAAAAAATGTCATTTTTTTCCGTCTTCATTTTGCTTCATTTAGCGATGGATATTCTGATAAGAGTTATTATCGTTATTATACACTTATCTCTTTAAATGAAATGTCCCTACGAATCAAAATGAAGCTAGTTCAAAGAGATTAGGCAATAATGAAAGATTTATATATATATATATATATATATATATATATATATATATATATATATATATTCAATTTTCGTTCCAAGGTGATTTTGTGAAGAAGAATTGTGCGCACGCACGCACGCACACATACGCACCCCCAACACACATACACAGACACGCATATATATATATATATATATATATATAAAGGGGACATTTAAGTCTACAAACAGAGGTGATAGCCTGTTTCATGCTAAACGTAATCGTCAGGCCATGTGCGTTGTGGTTTTGCTCGACCATATATATATGTAAGTGATGCATTTATGGTACTCTGTTGGATTGTGGGTAGTCTATTGTATTATTCTAACGGTTATACAACCCTCCGTAAACAAAAAAATAAAATCAAGAGTAGGAAAACTATTCATTAAACTCATACAGAAACACTTCTCTGCGTCAAGCACGCTCCACAAGATATTCAACAATAACACAATAAAAATCAGCTACTGTTGCACCGAGAACATAACACAAATAAAAAAGCACAACCGGAAAACAATGAACAAACCACATGAACTAATTAAACTCACTTGTAATTGCAGAATAAAGAACAAATGTCCCTTAAACGGCAATTGCTTGCAAAACAATATAACAAGCTACTGTAAAATCAGTAGATAATGAAGAAAAATATACATTGTAGTAACTGAAGGAACCTTAAACAAAGAAACTATGCACACAAAACACCTTTACAAATAGTAAATACAAGAACAGCACAATCCTTTCTAAATATATGTTGGGATTAAAAACAAAAAAACAAATCTTTCTAAAAAATATCATAGAAAATAAGGAAAAGAATATAGGCCTACAACAATCAATCCAAAACTTCTGTTAACTCTGCGTTGAGGAAAAAAAAGCAATAATTACCTTCCCAGACCAAAACAAATTACAAAATAAACGATCAGAATTCATCTCAAAATGAAAACACGAAAACAAATTTTTACTACATTACCGAAAGCTAAAAACGAACAAAAATAAATGAAAATAAATAAATAAAATAGTTCACCAAAAAAGTAAAATAAATTAATAAAAATTATAAAGTAAAATAAATTAATCTACACAAATAAATAAGTAAATCAACTAAGCAAATAATAAACAAATTATCAAAGTACGCCCACCAAAATGACCGTTAGAATAATACAATAGACCACCCACAATGAAATAGAATACCCATAATCCATCACTGACCTGTATATATATAAAGTCGAACAAAAACACAACGCACGTTTAAGTATGAAATAGACTGTCGCCTCTGGGTGTTGACTTTAATGTCCCCTTTAATATTTACATAGGCTCTATCCCTAATATTGAGTATTTTAATCCATAAATATAGCATAGCTTAAAACTATCTTTTATCATTTTATATATATATATGTATATATATACATATATGTATGTGTGTATGTATGTATGTATACTAATGTGTATATATTTACTACTAATAATAAAACACAAAAGTATCATTGTTAAAATTTTCATCGCTGCCAACGGCGAATATTTTAGCTGGACAATTTGCTCTTATTTTATACCATATACTTTTTCAGAAGTTCTTCATTTTCCCGTTTTTAGTCCAACATCTCGGCCGATGCATTCATCAACCTGTCCCTGCTAGAGGAAGTAAGGAGATAAAAATAATAATAAATTTGTAAAGACCCGGATGGAATATGGACCAAGAAATAGATAAAAGCCTTATTCTTTGAAACATCGTCTTAAAATCAATTCCCGAAAACTATATGGAATGATAAAAATAATTAATCCCAGAATTCTAAACCGAAAATACCGGATATTTTTGTGTTTTTAGTTTCTGCAGACGTTGCACCAAGAATTATGGATCAGATTCCTGGGTATATTCAGTCAGTTATGTGCCGTACGGGATACACGATTAGGCGATCATGTATCTTTCGAGGTAGATTTTTCCCCGCAGTAGGTTGTTAAAGAACCTGGTCTGTCTTGCTATTTACCGATACCTGGTAGGGAGAAGAAGAAGATTTATACCTTGGGATAGGTATGAATCCTCTTAGCATGTAAGTGAATGTAATGGATTCGACAGGAATTCGAAATAGGTTCTCCGACTTCTCAATCCAAGCCGCTATCCATTATTCCACCGTAACTATTTTTTCAATTTTTTTTTTAAAGGTAATTTTGTGAAGAATAGTATCGCTCGCTCGCTCACACACACTCAAACTCTCTCTCTCTCTCTCACTCTCTCTCTCTCACACACACACACACACACACACACACACACACACACACACACACACACACACACACACACATTATACACACACGGCTATTATATATATACAATGCCCAGCTAAGTTACTCTCATTTTCTGAGCACACCCGATTGCCAGGACGGTTCGTCAATCGGTGTCGCAGAAACTTGTTCAAGCACATATTTGTTTGTTCAACACTCACAGTGTCCACCTGTGTTTTATGTTGAGCAGACGTTAGTTACAGTTTCTTACATGGTCATCTGTTTGAAAGCCTCGTTTACGATGCCTTATGAATTCGTGCGAGCACAAACATCAACCGCTTACGAATTGTTCCGTTTCATGCTTGAACTCTATCTTAAGACCAGAAACAGACTATCGCCACTCGGTGTTGACTTCAGCCTCTTTAAGTATATTTACACACGCTCTATCCCTGATATTGAGAATTTTTACTCATAAATATAGCATAACATGAAAACTAAAAATTTGTCATATATATATATATATATATATATATATATATATATATATATATATATATATAATTAATATAAGAAAAAGTTTATCACTTAGGTGATTGATGTTACCTTCAGCATCCCGACTCCAGAGTTTCGTTGGCGAACCTGTCCTTCCACACTTCAGCGGGTACATACACACACATATATATATATATATATATATATATATATATATATATATATATATATATATATATATATATATATATATATATATATATATATATATATATATATATATATATATATATGCATATATATATATATATGCATATATATATATATATATATATATATATATATATATATATATATATATATATATGCATATGCATATATATATATGCATATATATATATATATATATGCATATATATGCATATGCTAATAATAAAAATGCGCATTTAATTCCTTAATGCATTTCAGGAATCGGAGAGCCGAGTTCGAATTCCAGTCGAATCCATTACATTCACTTAAATGCTAACACCCTTGGGAAAGGTGTGAATCCTCTTCTTCTCCCTCCAACTATGGGTAAATAGCAGGACAGACTGGGTTCTATAGCCTTGGATGGCAACTGGTCTAGGAGAAGGACAACTCTGAATTCAAAACCTGCGGAGGGTCTTTTGGGGACCTTGTGGCATTCGTTGCACCAGGTCCCTGTATTCGTCCCTCCAAAAAGTGTGGATGGCCCTGCACAAAGCTTTCACCACTATAATCAAATCTCATGTGTCGGTGTCGGGCTCTCAGTTCCTACGAACTGATCTGTCTGACCCTCATACGTCGAATTCGACGGGAGAGTCGATCATATATATATATATATATATATATATATATATATATATATATATATATATATGTATGTATGTATGTGTGCGCATGTGTGCCTGTACTGAGATGCTAGTACAGTGTCAGGATCCCCTCCAACCATGTGAAATGCAGCGGTCCGACGTGGCAAAGTTTCCAGAGATATTGAGCGGACATAGCGTGTGTTCAGTGGTCCGAAAATCACTTAGAATCATAATGATTTATGTTACGATTAATGGCGATAGTTTTGCACGTCTTGATGAAGGTTGTCGAATAGAGTGGCTGAAATATTGTAGTTATAAAGTAAACAACAGAAGAAGATCACTCGCCACTCTGTCATAATCCTCAATACGGGTACTTTATCATGCGCTATATAACACAAACTCCCCACCACCACCACAAAATATTTCCTTCAACAATCAGCCTCAATGTTGTACTTCGAATATCGTAGTGCTACAAATTGAGTTAAGTGCCACCCACACAGTCGTCTCTGTTTATCTAAGTATATATTTACTGATATTCTCTTTATATTTAGTCTCAACAGGAGACAAATATTTGTAACTGACGACCTGCTGCTGCTGTTGCTACTGCTGGGAGTGACGTTTATTAATTTCTACTTTCCCTTACTATGGATTAAATAGTGTTGATTGTGACTGTGATTGTCAAACGATCTAAGAGAAGGAAAACTCAAAGCAACGGAAAATCATTCTATTTTCTTTCCTACGAAACAATCGTAGCAATGTAGATTTTACAGATATTAAATTAAAGGAAGATGTGGAAGGCCATGATAATTTTCGTCCTGAATGAACATGGCAGTTAATGAGTGAAAGAGGTGGGTTCTTAACGACTGAAAATAAATGTATAAATGGAAAGAAGAGGCAGGTGTTTCTTTTGACTACCTACGATGTAGGTAAACAAACTTGGGGCGATCATACTAAACAAAGACTATCACCACGAGAGAGAGAGAGAGTTAGACCTGCATCCTTAACGACCCATAATAAGGTTTTAAAATGAAAATGAGGATTAAATTAAGAGTGAATTAAGCTTTAAAGGTCAGACAGGGACAAATTGATATAAATATAAAAGAATAAAGGCGATAGCTACCCGACAGCTTTTTATCCCCTGACTTGCTGGGGGGCTAAACTCATTTCCCCAGCCGGACAACAATTGAAAAGAAGAGGAAGAAAAACACACAGACAATGTGTAATGTGTGTGTAATATCGCTAGTAATTAATGCGAAATAAGGACACAAAGAGAAAGACAGGCCGAATTTGGCTGGACCATCTGGCTTTTAATAAAGCCCTGAAATAGTTCGATAGGTAGCGGGCGTGTGAGGAGGAATGGGCAAAGAAGGAGACAAGGAGGGGAAAAAAAAAGAGAAATTAGGGGATGAGAAAGATGAAAAAGAAAGAAAGAAAACGGATGATGCGAACAAAATTCAGAAGATGATGGAAACGAAGAAAGAAAGAAAGAAAGAAAGAAAGAAAGAAAGAAAAAGAAAGAAAACAGAAAAAGAATACGAACGATGAGAACAAAATTCAGAAGATGAATGAAACGAAGAAAGAAAGAAAGAAAGAAAGAAAAAAGAAAAAGAATACGGATGATGAGAACAAAATTCAGAAGATGATGGAAACGAAGAAGAAAAGAAAGAAAGAAAGAAAGAAAGAAGAAAATGAATACGGATGATGAGAACAAAATTCAGAAGATGATGGAAACGAAGAAGAAAAGAAAGAAAGAAAGAAAGAAAAAAGACAGAAAGAAACAATATACATGATGCAAACAAAATGGTAACGTGTATGGAAACGGAGAAGAAGAAAGAAAGAAAGAAAGAAAGAAAGAAAGAAAGAAAGAAAGAAAGAAAGAAAGAAAGAAAGAACACGGGTGTTGAGAACAAAATGCAGAAAAATAAAATGATGGAAACGAAAAAGAAGAGTAAGAAGAGAACCAAGGATTTTTTTTTAATTATATATATTTTTTTTTACAATGATGTACTAGGCCCGAAAGCCACACGAGATAGAGGGTTGCAGAGTAAGGGGCACAGTTTATGCGGAAATTCAAGGGAGATGAGAAGAAGAAGATTCGAATCATCAAATATAGGTTGGAATGAAATAGAATGAAAATTCACGAATGAGCGACAACGAAGAAAAGTGAATGAAAATCATAAATGAGAAGAGGCAGCGAGAGAGAAAAAAAGGGCACGAGGAAAAAAGAACGAGTGAGATGTACAAAAGGCCTTGAAAGTAAAGGAACATGGAAAGGATGAAAAAGTAAATAATAATAATAATAATAATAATAATAATAATAATAATAATAATAATAATAATAATAATAATAATAAGGTAAAAAGCAAAAGAAAAAGAATACAAAATATATAAAAAATCTAACAAAATGTTAAAATAAATATATTTGGAGAAATAACAAAGAATACAGAAAAAGAAAATGAAATGATAAAAAATGCAGAAAAAAACAGTGTAGGACAAAGAATGGATAGAGAGTATAGAATAAAAAAAAGAATTTAGTAGAAAGAAGAAAAATATAGAAAAAGAAAGAAGAAAAATGAAAATAAAAAGATGGAATAAAAAAGAAGAAAAAAGAAGTAAATATAGAAAAGAAAAATGATAAACGAAAATAAGAAAGAAAAAAGTATCAGAAGCGAAAATTGAAAGGAAAGATAAAAAAAGAAAGCGTACTTGAAAAGATCGTATGTTTAAAGAATTTAAAGAAATAAAAATAAGATAGATAGATAGATAGATAGATAGATAGATATAGATAGATAGATAGATAGATACATAGATAGATAAAAGAAAGAAAAATAACGTGAAAATAAAATAAAAATTTAAAGTAAAAAGAAAATAGTTTTAAGAAAGAATCAGGAAAGAAAGAACTGGTCGAAGAAAGACAAAGTTGAAGCGAATAATATGCAAAGCAAATAAAGAGGGTATGAAAGACAATAAAGAGAAATAATAGTTGCTTAGAGGAAGGAAAAAGAATGATAAGCACAATGAAAGAAAAAAAAAGAAACTAATAAAGCAGTCGATGAAGAAAAAAAAGGGAAAATGTAACTGAAAAAGGAAAATAACGTAACAAAAAAGAAAGTAACTGAAAAAGGGGTCGCACCTAAAAAGCAATAAGGTGAAAGGTGGAAGAAAAAGAACGAGAAATAAAAGAAAAAGAGAAACAAAAAGACAATAGCCGAATGCTAATAAGTCAAGATTGACATCAGACAATAATGCCACGAAATCGAGAATCTTTTATCAAAGCGACATTTTAAAAACAGCTTTTCAAAGAAACACATGCATTAAGAAACCATTGAGACGTGTATTTGAACAGATTGACACTTTTGCGCCTCGTTCTGACGACAACAGTCTGTTCCCCCAGGCTGATTTTATACAGCATCGCCATCCACGGCCACGCAATCTTTTTTATTTGCTTTCTTTTCTTTTTCTTTTCACTGTTGTTTTGACATTTGCGCAGAGAGAATGCATCGATGTCAAAAACTAAGAAGGAAACTATGTTTTAACGTGTGCAAAATCCGAGGCGACAGTTTATTTAGTAGGTTGAAAAAAAAACAACTTTCTGCATAAATCTTAGGTTAAGTCATAAGTAATTTCCATTTTGAGCAACCAATTGTATTAACAAATGAACCATCTTTATAATATAGCAGTTAATAAGTTTGCAGTATACTAACCTGACATAGTATTTTCACGGCAGCGGTAGCGTACAAATAAATATATTAACTCCACTAATGGAAGGATTGAAACTGCATTCCGAGTTCAAGTAAGGAACTAACGAATTCGAGAAAAATACGTAGTTTTTTTTAGATCAAGGAGTCATTAATTATTTAGAAAGTAAGAAATTGGTTTGCAAAGATTCTTTCTGGAGAAACAGCGTTGGTAAATGAACGAAAGCGGGGGTATTTTCTTTCTTTCTTTTTAATCATTTCACCTCTAGAAATGCAATAAACCCACTAAAATGCAAGGGGAGTACTGAGTTTCAGAGAATATGAAAAAAAAAGTATTAAAGCGAGAGAACAATAAATGAATAAGACGTAATATCGACGATAAAGATTGACATTGCATTTAATTTTTGGAAGATCAAAGTTAACTGGGAAGCAAGAAACCAGAAGATAGTTCCACAAGGGAGAAGTGCGATAGGAGACAATGTTAGCCTAAAACTTACGGAGCGTCTTAGCCATTTCAACTGTAAATTAATGAGACCTAACCGCCAACCTAGTACTGCGCTAAAATGTATAAAAAATACTAGATGCCATAGCGAAAAGTTCATCAGAACAATTACCAAAAAAGTATTTATAGAAAAAGGTACAGAGAAGCTACATTATGGTGATGGGAAAGTGACTGAAACTGAGATGCCAAGTCAAGATCAATAACATTGCAGATTCTTCTTGGGATTTTATCAATAATATCTAAATGTGTAGCCGGAGCACTAAACCAAATGTGGCAGAAATATACAAAGCAAGGACGAAATATATAACATAGATTCTGTTGAAAAAATTCCTAGCACGACACAACAAACCTACATTCCTAGCAGCAGACCTATTAATTGATTCAATATAATACTTCCACTTCATATCAGCGGAAAAGGCTAGTCCGTGAAGGCACAATGAGGTTAGCATCAGCCATCCTGATGGAAGGTAAAAAGTGTTATCTCTCAGACGATGAAAAGAGAGCAGTTTCGTTTTGGAGACGTTAAAATTAATACGCCATTCCTTGCACCAGTTAACAATAGAATGTCTATCATATTTTAGATCAGCTATCAATTCGACCATAGCGAACTGCTTAGACTTACGATTAAGGCAGGTGTTCACCTGACTTTAATGATGAAATCCTTAATTGAAGGTAATCTACGGCAACGTACTCGGTAATTAGAGAAGGCGTTCTCACACTGGAGTTTACCATAGGCCGACAATTTTCTGAAGACACAAAAAGTAATCAAGTTGCGTTCTTACGTTGCACTTGCTCTTAGCGAAAAGAACAAAATGGATCTTTGATAAAGAACAAAATAAATTATTTACTTCATTCTATGAAGTTCTGAAACTATTATCATTTATTATTAACTAGAATTTTAAGCTATCTCCCGTGAAACGCTAATTGATGTCTCCGGCCCAAGACTAAAGGGATCTCTGGTCCAGTTTAGAAAATATAATTTTGAAGAAATAGCTTTGGATTCCTCAGTTCAAACCATGTAACTTCAAAACCTCATTTTAACTCTGATTCAGGGTCAAAAGTCCGATTTGGCCGAAACATCGATTTGACCCAAAATGCCAATTCAGGCCGAAAACTGAGTTCTTCAAATCACAAACTACGTGGAACTTCAATTGATTTGAGTTTTTCAAATCACAAACTCTGCGGAACTTCAAAACCTCACGACACGAAACCTCTCATTTTAACTCGGATTCCTTGGCATTTTGAAAAAATAAAATTGATTTCGTCATTTCACAAAGTTTGGGAGATATTTTAAACTTAATTTAAAACAAAAAATTAAATTCACAAAGTATTTGTGTTACTTTAAATTCAATATAAATTAAACACTTAAAATCACTAATTTTTTTCAGTCGTTTTAAAATTTGAATTTTTAACTGTTCCCTCCTCATCCTGACAGAAATTCCAATGTCGGATGTTCAAGCAGCAGATGAGGGACAGACTTTCAATCCAGGGATCATCCTGATTCCAAAAAGGTATATAATATGTCGATATAGAGCAAGTGCGGCCTGAGTTAGAGGAGTTCCAGACACGCACGGACAGACAGAATTTGCCGTTTATTTATATATATATATTTTATTTCAGCTTTCAATTTGTTAGTTGTTTTCTTATATCTTTAGTTAGGCCGGTCTTGTCTGGTGCTTCTGCTATGTATGTAGATATTCTTTAAAAAATCCAAAGAAGAATTTCCATTGTTATTAGTCCTTATCTAGCATCTACGTTTAAGTTAATGTGTTTTCAGGCATCTGGAAGTGACCATCCGATATCCATTTAGTGTCACTTAATTTGGGTCAAAATTTGATCCCTCCAAAAAGAGGCAGTTCATTCGTCGCTCTGAAATAGCAGAACTAATATAGACAAGAACGATCCTTATTCATTTTAAGAAATGCATCGGCCGAAAAGAAGTAAAACACATCCAAAAGTAAATAGCAAGGCCGAGAATCCTTGACTAAATATCGTGTTGTACAATAATACCAACGATAGACTGTATTGGTTGAAACATTAAAGCACAACAAGTTCTAAAATATTGTCTTGTTCAAAAAGTTCATTCAGTTTGTTACATAAAAATAAGACATTTATTTATTTATTTTATTTCTTGATTATCTTTATTCAACGAGATATCTACCTATTAGTTTTTGTCATCTTTCAGACAAATTTAGAATTCATAAGGAAAGGTTTTTTCTTTCTCAAGAAAATACTACTTAGGTGCCTTTTACAGTCTTTAGTATCGTGAAATCTCATAAAAAAAACTCACAAACAACATCTGACATGTACTCTTATTCACATTACGTTCTACGTGAATTTAAAACTTTATTTTTATATTTGAGTCGCATTTTTACCTTTCCTTAACAAGCACAGTATGCCAAACATTTTGCTCGTTTTCATACAGCTTCCTTCTGAAAATGAACGAACGAAATTCGGCAAATTTCTGTAAATATACTTGTCACGATACAATCAAAAGCGATCTTTTTAATGAAGTTACTTGAAACTGAACGCTCCTAATGCTATATAACAACAAAGAAAAACTGACTTCATTATAGAGATACGATTCTATATAATATTTATAAATGATATATCTCTGTGTCGACCGTTATAGAATGGATTCTCGTTCGAAGCAGCCCCCCCACCTTAATCAAGTGAAGAAAGGATCTCGCATGACACCCTAGATATCTCTAAGAACGACAACAATAATAACAATTAACTAATTGTGTTCAGTCATCTATTAGGACTTGCTTTATGTTTGTTGAAGTAATAAACATTACTAACTTCCCTTAAATAAAAAACATGAATAATAATAATAATAATAATGTGGCACATGGGAACATCAACAATCCGTGTTGTAGTTGGAGCCTTAGGATTGGTTAGAAAAGATTCCAGTAGACTAATTGAAGGGATCCCTGGAAGTCCATGCCTCAAAGAGATACAAAAAATTATTCTGACAAGTACAGCCCACACTTTACGAAGGGCTTTATCTATGTAATAATTTTTTTTTCAGTGGAAAGTGTCATGATACCATTTCTAGCCTTAGGTCCCTGGGCGGGGCCCGGAAAGAAATGTGTAAACGGCAGATATCAAAGAAATAAAAATAATAATAATAACAACAACAACAATAATAATAATAATGGCAGCCTAATAGTCTCTGGGAACATAAGGCCAAAAACAAAAACAAATTAAAATTATGGTGAAAAGACATCTCGGAACATCAGAAAATAAACTATTATAAAATATTATAATTAAACAAGCCTACCATTAAAAACAATTCATTGTTTATTGAATGCCATTTTACTTTCATGACAATGAATTTTATTTCAATATCTCGAGTCTATTTTATGGGGGAGATAGTTGTGCATTTCCTACTGTTGGTTTTTGAACACACACAAAATCCAGGATTTTAAAAAGTGATTTTTAAAGCTAGTAAGTCGTTGTCATTTAGAGTTTTCTTCTTGCAACATGATCTCCTTTCTAGAATTTTCCCTATCATTTGGTTTTGTACTAAAATAAGCTTAGTAAATCTCATTATTTCACTCTTTTGATTCATAATCAGATATTAATTATGCTAAACTTTTCAGACATAATATTAATTTTTTGCAAACAGTTTTTATTATCAAATGGTCATCATTATAAAGCCGAAGAAAATGAATAAGGATCTTTTTAAATTCTTCATAAAGAAACAACACAGCTGATAGACTGATTAGAAGATTTAGAGGACAATGTAAAATTACTTCCATGGAATCCTTTGCTAACAAAGAGCAAATTAAAAGATCTCTATTAGTCACAAGAAATATATAAACATCTTCATCAATCTATGGATGTTTTCATGTACATATGCATGATTTTTACCAAAATAGACCAGGACTTGTACAGAACAATTTGGTTGGCCACATCTGCAATAAGTATTGCAGATTACTTGCTGGCTTCAAGAGCCATTGTCATTTTTACAAGAACTAAAAACATGGATCAAACTTGTCAATGATGACCACATGTGTTTAATGAGTCAACAGCCATTGTGTATGTATATAAGTAAGGTCTTAATATATATATATGAAACATAATTTAATAATTATTCAACTAGCCATAATCTTTCTTAGCAAATCAAAGCATTTTTCAATGTATGTGTGTATGATGTTTACAAAATAGGCTAGGAATTATACAGAACAATTTAGTTTGAGAGATTGATTAGAAGATTCAAAGTGCAATGGATAATTTCTTCCATAGCTTCTTCTTCTGATATTGACATGAGTAGTTGCTACGAGACAGTAGCTCCCATTCTTGATATTTGTTGCTGTTCAAGGAGGTTTTTTCTCATCAATGTATACGTATTCCTGATGTTTTTTGGAAAATAGAATTTTGTCCTTTTAATTCAACTTTCACTTCGTATTATTTTCGTTTCTCGAGTCTGTGACAGATTTGTGTAGATATAGAGTATATTCAGCTAAGATGTCTTCATCTAAATCTAGCTTATTAAATAGAATGGATAAAGAGTATCTGTTAAGCTTGTGGATGAGCTACTGCTGGTGTCAAAACTTTTGAACAATTAGCGAACTTTTATAATGTTCCGAGTAATTTCGATGATGGTTGGTTATTTTCAATGAAAGAACGTAGTAATCGACATTTAGCCAGGGAGGAGCATATGTTGTTAAATGTCCCAAATTGTACATGAACGTGGGTTCCATATGGAGTGGGGAATACATTTTAACATCAGGTGACTAAGATGAACTTTAGCATTTGCGTGCTTTCAACACCAAGCAGCGACAATCTGTTTCATGCTTCAACGCAGCCTATCTATCTATCTATCTATCTATCTATCTATCTATCTATATGTGTGTGTGTGTGTGTGTGTGTGTGTGTGTGTGTGTGTGTGTGTGTGTGTGTGTGTGTGTGTGTGTATTAAAAAGAAGAGAGAAACCGCAAACGTTCTTGGTGGTAATGTAGATTTTTTAAAAAAATATATATTATGCTTTATTTTCCACAATTTTGCAACACGGGTTTCGGATCTCGCGACCTTCTTCAGGCAAAGAGTGGGTATTTCCACATATTATTAAAATGAATTAATTTCCCTTATGTTTTTCGATGTTAAACATTCTTGATGTTAAAAATTCTTAATTGTTTTATTACCATTCAAGCAGAATTTTCTCACTGCTAGTTCAAGAAAGACATTTGTGTCACTACCACAGAATATATATATATATATATATATATATATGTGTGTGTGTGTGTGTGTGTGTGTGTGTGTGTGTGTGTGTGTGTGTGTGCGTGTGTGCGTGTGTTTGTGCGTGTGTGTGTGTAGTTGACGTGTGTTATGCACATTATGACAAAAGTTGTAGCTGACATATGACACAAGTTGATATCCGATCAGTATCCGACTGGAGATGAGGGACATGATGTTTAAGATACCAAACCCCTAATGATCCTCGGCTAAAAACATCTCTGTGTGCCAAAGCATCAAACCGTTGTATTTTTACGAATATATATAGATATAGATGAATAAATTGTCGTCTAAATTACGCAAAAATCAAAATAACACTGACATTTCTATTTAACAGATATATTTACCAAAATTACACAAAAAATATCTTGAAATACTAAAGAGTAAATACATTCAATAAAATCACAATTACTTTCAACCATGACTTATATATATATATTTTATATACCCAAACACACACACGCACACACACACACACATATATATATATATATATATATATATATATATATTTTTTTGAACGATAAAAATGATTAAAAAAATGAATTAAAATCTTCAGACATACTGGGTTGTAGATTAATATTCTTAGCTTTTATTATTATTATTTCATTTAGATTCCTCGACTAGTTTCGACCAACATGGCCATCATCGGGAGAAAAAAATGTTTCTCCTTGCTGTAGCAGTAAACTACAGAAATGAATGTCTTGATGGAGAAAATAAACTTTTGTCTGTAGTTTTCATTTGTTTTTTTATTTGTTTTTTTATCTTTTTAACATGAGTTTATTAACATTCCTTGTGTTGGTCAAACAGTCTCTTTTAAGTTGTCATTTGAGATAAGAGCTATGTTCCCTTTTCCTCGGTCAGTTCAGCAGTTTTATTGGTGTCTGGAGAGGGAATGGTAAGTGTGTGTGTGTGTGTGTGTGTGTGTGTGTGTGTGTGTGTGTGTGTGTGTGTGTGTGTGTGTGTGTGTGTGTGTTATTTAGTTTAGTGTGTGTGTTACTTAGTTGTTTAGTCTCTGGTAAGTGTGTGTGTGTGTGTGTTATTTAGTTTTTAAGGGAGTGAGTGAGTATGATACGTGTTAGCTTGTATATTGCTATGGGTGTGTGTTATCATTTGGCTCATTAGGAAAGTGAGTGAGTATGATGTGCGTAAATGTGTATATTCGTGTGGGTGTGTGTATAAGTGTGAGGCCTCAACACCTCCGTAAGCATGTCTGTTTTGTATGGGTGTGAAATATATATAAATATATATATACACGTACAATGTGACCAATCTATAGATTGGACCTTGGCTTCAACCTCACCTTCCCACTAGCACCTCTTTCATGTTTTTCATTATTTTCTCTTTCAACACGAGAATTCTCTCTCGTCGGTATTTTTGAAAATATCAATGTCATCAGCAAATATTCCTAATTTTTGCTTTCTTTGCCATTTCTTTAATACGTTTTTCCTTTTTCTTCTTTTCGTTACTGATCTTTTTTTTTCTCTCCACACATTTAAAAAAAATGAAAGTTCACTTGTAACATATCTGCAAAGTGTAAATTTGTAGCACAAACACCCGGGCCATTTAACCTAGCAAGAAAGAGAAAAGTAAGAGAAACATTACAGATCGGTTTCTTTTAAGAAACCATCTTGCCAACGAAGAGCGAGGCCAGGATGTCATGTCGTACATGTCATGAGTAATTGATGTGGACACTCTGCTGGACGTGTGAAGCGATCCTGACCAGAAGGTAACCCGAAACTTGATAGATGCCACGCCTTAATGCCTCTATCTATGGCAAACAATGGGCGCTACATGGTGGCCGGTGGCGTAGGGAGAAGGAAGTTGTGGCTATCGATTTCCGCTTCTCGACGTCCGGCGTTAACAACAGCGACCAGAACAATCTTCAAGTGTGTTGGAATGGGAATACTCATAAAATTATAACGCCTTCATCGAAACCAGTCTGATCATTCAGACTGCTTGCCAGCAATCCATACGGTCGTTTACCCAGTTGCCTGAGCTGCTCAACGAATTCGACATGAGAAAAAAATGATGCTGAGTTGAACAGAACAACATGATAAGATAATAATTATAAAGAGACGATGTAATTCCAGTTACAAATGTTCATTACGATTCTACTGCAAAATCAATTCAAAAGAACAAGAATTAATCGACTAGAAAATGATACAATAAAGAAAAATATAAAATAAAGGAAGAATCTATGACAAAATTAAATATTGAGTTCGAATCTGGCCTGAAGTAAGGTCATTATTTAATTTAACGCTTGAAAAACTAATGGGCTATAAAAAGAAAGATGAAATAAAAAAAGTTCAATATATTTTTAATTGTGAATATATTCCAACTCAAAGACAAATTGAACTTGACACCGTAAAATTAAACAGAAGAAAAAAGCGTGGCAAAGAACACTAAATGGAAATCTGGTTCGACAAGCAGTCAAAACTGGGGATGTTTTCATGTTTCATGAAAATATATTTTTAATTTTTTGCTTTTGTTTACCACAATAGATAAGATATATAAAAAATAGTTACGATAATAAAAAGACAAATTTTCTTCTTCTTCTATGTGCCATATCCTCTCAGGATGTAGGCGATCGTGGCTCTCCACAACTTCCTATCCTTTGTAGCTCTTAATAAGTTTTGTATTTTTTTATTTCTTCCAAACCATGTTCTACCATCCATTTACTCAAGCCTATCAAGTATGTTACACGCTGTTTTTCTCCGCCCCTCTTTCACTCAATGTATCCGGTGAGCATCAGACTTTCCAAGCCTTCCTTACGTGCCACCAAAATTTCAACAACAACCTCATCCTGAGTATGCGGTTCCTTTTTGTTTCCATTTTCTCCAGAACATCGTTGTTGCTCACATATTCAGTCTATGTGTTAAATAATAGTCTAACAGACTATACATTTTTAAAGAATTGTATTTCTCCTCTCACTTCCTCATTTTGACCGTTGAGGTCAGATACAGGAAAACAACGGAAGTCGTTTTTGATTGGCTAAAGCTAGCGTGGGGATGAGAAATATAGAAATGGATTTCAGGGAGTCATGTTTTATACGTCGTACAATGTAGACGTGGAACTTTCGTCTCTGGGAACCTGCTCCCCAATGGAATGAGAGAGCGACCCCACTGGCTAAGTCAGAAATGTATACGTCGACATGTTGAATAAAATACTCAAATTAAAATTCCTTTGTTAAAGTTCTCTTTTACCTCCGAACAAACAACTGGCGAACTTTATTGTCGAGTCGCTTCCGTCACCAAGACCTCCCCAGAAGAGAGGGCAATACAACACATAGTATCCTCATTATCTTTATGTGGAACCACATTTCTCTTGCTTCAAAACTCTTCTTCATCTTTGAGGAGACTGGGGACAGATATCACGTAACAATTTAGGACTCTTTTCTTCGTTTCTAACGAATTTTTTTCTGTCTCTGAATAATCTGCTTAGAATTTGGAATGCATCTTCGGCCATCTCAATATGTCTTCGGATCTCAGTGACGCACTTTCCGTCCGCTGTTAAAACACTTCCCAGATATTTAAATTTTTGTACTTGCTTGATTTAATATCCACATTTTTTAATTTTCACCTTGGGTTCATCCTTTTTCTGATGACCATGTATTCTGTATCATTGTAATTGATACCTAGTTCTTTATTCTCGATTTAACATTCATTAGGATAATTTGAAGTGAAAGCAAAACGGAAAAAAAAGAGAAACTTTAATACCGTCTGGTCAGACGTAAGTCTACGTACACAAGCCATTCTTCGCAAACGACTGGACAACGTTTCTGTACATTTTTGTGATAAACCAAATTTTGTAACCGATATAATTCTGAGAAGTTCCATTTCCGTTATAATAGATTTTTGCGACTTGTTCTAATTAATTTCGATTTGGGGAATATGGAGGTGATTTTTGAGTTACAAGACTACTTAAACCAATCGATTTTTTTTATCATTTCACACCAAGCAAGTCGATAATGTCACTAAGATGCAAGTTGAGTACTATGAATGAGAAGACGTTCGTGAGGAGAAAGGACAATAAAGAACAGGAGTCAGGAAAACATTGCGATTGATGTTGAATTTAAGATTTTTTAATATTATAGGTGGCAGGGAATCAAGAAAACCTAAAGAGAGTTCCACAGGTGAGAAGTGCGAGAAAAGAAACTATTAGAATAGAACTTACTGTTTCACCTAGTTATTTCAATAGTAAAACGGTGAGACCTAGTTTCCAATCTATGCGATTAAATTTATGCGATCTATGCGTTTAAATTTATGCGACCGAGAGAGCAAGGAGGAAAGCTCATCACGGCGGTGGGAAAATGACTGAAGCCGAGATGCCAGCTCAGGACCGATTGACTTCATCCAATGTAAAACCCCTAAACAATCAATTTTCAAGGAGAAACATAGTATCTGATACACAGGACAGCTCATTAGCAGCAACGCGTACAATGAAGACGTTTCCATTCTCAGCAACCCGTGTGCTGTAAACGATTCCATTAACTAAATTGATAATTCATAAATCATAAATACATCATCAACCGGTCCATATATTTGAGGAAACGGCATTAACTGTTTATAAATGGAAAGCGACCTAATGTGATATTAAGGGGGGGGTGTTAAATTTTAACATTTTTCAGTTCTGTTTACAGATGTATCGATAGCAGTAAAACGACAACTTGCACACTGACAAAGAAACAAAAGCCAAAACGTTTTCATAACACTATCTGGCAAACACAACAACTTGAAGAAATATAAAATGTCTAGACTCTTTTGGCTAAAGATTAGGAACGGGGGAAGAATATCTGCAGGGTTGCATCATCTTCGGCCAAGAGAAAGAAACATTTTGTGTGATTAAGAATGGCTTCTCCCTGGATATGTGGCGCTGTGCCCATTATCAGGTTTGCTGTACATGAGGGCAGTTTTAGTTAAATAGACTACACTCGTAAAAAATAGGAAAAATTATTTTTGAAAGAATTTTTGTAGATTAGCATCATGTACAAGTTATTTAGGAAGCGGTAATTGTCAAAAACAAAAAAATATTGATACAGTATCGAATCGATTCTTGTTTTTTACATGGTTATTGGCCTTAGGCTGAGTCACTTAAAGTCAAATTTGAAAATGTGCTAACATCATTGACATCAGCATATTTTGTTAATATTCTCAATTATTTAAACTTATTTTTCTCTATTTTAACTTTTTAAATTTTTTAAAACATTTGTTTGTATTAGATATTTTCGGATGCACATGCACAGAAATTTGAGGTCAATAATTATTTAACTTAAATGAAGGCTTTGTTTGTTTGTTTAGTGGCATATCAACCCCTCATGGGTCATTTAATGCCAAAATTTAATTTTCTTGGGAGCATTAGTAATTTCATTTCCATAAATGTATTACTGGTATTTTTGTCTAAAAATGTATTATGAAAATGTACTTTTACACTTTCATAATGATTTGATCCTATCTTAAATGAAACGAATGTATAATTTTATTAATTTATGTAAATTTTTGTTCTTTAATTAAAAATGCATATATGCGTTTGTTCTTTATTTAAAATATTTTTACACCCCATCCCAAAACAACTGTTATCATGCGCAAAAATAGGCAGGTCCAATAAAAATCAATGACTGATTTGACATTGTTTCGATATTATAAACAAGACCAACTTTATAAATCGATAAAAAAATCAGTATTTTTTTTAATTGTCTCAAATGTTGTGGCCTTCGAAAAGCTTACAGAATGCTAATCTACAAAATTATCCCCCCTCACCAAAATGGTTTCTACTTTTACGAGTGAAGCAGTGTAATTAAGTATTGCCGACGAGGAAATTACCAACAAAACCCGCAAGAATGGTGTCAATACAAATGCAACAGTAAAAACACCTCGAAGACCATTGTATGCTCTGATTCTCCCCCAACACCATAAAATGTAGATTTTTATTATATATTTTTTCACTTTTTACAGTGTTCGTTCTATTGTCCTCGTCATTACTGTCATATTCACGACGTTTCGACCGTTGTACGCCCCAGCCTTCTTCAGATGATATACGTTGGAATTTCGAACCGAACCCTTTAAACCCACGGAGGTAGATTGATCTCGTTCCTCGTGCAATGCCTTTCCCAGATATCTCAGTTTCCCATTAGTAACTCTTTTGTGTCATGTCACTGAATTATTTCAACTAACGCTTTTATCCATTGGGTCGAAATTTCAACGTATTATCATCTGAAGAAGGCCGGAGCGTACAACGGCCAAATATAGAGAGAGATATATATTTACTATTCTGCAAATCTGGAGATCTCTTCTAACACCCAGTTAGATGCGTTTTCCTCCAGTCATAGTTATATGGTCACACCTGATCTCATTATAGGCATTTCCTTAATATTATAGTCCAACAGTAAACTTATAGGGTATGGGGGTACAGGATGAGCAGCTTTGTGACCCTAATAGGCCCTTTACTCCTACTAAAGAAGCGAGTTTGTCTGGGCTGCCCGCGCAGGTATGATGTTTCCGACACAAGTAGTTCTGCTTGGATTCCTGGGCAACAATCTTCATAGTAATCCGCTACTTTGATTGGATTTTGAACCATGTATTTGGTGAAAAAAAAAGAACGATAGATGGTTTTGCTTCTTATCAGTGTAAATGTTTACGGTGATGCACTTCAAGTTCATATGGTCTGTGAGAGTTCTGGTAGTCGTGAGATAAAGTTGGAGAGGGCATGTTTCCCTACACATAGACAAAGAGTTTAATATGAAGTTCCAACACTTGTCTTGTGTTGCTGGAAACGGTGATCAAGCCCTGGATCGAAAAGGTCATGGTAGGTCGTATGTTTTCCAATACAACCCTTCTCATTCCAGTATGACCCAGATACCCGAGAATTTCGTGACCATTTAACTCACACTCCGATATGTAGCCTTATTGCACGCATGACTTGAATCCTTTCGGGGCGTCATTGAGTTGAAGACGGTAAGACGAATGACTTACTGAAGGCCGCCGTCGTAGGCATGATGGTGAACAGGAACGGTAACCTTTCGATTCAAAGTCACTCCCGAAGCTGCATAGAGGCGATCCATCCCAAACGAGATAAGGTACCCTGAATAAATCTTTTCTGTTTCTCATGAACATGTTCGCAAGCCTTTTTTGAAAATAGCATGAGCTTTTTCTATTGTCTAACTTATTATTTGTCAAAATAAAAAAAATTTAATAGTATAAATGGCCTCTTTGCAACTATTAATTTAATTTAATTTTGAAAACAGACAACCTTAAGGGTCCATTGATTATATTTTATTTCCCCAGGAAGGTGTTTTTTTCCTCGTTCATCAGATCACATTTCCAAGGGTAAAAATTAAATTCATATATATAAATATATATATGTAAAAATTAAATTCATATATATAAATATATATATATATATATATATATATATATATATATATATATATATATATATATATATATATATTGAACAATAAAAATTATTCAAAAAATTAATTAAAATCTTCAGACATACTGGGTTGTAGATTAATATTCTTATGCTTTTATTATTATTATTTCATTTAGATTCCTCGACTAGTTTCGGCCAACATGGCCATCATCGGGAGAAACTACAGAAATGAATGTCTTGATGGAGAAAATGAACTTTTGTCTGTAGTTTTCATTTGTTTTTTTATCTTTTAACATGAGTTTATTAACATTCCTTGTGTTGGTCAAACAGTCTCAATATATATATATATATATATATATATATATATATATATATATATATATATATATATATATATACGCATACACACTACAGTTCAAACGCTTGAAGCCACCCCTAGAATTAACAGAATTTGGGAGAAGAGTGAAAAAATGAAAAAGAGGTCTTAGAGTATTTTAAAAGTGAATGGAAACAATTATCAAACTTATACATTGAGAAACTTTTGCAACGAATGCCAAAAGTTTGTGCTGAAGTTATCAATGTAAAAGGGGCGTAGTTGAACGATTGACCAACAAAACTCCTTGTAACAGCAAAGATGAACCGAAGGCAAGGATTATGGCGGCATTCCTCAACTTAAACAAGGAGACCGTCCACAAGAGTTGCAGGAGATTCCAAAGTCATCTGGAGGTTGTACTTGAAGCCATTGGCGATTTTATTGCATGAATTTACTCTTTCGTATTTCAAGATATTTTTATGTAATTTTGGTAAATATATCTTTTAAAATGAGATGTCAGTTTTAATTTCATATTAGCATAATTTATCCATCGAACCCAGTATATATATATATATATATATATATATATATATATACATATATATATATATATATATATGGAAGGTAAGTGCATATATACTTGCTTCCATATAATTATCTTATATATTTGTTTCAACATGGCATATAAGTGTGTATGTTTTATTGGACATCCGGATGAAAATAGATTTAATTCCCTCTCGTGTACGTGTCTTTTTAGTGAATATTAAGTCTTGAAAGAGCCCGGATTTTGGACACGTGCCTCCCGAAAACTTTTTATCGGAAAAACTAAACCAGAAGCACAAACAAAGTGAATTTTGATCACTGGTCAGATGCAAACAGCCTCATTGACTGTTTATCTTTCGAACTTGATATGACCTATTTTGCCCACCACTCACCCCGTACTTATCCAGTAAACAGTACACTTACATTACGTTGTGTCTAAATTCCTGAGGAAATGGTTGCCAAGTCTTTTTGAAAGAATCTGCAAATAACTTCTGCCTTGTTTTTTATTGAAAAGAAGAACGAGCCTGGAACAAACGGATAAACCTACGAAGAAATGATGTCGTTCATCCTGACTACCAGTAATGAAAGACTAAATATATAAATATTCGATATTCTTTTCCTCTTTTTACTGAATAATAATAATAATAATAATAATAATAATAATAATAAATGGGGCACATGCATTCACCACTCTGAGAAGCCGAGAACGAGCAAAAAATCTGATATGGTATTTGACTGACAAACGCTTGGAGAGCAATCTCCCTGATATCACACTTGTGCACGCGAGCAGCCATGAATGTACCCTGATAGATGCTGCGGTACCTTTTCTAGGAATATTCCCCCTATACACATCCAAAGAGTCACTGAAGGTAGAGGGTTAATAATTGAAAGTCTTGTATGAGCGGTACGAGAAAGTGAAATTTATTAGGATATCTGGGGAAGCTAACGATTAGCCATCGATTTGAAGGGGGGTTAAAATAGAAGTAGTCAGGAAAACAAACCCTCGGTGGTCTGTTCCAGAAAATAGCAATTATTGGGAAGAAGCGGGTTGAGTGGCACCTTCCCTTAACTAATGAAAGACAAAGGGAATGAGGACGATTTGCCTTAGTGTGGGTGGTAGGGTGAGTCTCAGCTGTTAGAACTTGAATGAATATCTATTGTTTGAGCATTTCCCACGGAAACAACGATACAGTAACGAAAGGCAGCAACGTTTCCTCTGGAAAAGCGGTTTTACGATGGAAAGTAATTCATCATCCACAAGGCCAGATAGACACTTTTGAACTCTTTTGAAGACTGGAATATGAATAGTGGTCAGCTCTAACCCAGATGTGGAAGCAGTAATCTCTTTTTCGGCCTGATTTGACGCCTTGTTGCGATGGAGCATGTCAGTAGGAGTCAGATACTTATTGGAACAGTCTTCCATCTTCCTTAGCGATAGATGGATGGATCTACGAGCCTCAATAGACGTATGGGCTAAGCTACATGGCAATAGGCGTCCAAGACAATGAGCCACCCCGAGAGAACATTCGTTCGTGATATGCGAAAATTAAATATTTATTCGGGGATGATGGAATGTTACTTGTTTGATTTTTGAAATATTGAATGTGACCAGCCATTTCTTCCCCACATTGAAATGCTAGAACTAATTCAGAGGAGAGATCAGCTGCCAGGCGCTGGTCAAATAGATTTTTGGAGGTGCACCCATACACCATATATATAGCGTTTTCGGCGGAGGAGGAGCGTATTCAAAAATTGAAAATTTTGCGGCAATACGCGATTAAAGGTTTTAGGCAGTTTTCATTGACATTTCTTTTCATTGACATTTCTTTTCATGGTTAGCCGCAATGAATTGTAAATGTAGGACTACCTTGCATTTGAGTAAAATAATAACAATAATAATATTTATTGAAAATTTATTACAGGAAATGTCAAGTTTTACGGAAACATTATTGACAATTATGTATTTAGTTACGTAACAAATAAATAAAAAATAATATAACTTTTGCTGCTATATTCGATTTGTCGTTAGTTATTTTTCATTTTCTCCTTTGTTGTTGACAGCATTTTAGAAAACTTTTTGCTGTAATGCTAAGTTTCCTAAGTTTAACAAGCTAGAGCTATTTCGTTTACGCTTTGTTACCCCCTCTTTTCCAGTCATTTTGATGGGCACTAGCGAAATTCTAAAATTTAGAATGATCTTATTTTATTTAAAAAATAAAGCCTGTAAAAATGAATATTTTAAATTAATGACCCAAAAAACGGTTTAATCTACGGTTTCTGTTACCCCATCTCATTGCATGGTTACGAATTATAAACCTGAATTGAGCTTAAAAATAGTGTCATCGGCTCTTTTTTGTAAAATACTTGGATATGAGATAGTGAATAATTTGCAGTGAAAAAAAGCAATTTTCAGTTTTTGTCGAATACGCCCCTCCTCCGCCTAACGCGTCATATACTCACCATAGATCGGAGTATTCTCTTGGGTAAATCGTTAATATAAAGCAGAAAAAAATGAAATCTGTAAATATGCCAAGACAGAAAGTGGTGTAAAACACAGGATGTGTCTTGTCACCGAATTTATTCAACATTTACAGTGAGGTGATTCTGAGAAAATTAGAGGTCCTACCAGGGTTCATTATTTGCGACCATAACCTTAACAATATTAAATATTCAGTTGACACAGTGTTGATAGCAGTATCTGAAAGGAAAACACAGAAAATCCTACAGAATGTAGCAAAGGAAAGCGAGAGGAAAGGACAACACCAACTGTAAGAAGGCAGAATGTATGGCTGTCATGGAAAAGAAGAGCACGACATGCTAATTACAATTTGGAGACACCAAAAGGGAGGTACGCTGGGTAATGGATTGAGGAATCGGAGAGCCGAGTTCGAATTCCAGTCGAATCCATTACATTCACTTACGTGCCAATACCCTTGGGAAAGGTATGAATCCTCTTCTTCTCTCCCCAGCTACGGGTAAATAGAAGGAAAGACCGGGTTCTATTGCGTTGGATGGCAACTGGTCTACCGCAGAAAGAAATGACAACCTACTACGGGAAAAATCTGCCTCGTCGGTCATGTATCGAAAGATATATGATTGCATAAGCGTGTACCACTCATGGCACATAACTGACTGACTGAAAAGCAAGCAAGTACAAAAAATTAAACATCTAGGAAATATTTTAATAGAGGAAGGAAAATTCGACGCCGAAATCCGAAGGCATATTGGGTCAGTGAAATATGCCTTTCAAAAGCAAATAATAGGAAACAGGAAAATTTCAGTAGAAACGAAGAAAAAGTACTAAACTGTAATATAATATCAGCCCTTATATAAGGCAGTGAATGCCGGACAAAGTTCGAAATAAATTTTAGGAAACAGAAAATGGGATTCTACAGAAGGATGCTAGGCTGTGATTAAATTTGATAGAAAATGGAAACGAAAAGGACTCTTAGACTGAACATAAAAAAGAAAGAGGGCTTAGAAAATTTAGCACTGACAGGATATATGAAGGCAAGCGGAATAGTGCCGCAGTAGACATGAAATTGCGGCGAGCCAACGATGTTACAACGAAACAACATTGTCCTCTATGCAACAATACGGCGCTGCTCGGCAAGACCCTCGCCTCCTGCGTCATATTGATTCGAGTCCTGCATCCTCAGGACCATCAAGGTGGTACACTAATCCGATCTTGTGTCAAATGAAGAGCTCCTGCAAAGGACCGACCAGCTGAACAACTTTCGCACCATCGCTAAGCGCCGTGTTTACTGTCTCGGTCACGTCCTGTGAATCCCACCCTTCCAGAGACATCTACCAGTTCGACGTGCAATCAGTAAACCGGAGACCTCATGGGAAATCACGCAGCCGCTGGGAAGATCGTCCGCCAGGACCTCCAGCAGATTAATCCGGTGCTGGAGGATGTTCCGGCGCTCAACCAAGACCGTAAGAGCTGGATGGACAAGGTGGCTCACGTGGGTTCAGCGCCTTCAAGGCATGAGATTTAGCAGCGGCGGCATGAGCGCCCATGTCCTGAAGGGACATGACACATAAAAGAATAAGAATAATATAGGCTATCTTTCCCCCAGTATTAGAATTGTATGCTTCTTTTTACTCTATTATAACATGAACATGAAGCCAGGTACAAAAAGATTAGCGCTACTGAAGACGGAGTTCACTTTTCTGCTAAGGTCGTTTTATACTCACAAATAATTACTTCGCACAGTTGCCCATAACAATCTTCGAGATAGTTTTAGCATTAATACGAGTGTCACCTAGGGCTCTATGCTTGGACCTACGTTGTTTCCAATTATCATCAACGACGTTCTCGATGTCATCAATTCTCAAATTGGTATCTATACTGATTGCACTACTATTTACGTCTGTCTTAATGGTAAGTCTGATCGGTTCGATAGGGTCAAATTTGGCAGCTTAGCTCAAAAATGAATTATAATCCGTTGTTAACTGGGGCAAGAAATGGTTTCTTCCATCAGCATGGCTGATGCTAACCTCCAGGTTAATGACTCGTTACGCCTGTTGGGGCTAACTTTTTTCCGCTGACATGAAGTAGAAGGATTATATCGAATAAATTGCTAGGACTGCTTCTAGGAGAGTTGGTTCATTGTGTCTTTCTAGAAAAGTATTATCGGCAGAATCTCGTATCTTGCAATTTTATAAGTCTACCATTTGGCCAAGCACTGAAAATTGCTGTTGCATTTAGTCTGGTGCATCTGCTATGTATTTAAAGATTCTTGACAAAATCCCCAAAATTTACTATGTTATTTGTCTTGGTCTGATATTTCGACTTCGGTCGCTTTCCTACTGCCGTAATATAGCTTCTCTGTGCCTTTTCTATAAGAACTTTTATAGTAAATGTTATAATGAGCTTTTCTCTTTGGTACTTCGACTTTTCGAATTTAAGCGCAGTACCAGATTGACAGGTGTTGTTATTATTTTCCTCTTGAAAATGGCTACATGTAACCGTAAGTTGTATTACTTTTTTCTCGCTTGTGGAACTCTTGTCTGGCTTTTTCCTTTTCAGTCAACTTTGATTTTCAAATATTTAAATGCAATGTCAATCGTTATCGCCTGTCTTCTTAATTCCTGCTCCTGTATTGTTCTCTCTTCTCAAATAACATTTTTCTTCTTTTCGTAGTCTTTCACACTCAGTAACCCCTTGCATGTTGGTCGCTTACTGTCTTGAATTGATTAAAAACAAATAAAAAGAACAAGGCATTTTAAAAATGCAACTCACTCTTTTTAACCAATAAAGGTTTTGATGATCAATCACTTTGGCAACCACTACTCTATAACTTGTGTTAAATAATAGTTTCAAACTATTATTTTTTAGTGGCAGTGTATTTTGGCTCAGACCATCTGAGGCTGACCTTTAAGGTCAGATAGTTGACAAAATAGGGATGTCGATTTTGATTGACTGAGCAGAACGTGGGAATGAGATATAGATTAAGATTTTTTCAGAGAGTTGCTGTTTGGACGTCAAGCTGTTTGGACGTAGTAGATTGCGTTTGTACATTCCCCAATGGGGAAAGTTCTTTCAAGAATTGGTTATTCCGTAACAAAGGAAAATGGACATGTCAGATTTTCGTGTTTGGGAGCGGCTCCCTAATAGGGGGTGTAGTAACCCCCATTTGAGATGATGTACCCGTCAACGTGGTTAATAAAATAATCAGTCAGCCAGTTATGTGCCATGCGTGATACATGACGGACGAAGTAGATTTTAACCGCGGTATGTTGCCATTTTTTTCTGTGGTAGACCAGTTGCCATCCACGGCTAAATAACCCGGTCTGTCCGGCTATTTACAAAGAAGAGGATTCATACCTTTCCCAAGGGTATTAGCACTGGAATTCGATCACGGCTCTCCAATTCCTCAATCCGAGCAGCCATTCAGTCAGACATGTGCCATGTGTGACACACGCTTAGGCGATCATATACCTTTCGATACATGACTGACGAGGAAGAATTTTTCCCGCAGTAGGTTGTCATTTCTTTCTGTGGTAGACCAATTGCCATCCAAGGATATAGAACCCGGTTTGTCCTGCTATTTACCTATAGCTGGGGGAGAAGAAGAGGATTCATACCTTTTCCAAGGATATTAGCACGTAAGTGAATATAATGGATTCGACTGGAATTCGAACTCGGCTCTCCGATTCCTCAATCCGAGCCGCCATCTATTACTCCACCGTGTAAAGTCAAAATTTTTTTGCGACACCGACAAAGGGAAGAAAAGGATTAAACTAAAACGACCAGCGATCACTGACCAGACGAGATGAGACCAACCAGCAACCCCTACCACCAATGAAGGGTATACAACACTACACCCCCTGCCCCCACCCCGACAGTAGGAGTGACCAACATCTGTAAAGAGTATTATCAAATCTGACACGGTCAATTAGTGTCAGTTTGAAAAGCAAAATTTTATCAAACTCCATCCGGAGATTTTGTGCCAAAACAAAGAGATTACCGATTCTAACATTTTTCTATTTTAGATATATTCTTCTATTTATTTTTACCATTCTTTTCTCGTACATCAATAAACTTGTCTTCGGCAAATTCTTCTTCTCGCTTTTTAATTGCATCATTCTTTTTGCTTTACCTATAACTTCCTTCCTCCTCTCTCCAACTTCACGTCCGCTAAATTTGATCCCTCCTTTCTCTATAACACTTAAAACTCTCCCCCTTTTTTAAAAAGTTTACATCTAACCACTTTATGCCGCTCTGTGTTTATCCTGTCACTGTTTCGAACCATCTTCCACACCCTTAAGCTTTCTGTTTCTCTTTCTCCAACTAGAAGCGATGTTTTGTGAACGATCGATCTCTCGCCCTCTATCATGGCACACCACAGCCTCCGAAATCCCCGAGCTTCGTAAAAATCAAATTACAACTGTCGTAAGTCATTTCCCGAGTAGACTGACACTGTTGTCACTAATCCAGCTTTATTAGCTCGACGAAATCCTGCAGAAGGATGGAGGCTGTCTCGTCGATGGCCGCCTAGTAAGCAGTATGCGTCGTGGGCCTGTAGCTAGGCAACTGGTGTGGCAGCCAATTCCAATCTTGGGTTCGCCGGTTAACAGCAAACACATGCACAGATGCGAGAAGCCACCGGATGGTTTTACGGTCCCCACCGGCCGTATCTCGTGGCCCGGGCTGGCAGCTAAGCTTTCGTCGTGTTGAAGAAACTCGCTCGTTCGGGTTTCATTCCCGATTGATCACTGTCAAAACGGAGGGGCGAGGAAGAACTTTACTTTTTATCAATATTTTGTGCTTTCTTTTTTATTATTCCAGTTGCAAAAATCCAAACAGAACGTCTTGCCGGAAAATGTAAAGTACAAGCTTGGTAGTAAGTGTACTGGTTTGGAACCTACGAGGTTGAGGCAACATTTTTATTTATTGCTTAACTGTTACTTTTTCTTTTTAACATACATTTAAATGACGAGATTCTGTATAGTGGCTAAGGTCATTGTGTTTATTCTGTCGGCATCAGTAATTAAAATCCACTCAAGTTTGTTAACGCTCATTTTAAAGGCAGGCGAATAACATCACTTGGAAAATTTGTACAACACTTCATTCTTTTCTTGAATTTGCTATTTTGCGATAAATTTAAATAAAAAAGTGAAGTGATTGTTGAAGTAGCTGCAATTTTTGTTACTGGTGACTGTGTTCGTGTTTGACGAAAGAAAAGCTAGAATTTTCAATACTTCAACAATTACTTCACTTCTTTTCACAGTGTTTTGAAGCAAACCGTCAAGTTTTCGAATTTTAACATTTGGCGCAATACGATCTTGCTATTTCCCACTTTGAATTTCTGAAAGACTAAGATTTCATTATTTTATTTCGTGTCAACACATTACACACAGTCAAGAAAATGTCTTTCTAACATTTTCTATACTTAAATAATCTGTAGGGATGCAAACTTTTATAGAAGCTTTATAAACGTACATTGTAAAAGTATACAGGGTGCGATGGATAAATTGTCGCCTAAATTACGGGGGGTGGGGGAGAGAGAAAGAAAAAGGAAAACAGTGAGACCCACATTTTAACAGATATATTTACCAAAATTACACAGAAATATCTTGAAATACGAAAGAGTAAATTTATTCGATAAAATCGTCATTGGCTTCAACCACAGCCTCCAGACGACATCGGAATCTTCTGTAACTCTTCTGGGTGGTCTCCTTGATTAAGCCGATGAATATTGCCATAATCCTTGCCTTCAGTTCATCTTTGGTGTTACAAGGAGTTATGTTGGTCTATCGCTCAACTGTGCCCCACACATAATAATCAAGAGGGTTGCAAGTCTGGGGATTTATGTGGCCAGATGAAAGGGGTGATGTGGTAGCAGAAATTGTCTGACAGCCATGACTGGGTTCTCCTGCTTGTGTGACATGGTGCAGAGACCTATTGCCAGACATAGGGTCTTCCAGCAGTCACCCAGTTGACCCAGAGCAGCACTACCTCCTCAAGGCACGATGTACGCCTGAGTGTTGAGTTTGAGGTATTGTGAGAAAAATGAATAGAGGCAAACACACTGAAATGTTCGTATTGGAGCTTCGGGTGCGATTGCCAAGTAGTACAGCATACCGTCTCCAAATTTCTGGCGGAGTGAATTGCGTCATGCTGCTTTTTTTTCTCAAAGACGGTGCCCAACTGACACTACTATAATCTGCAATCGATAAAATCAAAAACAAATAACGCGCATACGCAAAATTAAAAATATAATATGGCGACAATTTACCCATTGCACCCTGTCTATATATATATATATATATATACATACATACATACATACATACATACATACATACATACATATATATATATATATATATATATATATATATATATATAAAAAGAAAGAACAGTAAGATATAAAATCCGGTGTTCTTATAGATATTTTTATTTTTACACAATAGTGCTCAATGTAAATTTACAGATCATTAATATTTTATATTAATCGATTTAAAATATGGTTTTATCGCTACACAGTGATAACTATGTTTCGAAAATGGAAGCCAAAGCCTTTGAATTCAATTTTCTTTACCAAATCAAAGACATTAGTTCCACTTCCTCGTCAAGCGAATTTTGGAGTAACTTATTTTTTTATCTACGGTTTTAAGGCACGGCAAAGATTCATAATTGAGGGTTCCCATGGATACCGAGAAATCCATTCATCTAGACAAGGAGTGGCAGGTTGTTCAGTTGTTTAATTTTTATTGTATCAATCAACAGTTACATTCGAAAACGGGGTTAATTAGTAGGGATAGGTAGGGATGTAATTTTCAACATATATATATATATATATATATATATATATATATATATATATATATATATATATATATATACATACATACATACATACATACATATATATATATATATATATATATATATATATATATATATATATGTATGTATGTACGTATATATAATATCAAATAATAGGGCAGAAGAGCAGGGATAAAAATAATTACTAACCGTAAAATGGTGGAGCGAGAAAATATAACCACAAAACTGAAATAACAAGGTCGTTGTGAACATATGTTTTTTTTTTGTTTTTTTTCTCGATTGGCTCTAAAGAGAGAAGGGCCGTTAGCCGAATAATCTCGGCACCATTTGCTGGCTCGGTCACGGCCTGTGATGACCAACCTCCAGAGTCATCTGCCATTTCGACCCACAATCTGAAAATTGAAGACTACCTCGCGGCAGAAGTTAGAACTTCATCGAACGAAAATGATGTTTCCGTTTATGTGACTATATATGAGCATCAAGGGGAGGGAATGCAGAAATTTTCATTTTTTTTTCTTTTTAAATATGCGTTTGTATATATAGTCTAGCCAATTTACTTTAGTTTCTTTTTGTTTATATTTCCATCGGATTTGTTATTAAGCGTCCTATATTGCGCCAATAGAATATCTGCCAAGAAAGTTGGAAGAATCAGGACTCTGTAGCGATTTAAAACACTTTCTATACACTAGGCATATATTCATATATATATATATATGTCCATTTTAAAAGATATTATTTATTGCTAAACAAACAATGTTAACATTTAAAGGGTGTTCCAATAATTTGGATCGATTGTGAATTACATTTAAGCGTCTAATGATTTTTTTCTTTTTTTTCAGACTTAACAACTTAAGTCTTTGGCAATTTCAACCATTTTTAAGACTAAAATCATACATTTAGTACTTCCTACCTTTATAGACAAACTTGTGTAATCTAAGTGTTTTTATTTTTTTTATTTTTGTTTGAAACAAAGAAATGAGTACTGAACTGTTACGTGATATCTGTCCTCCTGTATGGCAACGAATGCTGGCCAATCCAAACAAGAATCCGGCACGAGAAAACAATTTTAATTCATTACAAAATCTATCCAATACCAAATTTATACATGAACACTCAATCTGATATGAATTTATATCGATATGGAAAAATGTGGCAGTGAAAGATACCTTCCAAAAACTAAGCGAAGTGCTGAGAAACAGAACCACGTCATTAGAAACAAAGAAAATATTGCCGAATTGCGATGTGATATCCATCTTCTTATATGGTAGTGAATGCTAAAGCATCGCCTCATAGATGAAGAGAAAACTGAAGGCAACAGAAATGGGATTCTACAGGAGGATACTGAGAATTACATGGACGAAGCTAGTAAGCAACGAGGAAGTCGTTTAAAAAATGTTACCAAAAAGAACACATACTCAAAATCAGGAAGATACAGCGGAAACTCCTTGGACACATTATGATGAAGGAAGGATTGAAAAACTTGGCCATCACAGGAAATATTGAGAGATAAGGGTGCCAGCGAGCCACTTACCTGATAAGCTTATGTAAATGGATGCCAGAACGGAAAGGGGTCAAAGATTAGCAAAGAGAGAAAATCTAGTAAGGGGCACAAGAAACAGAAAGATGTGGAGAGCCAAGATCGCCCATGTCCTGAAGGGACGCAGCACAGAAAAGGAATACATTGACTAATGAATGAAGATCAAGAGGATAATTTGAGATATATTATCAAATTGATTGTTGTAGGTCATATTAACTAATTTAATAGTGGGAAAATGCCTTTGGCATTGTGGATAAAAACAAGTGTTATTACCTTTGATTATCCAGACGTAACCTGTCCCATGTTACGTTCAGGGATTTAAGTTGGATTTCATGCCATATGGGGAGCAAAATCTGCCTGAATAAACTCTTGAACTTACACTTGCTCTAAACAAGTGTATTTTGCCTATACGGTAAGTAAAAAAAATACATTTCAAACCGCGGTTAAATTAACTAAGTTTCCTCCATTTCGATAATACTTCTATCACTGCTATTTTATTTCTGGAAGATTTATAGTTACAGATTTAAATTTGTTCTCGCGGAAGACATCAAATATGGTGGAACCAAATTTAAATGTTGATGATAAAAACTGGCATTAATATAGTTTGAAACTTGCTTTCAGCATTCAAATTAAATTTATGCTATTTTCTTATAAATGAATCCCAAATTAAAACTTCAAAAAAGACATTAAATTATTGCAACAAAAACTTAAAATATGCACGATCACTGCTTCATATTTTTTATATCTATCAAGTTAGAATGAGAAACGTACCGCATTATGTATATCTGATTTTTTTAGGATGATGGGTTATCATTATTTACACTTTTTATATTACAACAAGGATGAGGACAATAGTCCGAATGTACATAGTGTAAACATCATTATCTATTTTGGGTTTATATATGCATAATACGAAAGGTGTTTATGGTTTATACTCTTTGATATGAACAAAAATACAGCGACTCATTTTTTTGGGGTGTGTGTAAATTCGATCTTCAGATGCCAGAACATATGACATGGGAAGATAGAATTTATCAGGAAACTGATTAATTCCTGGGGGCTTATGAATCTTAAAGCTTTTTAAAGGAAATTCTAAAAACATCGGTTTGTATTGATCTTCATAAATGCTCTATCTATGATACTGAATACTATTACAAAACAATGTTAAATTAGAATTTTCGTTTTAATCATTTCATCCCAAACAAGGCGATAAAGCCACTAATAAGGAAGGGTTTACTGGGGGGGGGAGAAATTGTGAAAACGTTATTGAGGCGAGAGAGGACAATAAAAGAACATGTTTCAAGGGCACTGAAGATGATGATTGATGTTGCATATAAATTCTGGAAGACCGTAGTTGATAGGAAAGCAAGAAGCTGATAGAGAAGTCTACAAGCGTGAATTACGGGAGAAGAAACTATTTACGGTTGCATCTGGCACTTTCAACAGTAAAATGATGAAACCTAACTGCCAATCTAGTACTATACTTCAATTTGTGAAGTCCAGGTACCAAAGAGGAAAGCTCAACAGAAAAATTACGGCAAAAATATTTATCGAAAATGCACACGGAAGTTACGTTAAAATGCACGGAATGTCTGAATCTGAGATGCCAGATCAGGGCCGATAATATTGTAGATGTTCTTTAGGTTCTGTCATGAATCGCAAGATGCATAGCGGAAGCAGCAGACCGGATGTGACGGTAATATTCAAAGCAAGGAAGAATTGAAGACTTATAAATGTACAACATAAATTCTGGCAAGAAAGATTATCTTGCACGACACAGTGAACCAAGTCGATTGGTCGAAGGTTCAAACTGTTCTCCAGGTTGCTTAAAAACAGAAACCACAGAAGAAAGAGGATTTCCAGCAATCTGGAAAGCAAAAAGCAGCAAGTTATCTATTGTATAGCTTGGAGAGAACAGCGGACAGTTCAGGGTCACAGTTCTAAAAGACAATTACAAGGATACCATCGAGTCAGCATGGAAACCATGGACTGAATTGTATGCATATGCATGGTAATAAGATTTAACTCTCAATGATGCTATGGCGTCATGTGATGCAGAAAGATACCTGGAAATAGGCCTGAATACACTAACCACGAAAGGGAGAACTTAAACTGCTGCTGCTGGGTATATTTCTCTGTTTGTCTCTGTCTAGTACCGGTACCTCTGTATTTTTTATCATTGGGAATGCACAGGTGGCAGCACTGCTTCTAACCGCTGGTGCGCTGAGGGAAGTGATGTGTCTGTAAAATGAGAGGTGGAGCTGAGACATGGACATCACCCGACCAAAACATCTAAAAGTCGAAGAAGATATCAAATAAAATTTCATCTGTCACACATCAATATATATTTTTTCATTTGACAAAAAAAAATGCTTTCAACACACACGGATTTTCCTCAATAATCTGAATAATAATAAAAAAATGTGTTACAAAAACGAATACAACATAAATAGATAGGAATAGAATAAGATAGATAGAGAGAGAGGGAAAGAGAGAAAGAGTGAGAAATGTGAACATAATAAGATAGATAGATAGATAGATGATGAACAAATAGATAGATAGATAGATAGATAGATAGATAGATAGATAGATAGATAGATAATGAACAAAATAAGATAGATAGATATGAAACGAATAAGGTAGATATGAACAGAATAAGATAGATAGATAGATAGATAGATAGATAGATAATGAACAAAATAAGATAGATAGATATGAAAAGAATAAGATAGATATGAACAGAATAAGATAGATAGATAGATAGATAGATAATGAACAAAATAAGATAGATGTGAAAAGAATAAGAGATATGAACAGAATAAGATAGATAGATAGATAGATATGAACAAAATAAGATAGATTATGAACAAAATAAGATAGATATGAACAGAATAGGATAGATAGATAGATAGATAGATAGATAGATAGATAGATAGATAGATGTTTTGAATAATTGCGATGAAATGTAACCAAAATTAAGATGAAAGAAATTCCCGTCTAAAAGTAAACATGATTAACTTTACTAGTTACACAATTCACCAATTTTTCCTAGCGTTTTCTGAATTTCAGGAATTCAAATTTCTGTAGATTCTATATATTTTAGGGATTACTTTCTTTCTTTTTCTTTTTTTTTTTTTTTGCTTTTTCTCGCACTTTGACCGCTACTGCTTTAAGCCTTCCTTAATGCCAAACCTTATGAGAAAACAGATAATGTACAAGAAAACTCGCGTAGAGTCGAGACGATTATAACTTTCCAAAAACTCAGAAGAGCCTCTTTCCTCACAGAAGCCTATCGCTATTCTGTCGTTATATTCATGGCAAATGCTCAGATGAGCCCCAATCTTTACTTGCACTAGTTCAGACCTTTATATCCTTGTTGATAATTCGCAGAATATTACAAACTTAACCTCTTCACATCAAGGGTCAATCGCTATCTATCTTTCTTATCGTCATAATATTCACGCCCTAACGGCTCTACTTTCGCTAATATCACAACTCATTCAGCCTAAACATTTTAGTTCCTCCATTTTGGACCTTGGCATATAAGACCCACCATACCCCGTCCTGCGTATGACAATAAACTACGCCTCTGATCAGAAGGTTTTGAGGAGCGTGGAACCACCTCTTATTTGCTGGTGTTCCCAGGTCCACCCTAACGCGGGACCTGTTAGGGTCCTAGCTATAGGCAATTATTTAACCCCCAAGCTGAGGTCAAAAATAGTATGAAAGTGTAAAAATTAGTTTTAATACCAGAAATACTTTGTACATAATTATTACCAGCAATAAATGTTTGAAGAAAAATTATACCAGTAATACATTTTTGAAAAAAAAAATTAACAGCAATAAAAATCCTGTCGGCATTAAATAACCCATTGAGGTTGATATGTCGTGAAACAAAACAAACCAAACCAAAACCATACATTTTTTAAAAAAATACCAGCTATACATTTATGAAGAAAAATATTACCAGCAATAAAAATGGTTGATATGCCGTAAAACAAACCAAATCAAACCAAACCAAACCCACCCTGCTATGTATAAAGGGTCGAATCATTCCCTTCATATTCCATGTGTAAGTAGGAAGTTTCAGTCAGACAGCTTCTTCTTCACAACTACTATTGTGTGAATCAGACTACCGAAAAGTCGCTTCTCCGATCAACCTCGACATCTTTAAACAAGTGGTCAACTGTTATATACTTTCTACAATTTCATTCATTAACCCTGTAAATTGAGTGGTCCTCGTTGAGTGAACAATAGTAAAAACAAACCACCACCTTAAGTGGCTCTCGTGACTTATGGGTGAAAATAAAAAAAATACGCGTGTAAAGCAAGATATAATGAAGACCTAATAATAATAATGAGGGTGATTCGTTTAAGAAATTTGAAGCTGAAAAACAGCAGTATTTAGTATTTTGATATAATATAATTGGAGTGTGCGGTTCTGTCTTTTGCGCTTAACGACAATCACTTGATTAAACCAAGTTGTCAGATGGACACAAGTCCATCGCTCGATCACTTGAGTCGGAGATTCTCTCAGGTACAATTTGAATCATGTGGACATGCGTTGTTTTGGTGGCGGTCAGGTCAGTGTGGCCAATAATGACGTTAAGCGCGGCAACTGAAGGCCAGATGAGAGAAATAGAATCATGGCGCTTGCATTTTGAGAAAGACAAGGAATAAAGAAGAGGGAGCGAAAAAGAAGCAAAATGGATGTATAGAGAAAGAGAAAGAAAAGGAGTCAAGGGAGAAAGAAAAAGAAAGAAAAACACAAAAAGAATTGACAGAGAAAGAAAAGGAATAAAGAAGAAGGAAAGAAAAAGAAAGAAAAAGAAAGATACAGAAATGATTGATAGAGAGAAAGAAATCAAATAAAGAGAGAAAAAAAGAGACTGAAAGGATTGATAGAGAAAGAGAAAGTAAAAGAATAAAAATGAAGTAAAAAAAAAGAAAAAGAGACAGAAATGTTTGATAGAGTAAGAGGAAGAAATGGAGTAAAGAAGAGGGAACGAAAAAAGGAATAAAGAGAGAAAGAAAAAGAAAGAAAAAGAGACAGAAAGGATTGATAGAGAAATGGAAAGAAAAGGAATAAAGGAGAAGGAAAAAGAAAGAAAAAGAGAGAGAAAGGATTGACAGAGAAAGAGAAAGAAAATGAATAAAGAGAGAAAGAAAAAGAGACAGAAAGGATGACACAGAAAGAGAAAGAAAATGAATAAAGAGAGAAAGAAAAAGAAAGAAAAAGAGATAGAAAGGATTGACAGAGAAAGAGAAAGAAAATGAATAAAGAGAGAAAGAAAAAGAAAAAGAGATAGAAAGGATTGACAGAGAAAGAGAAGGAAAATGAATAAAGAGAGAAAGAAAAAGAAAGAAAAAGACATAGAAAGGATTGACAGAGAAAGAACTAGAAAGGAAGAATATAAAGAGAACAAAGTTAAGAATGAATAAGAATGGAAAAATGGACGAAATGAAAAAAACACAAGAAAAAGTGAATAAGAAATGAAAAAAAAAACGAAATAAAGAATACACGTACACAAAAAAGAGTGAATAAAAGAAAAAGTGAAAAAGAAAGAAAATAGAAATTAAAGATAATTGCGAAAATGAGAAAAGAAAGTGAAAACGAAAGAAAAAATATAAAGAACGAATTAAAAAGAAGGAAAAATAAAATGAGAAAAAGAATGAAAGAAAATTGAAAAAAATGGAAAAGAAAGAAGTGACATTAAGAATAAATCGAAAAATGAAGAAAGATAGAAGAAAGAAAAAAAAAGAAAAGAATTAGCAAGAAAGAGAAAAATGTTTGAAATTAAAAGAAAGGAAAAGGTCGGGGATTGACTGAAAGAGAAGAGAAAACGAATAGAAAGAAGAAAAATCAGAAGAAAAAAGTAAATTAGGACCAACTGGGGAAAGGTATAAAGGATTAAAGAAATACGAAAGAATAAAGAAGGAAAAAATGACAATAAGGAAAGAAATAAACAATGAATAACCAATCAAGCACTATACAAAGAAAAAGAAAAGAGAAATAATAATAAGTCAAGAGTAAATCATCTAAGCAAGGAAAGGAAATAATAAATAAAAGAAACTGACCCAAGAGAAGAAAACATGGAAGGCAAGGAACCGAGGAAGCAAAAAGTGAGAATCATGAAAAATCAACAAAGACAAGCGACACAAAGAGGAATAATCATAATGGTAATATTAACCGTTTCCCTCCAAGGAAATATTTGCCAAACATTGACAGAGCAGTCAGTATTGCATTCGATTGAAATTTATATATTTCTATTAAAACATATTTTCAGGAACATAGATCTTTCAAGTCCAGTAGCTGTTATCGCTCTTGCTAGTACTGATGCGAGTTTCTCCTTCCTAATCTTTTATTTGAATTAATGTGTCATTATTTTCCATTTGAGTTACATTTGCTATCCATTTTACTCGTTCCTGCAGTTGGTCGTCTTCATGTGATGTGGTTTCTGTTATTAGGTACAGTTCATTGTTTGTGAATCTGTAGCACCAGTCCACAATTTCAAAGAAGGATGATCTTTGCTATGACCCCCGGCATTCACTCGCGCGAAGCCTCTAATAATAATTAACTAATATTAGTTATTTCCTCTATATATGGATTCTTTGATTGATTGATTTGTTTTTTACGGCTTATATACCTTTTGCAGGTTATGTAAATGCAGGACGTATTTTGGGATTGTAAGAATTTTTCGAGATAATAATAATTTATGACATAATTCCTACTATTTAACCCATAACTGAGATGAAAAGAATCCTTTCATACCTTTCCTAAGGGTATTTTCACGTAAACAAATATAACGAACCCAATTGGAATTCGAACTCGGATCTCCGATTTCTCATTCTGAGTCGTTCTCCCTTGCACCAACCATACATCAAAGCTTACAATACCTGGTAGTCCGAAGCGGTCGCCCATCAAAGTACTAACTAGGCTTGACGTTGCTTAACTTTTGGGGATCAGACAAGAAAACCTAAGCATGGAAAACGGAATGAGAACAATAGTCGTGGGTTGAATAAATGGTTCCATTCAACATTCTGAGACATATACTGATGAGAGTCATTTGAATAAAGGCCAGACACGACTATGTGGCGAGTATCGCAACAGAGATCAGAATGCATTATCGAATAATAGGCGCTTATAATAACGACGGTTCCTCCTCTGGTCGCGACTCTTTGTACTGCTGTAGAAAGTACCCGACTCTTGCCATGCTTTATCTTTACAAGAATCACATTAGACCATAATGGTTCTATGGCTGTCATGTCTAGACTGGAAATGCTCAATCCTCATTTTCCCGCCTTGATAGAGTCCAAAGACACTTACTCGTTCTTGTAGGGGTTGACATTCTCCAATCTAAAGCCTCTTTCCCACAAACGCAAAGTGGTAAGTCTATCGCTTCCCCTATCGTTATTTCTATAAGAAATGTTCAGTTGAACTCCATTCTTTAGTTCCACTAGTTCAAACCTTTACACCGAAGACACGATGTTTTACGACCGCGTAGTCGAATTAACCACATACTCTTCATTCTTAAGAAACTTGAACTGCTACTTCGTTGAACAAAATCTCGAGTGGATGCTTTTCTGGACACATTTTAACCTCTTTTTGCCTGTGGTCAATCACTGTCTACCATCATCATCTTCATAACGTTCACTTACTTCCATCAGCTTCTGTATTTATAAAGGATGGTCACTAAAAGACTTGAATGATATCAAACAAAAATAACACATATTTATTATTAATTTTTTTATTATTTTATTTGGAAATATAATTTAATGGATTTCAGAATCTTCTGAAGCGATGTTCTGGCGATTCCTACTTCAGCAGAGCAACGACAGGTAGAAGTAGATGGATCCTCAAGGACACTCTGCCGTACAGCTTCTATCGCTGCATCAGTGCGCTTAGGACAGCTTCCCTGAAGATCGTCGATTGATCCAGTTCTTTCAAACCGGACGATTATGTTCCGAATCATGTTATCGTGAGAAGATACTCTGGTATTAAAATGTTGCCGGTATTTCTTCTGAGTTTGAATAATTGATCTTCCACATGAATAGAAAAACTCAATGAGTTTTACTCATTGCTGGACATCATACGTAACCATTTTAATCTCCAAGGGATGCTCTATAACCTGCAAAAAAATATTAAAGAAGACTGAAAACGAACAAATTATGACTTTTTCAAACGATTCAATTTTTCAGTGACCACCGTGTATGACGCACCTGATTCAGTTCCCCTCTGCCATGAGTGATGATTGAGCCTTGTGTTTGGGGAAGTTTAATATTTAAAAAATCTTTAAAAATTCCGACATACAAATAAAAAAAAATAGACTAAAGTCAGGATGATTGAAATGAATCTAGAAGAAAAAGGGTGTAGATATTCTAAATATTTATTTGACACGAAGTCAGAATGACAGGGATTTTAGTTATGATCTAATTCGCAATTGAAGTAAAGATTGCAGCAGTAACTTGTTAAGTACGATTCTGTGGCGATGCTCGTAAAATTGGTTTATCTGTTTAGTTTCTTCTTGTGTTGAGTTTGGGCGCAGTTGAGTGACATATCAAAAAAACTCTTTGTAACACCAAAGATGAGCTGAAGTCAAGGATTATAGCAGCATTTACCAACTTGAACAAGGAAACCGCCCAAAAGAGTTGAAGAAGATTCTGAAGTCGACTGGCGGCTGTGGTTGAAGCCAATGGCAATTTTATTGAAATACGAAAGAGTACATTTAGTACTCTTTCTTATTTCAAGATATTTCAGTGCGTGGGCGACCATGACTCCCCACAAATTCCAACCTTTGTAGTTTTTAGCTATGATTATCTCCTTACTATGCTTTCCTGTTCATGTTCTCCCGGTCATTTACACCTGCTCATTAAGTTATACACTGTTTTCCGCTGGTACTGTTGTTGTCGGTGTCTCCTGTTAGTGTCCGATTCGAAAAGGACTCTTTTCTTATTATACAGGTAGCAAGGGATAAATTGTCGTCTAAATTACGTAAAAATGAAAATAATACCGACATCTCATTTTAACAGATATATTTACTAAAATTACACAAAAATATCCTGAAAGACTAAAGAGTAAATTTCTTCAATAAAATCGCCATTGGCTTCAGCCACGGCCCCCAGATGACATCTCCTGCATCTCTTCTGGACGGTCTCCCAGTTTAAGTTGCTGAATACTGCCATAATCTTTACCTTTAGTTCATCTTTGGTGTTACAAGGAGTTGTGTTGGTCTTTCGCTCAAATGCGCCTCACACATAATAATCATGGGGGTTGCAGTCTGGAGTGTTAGGTGGCCAGATGTAAGGGGTGATGTGGTCGCAGAGATTGTCTGACAGCCATGACTAATTTCTCCTGCTTGTGTGGCATGGTGCAGAGTTCTGTGGTCAGAGATAGGGTCTTCCAGCAGCCACAAAGTTGACCCAGGGCAGCACTACCTACTGTAGGCCTTCGTATTGAATCTCAGGCCCTGACCAACAAATTCGGGAGTTATTTTCTTATCCGAACGGCCAGAGTGAGTTTTCCGAGCTGCCGTACATTTGTAGTCACCATTAGACTCATCCAACTTTCCGAATCTTCTGCACTGTCCTCAGATTGACAACTAAACACTTTTAAATATTCGTGTTGGATCTTCCGGTGCGAATGCCGAGCAGTACAGCATGCCGTTTTCAAATTCCTAGCGGAGTGAATTGCGCCATGCTGCTCTTTCTCTCGCAGACGGAGTCCAACTGCCCGTATTATACTATGCAGTCGATAAAAATAAACAACGTGCATGTGCGAAATAAAAATATAAAATGTCGACAATTTACCCATCGTACCCTGCATCGGCCAGAAATGTCAATTGTCTTCTGATTCTATATATAAGTGTACCTTTTGTTCTTTTTATCCATAAAATTGTTTCGTTGCTCACATGTTAAATCCATAGTATTCTCAGCATCCTTCTGTAGGATTACATCTCCATTACCTCAAGTCTCGTCTTCATCTGTGAGTAAACTGTCACTTCCACATAAAAGGATTGATAATCCATAATGGTCATTTGTATCTAATGAAATTTTCTTGTTTCTTAATACTTTGCTTAGCTTTTGGAAAGCTTTTTCCTCGTTCCAATGTGCTTTCAGATATTTGTGTCACCGTTTACATCGTCTCATAGCAGTACCACGATAATTTATACCTGCTTGATTTTGACGTCTCCAATTCGGAACATCTTGTATTGTTTCTCTCACGGATGACCAGACCTTCTCATGGAATTGGTAGTTAGTTCTTTATTCTGGCTTTCCTTTACTATATTGTATAGGAGTTCCAGCAGCTTTCCTGTTTAACTTAGGTCGCACAATTGGAGCAGATCGTCTTACTCTCCAATCACAGTAAACGTCTTTAGTTATTTACTAAGTTTAGCAAACTGAAGAACTGGTCTGCAAATCGGCCTTGTTAACTTTCTTTAAATGATAAACACCAGTTCGTAGACTTAAAGTAGTTAATCATGGCCGTATCCATTGAGGACCATGCATTAATTTAATTTTTGTTTTAATTTCTTTGACTCATGCGCACCGCAGATTCTGATGACCTTCTTCATCTATGCCTGTGTTCAACTGCCAATCAACCTCGACGCTTTCGAATCTTTCTCTGCGGCGCCCGTCACGTGATTTCCCATTTGCTCGAATTTGCATACACATGTTATCGGCCGTGTACGGCAACATGATTGCCACGTGTCATAAGTCGGGGAAAAAAAGACTGGCTTTCCTATTCAACGGGAAATATTAAATCTCTCATTCCTTCTTTCTCTCTCTCTCTTTCTCTCTGTCATATTTTTTCTCTCTCTTTCTCTCTCTCACTCTTAGTTTTCTCTCTCTCTCTCTCGTTCCTGCTCTCTCTCGCTTTTTACAGATTGTTGTTACTGAAGACAGATATTTATTATTTGTTTTGTAGGGAGGCACGTTGGCATGGATTCACCCAACATGTCCGTCTGGTGGACAGTCTGAGATTTCATTCAACCAGAAACTTTCTATATAGACCCAATATATAATAGTTTATGTATATAAAAAGGTACGTAAATAAAAAAAAACGAACAATTCTTGCACAGACACAAAAAAATGACATTAATTTATGTTGTTCTAACCATGTGAGTGTAGTGTAAATGTTATCGCCGCTGTAAGGAACATCGGCGATCCGAATTCAAAATCCAGTTGATTTTGCCCCCTTTCACTTCATATTGGAAAACGTATGAGCCTACGCCCAGCTATGGGTTAAATAGCAGAGGTAATTTATTTTTAACCTTGGAAGAGCAAAAAGAACAATTCTGAATTGAAAATCATTCCAAAGCCTAATTTTTACCATCAGACTATATTGTCCTAGATAATCCTCCGGCTAGTCATGTACATGTGATACCGTCCAAATGAGTTTCGAGATTTTTGATCATGAAGACGATCCATCCTAAAAAAAACAAGATGAAAAAAGCATTAAAAGATCATTGACACATATCACTTAATGATTGAACCAAATACTGATGGTTTATTATTAAAAAATAAACATCCAACTTAAATGTTGCTAATAACATGAATGTCCAATACAGGGTGTTCCAAAAGTCCTGGGAACATTTTGACATTGAATGTCTGGAAAACTCTTAAGGATATAAAAACGCGCCTGACATATTCTGAAAGAATCTAATCTCAAGTTTTCCATGGAATGTTCAAAGATGTTCAATGTGAGAACCGTTGGTCACACGGCACACATCCGTCAGCTTCCAACTTCTCTTGCATTGCAATGCAAAAGTCAAGACGAGTTGGTTTATCAGTGTCCTGCAACTGTTGGGTTAACTGTAGCTTGTAAGGTGTCATGTGCAGTCGTCTTTTTAAGACACGCCAAACAGTTGTTGTAGGAAGCTGAAGTTCCTTACTGGCTCTTCTGATCGATTTACTGGGGCTTCGCTCGAAGGCAGTTCGAACTCGTTCAACCGTGTCATCTGAAGTTGAGGGGCGTCCCGTTCTCTTAGCTGGCCACAAACACCCATCCTTCATGAATTTACCATGCCATCTCGACATGGACTTTCTTTCTGGTGCCTCTTTTCGGAATTACGTGCGAAATGCACGTTGAACATGAGTCCATGATTGCAAATTCAAGGGCACAAAACACCTTTTCTGGTTGAGTGAATGCCATTACTGGATCGGAAAAAATACGAAAAAATCATTAGCATGACAAAAAACTTAATGAATTTAGCTTTAAATTGGTACCAGTTTCATCTTACTACCATTTCTAGTTCAGCAGATATGAGGACTTGAAATGTGTCCAAGACTTCTGGAACACACTGTATTACCGAATATAAATCTTGTTTATAAATTCTTGTGATTTTTAGGAGATTACATTTCCAGTATCAGTAATTAAAAAGTACTTAACATTAGCTACCATACAACTACAATATCTTGGAGATTAACTCGCTACTTATCGAATACAATACCGGTCACCACATTAGAAAAAAATCAATATGACTATTAACATTAGTAGAAAATATCGAAATATGATATAGCACTTATAGTAAAGAAAAACTCAAAATAGTTGAAGGTATTAGTATATACAAAAGAAACAACTCGTAGTAAATACTTATTCTACTCTTGTGAAAGGTATTTTAATATTTGCTGAATAAAATATTTAAATGTATACCCCTTACATATAATTATAAATCGCTCTATTCATGACTACACACATATATTTAAATCAGAAACACAGTTTCGATAAAAACGCTAGGATGAAGCTGATAAAACCTTTCTCTATGACACGGATATTGTTATTGTTCTTGATAATGACTACTCATCAAAAGTACTTGAAGACCTCAGAGTTAATGGTGCAACTTATATTGAGGTGATAGATAGAGTGGTCAAAACCTATAAGTTATTTTCACCATATTGCCATGTGGCCTTCAAGTGCTCATGATTTTAATCCTTTTGTCATATTAGGTATGAAACCTCGTGAAAAGGGTGACCAACCAGCGACCCAAATATACCAAGGATACAAAGGTAACTATTTTTGATTTGATAAACAACATGAATAAGAACCCCCTCATCTGGACACGCAATCCATGAGAGAGAAAATATTTTTAAAAAAGCAATAAGAAGTGAGTTTAAAGTGGAAAAAAGACGAAAAGGACAAATAACCCCAACATTCTATGCGTACGAATATACACACCTACGCACACATATATTATGAAAGAAAAAACTTTCATCAATTGAAAATGAATATATAAAAGTGAAATCGAGAAATATAGAGAGTCACATGATGATACCCCCCCCCCCGCCTTCACGAATGAACGAAGTGATTCCCGGAGGTTCTGTTTACGAAACTCTGCTGAAGATAACTTACACTATATAAATATATAATCCCAAATGTCGAAATCATGAAATGGAAAATCCCGAAACTTAAACTTAAAATCTCGAATTTATAAAATCCCGAAAGATCTGAATCCCGAATTTATAAAATCCCGAAAGATGTGAATCCCGAATTTATAAAATCCTGAAAAATCAGAATCCCGAAAACCAGTCTTTGTGAAAAATTGAAAAAAAATTGTTGAAGTTACCTTCATTTTTAAACATTTACAAAATAGCGTTTACATAGCGTTTACACATTTGAAACATTCAAAATTCATAAAAATATATAAAACCAGAATATGGCACAGGCGATGGGAAAATTTAGTCGGCAATGTTCATGTCGGTGTTTAGCACATTATTGGAGAGCTTCAAAAAGAGCCACAGCACGTAGAAAACGAATATGAAGGCATTCTCCGAGGAGAGTCTTAACCAAAAAGAAAACAAAATTATTCTGATGAAAGGCTTAAAAAAATATAGTTAACGATCGGAATAACCGACCAGGTCTTATGGACGATCTTCGGACTCTTGATTTTAATTTTTCATTATAAATTATTTATATATTCTGGTTTTATAATTTTTAATAAATTTTGAATGTTTCAAATGTATAAGCACTATTTTAACCGTATTTTGTAAATGTTTATAAATGAAGATATCGCCCATTTTTTTGTTGTCAATTTCCACCAAAGACTATTTTTCGGGATTCTGATCTTTCAGGATTTTAAATTTCGGGATTTTGACACAGTCAAGATTTCAATTTTCGGGGTTTTAAATTTCAGAATTTCGACATTCGGAATTTTAAGATTTAGGATTATAACCCAAACCCATATATATATATATATATATATATATATATATATATATATATATATATATATATATATATATATATATATATACATATATATATATATATATATATATATATATATATATATATATATATATATATATTAAACATGTGTTGAATGTTAAAGACAACATCGTCCTGCATATTTTCTTTTGAATTTTCTCATATTTTCTAATGAGACTTTTTATTTGAAAATGATATCGAAATAAAAATTGTCCGTACGATATTTATTTCGATATCATTTTCAAATAAAATGTCTCATTAGAAAATATGAGAAAATTCAAAAGAAAATATGCAGGACGATGTTGTCTTTAACATTCAACACAACATGTTTAAAAGAAAGGTTGCTGCCAAATTACACACACATATATATATATTTACACGTACGTAAAATTGCACTAACACATAAATATATTTCTTCTACACGTTTTATAAATACAGCACTCAATGTCTTGAGACAGAGCAATAACTATTTATTAGTGAATATTCATAATATCCAACGTCGATATCGACGTTGAATATTATATATATATATATATATATATATATATATATATATATATATACATATATATATATATATATATATACATATATATATATATACATATATATATATATATATACATATATATATATACATATATATATATATACATATATATATATATATATATATATATATATATATACATATATATATATATATATACATATATATATATATATATGTATATACATATATATGTATATACATATATATATATATATACATATATATATATATATATATATATATATATATATATATACATATATATATATATATATATATATATATATATATATATATATATATATATATATATATATATATTAAACAGCCCCTGTTTAATCATGTTTCAGATATTTCCGGCTTAACTTTAAAATATATATCTCAGACTCATATGTCGTTCTGTACACACATGTCGCACGCATGTTGAACGTATGTATGTACGACTGCAAAATGGTCTACAATTTATCTCCTGCAATCACCAGCACCTAAACACGCGTCCACACAACGTTCCGTCGGCGCATGTGCAAAACGCCATGTGTGGTTCACGCGTTTATCTGTAGACACGTGTTAGGAGAAGCGCTAAGCACATGGGCACACGTGAACGCGAAATAACAAAAACTCCCATTCATACGAATGCATTTAAATCCTGTGCGCACGCGCCCTTGGCCACATACATGGAGATCCCAAAGTGGTTTTAAACACTTAAGAGTCGGAAAAAATACAGATGTTTTTAATTACACGGCGACAGAAATCCAGGTTATTTAAGAAAAGAATTAGAAGTTGTCACTCTCTTGTCTACATACGCTTTTTTCTTTATCTGAGAACAGAATCTTTCTGTCTAACCTGTATTTGTCCCAATTTAGACTTCAGCATGAATAAAATAATATTATTTACGTTATTATGCAAGATTCTAGCAGAAGTTGCATTAAAAAGTGTAGGTCAGTCGAGGGTGACAAGCAGCAACAGCACTAATTCGTAGATAGGTTAAGTTTAAGGAATCAAGCTCCCCACAATATGGGTTAAAGCGTTGATTTGTGAATTTGAATTTGACATTTATTAATATCTACCCCATTCTCTGGGTCCGTCAGTGATTACTTGAACTCGGTGGAAACGGGGGGAGCAGTAACTGAACCGTACTAAATAAGAACTAGATGAGCTATCCCTAGGGAGTATATCCTCGTAGATTAAATAAAGAGCTCCATCAGGTACCTGTCGAACCGGGTAACCTACAGACATTTTTCGAACTGAACCCTTTATTTAATCAATGAGGATATATTCTTCACGTTCCATTGCCCATGTCTGCAATGACAAGCTGCACTCATCAGAAAGCCGATTATATCTAATCCCTAATTCTCCACCCCAAATCTGTCGCGGGATAATAGCTTGCAGGATTAAAGCCTTGGTTATTGAATTTGGTTGCATAGTAATTGCGAGTTCAATCCCTGGGCCTTGTACATACCAAGTGCGTATTTCGAGTCAGTGGAATAACTAAGCAGCATGAAATAGAAATGGGCAGAGAAATCCCTGAGGGTCGGGTGGGGCACAGCGGCTGAAACAAGTTTATGAATTTAAATTGGACTCAGTTATGAGCTGAACTAGATGAGTTATATCCGCCTAGACATAGGCAGCAGAATTAGAACAATCTATCAAAATAAAATATTATTTTAAATCATTAATATTAAAATGTTCAGCTCAAAGTTTACTCTCGGTTGTCTGGCAGGCACAACTTTGTAATAACAACAACAAAAATGAGGATAATAGTCAACGGGTAAATAATGTAAATAAAAATCCGTCAGTAAAAAAAAAAATTGTATTTTCAAGTAATTGCGAGATCTACCCCTGGTCCGTGCTGTGTGTACTTGGATGGGGTGAGCAATAAGTGAAATGATCTAATTAAGAACTAGACGAACTATCCACAGACACGAGCAAAGACAGGAGAACACTCTACCCCGATAGATTAAAGAGTACATTTCGAAATTCCTTCTTTTTTATTTCGGTAACTACCAAGTTTACTATTTTGCAATTATCGACTTTGATATTGTAAGGCGGCTTTTTTTTAAAAGTATTTTAAGTATAGCACGCAAGGGGTTACAGAGAGTGGGAGCAAGAGTGAAGAAACGTGATTGAGGAAAAGATCAAGAGAAGGACGTGGAATTAGATCAAGGCATCTGAAGATGTCGATTGACATTGCATTTGAATAATTGAAGATTATAGCTATCAGGGAAACATGTAAGAGGAAGGGAGTTCCACACACGGGAAGTGCGAGTCATGAAGCTATTGGAGTAGAAGAGACGGCTACATTGGAAGGATGCTAATGTAGTAGCAGGCTTCGAGTTCCAAAGATATTGAGATAAATATAAAGGTATATTCCCATCCTGCCAGAGTCCCCCGTACCAGTAAAATCGAGAAGGGGGTCACGTAAAGCATATATGGACTTAAAAGGCCCTTAACTTAGTGCATGAGATGAAAATTGGGCGAACTGGTTTTAAAGACGATATCCGCAATCAAATTCACCGGTAGCTCTTCTTGGTGGGCAACAAGAAATATTCAGAAACCAAACGTGTGTATAACGCGGTAGGAAATCGTGAGCAACGACATAAATTATTTTATTTCTTTTTAAATATCTCCAAGCTGATCGGTGATGATAACCTTAGTGAAGTGATCTTATCTTGATCTTTATCTTGACAACGTCATCATCTTTGGATAATCACATTATCTTACTGCCTATAATATTAGCCAACAAATCTACTCTGCCTGAATGTTGCTTTTTCAGTGTCAATGGCCACAAGGGATCCATCATACAGCTCTACATTCGTTACCAAAAAATAGGGTTCAAAAATCAGTTTTCATGAGACTTTTCACCGAACTTTCTCTCTGTGAACGTTTTCTTTAGAATGTTTAAGTAAAGGTCGTATTGTGGTTGGGACTGCCTTCATAGCATACACGATGTTCTGAATATTCTGCATTTTTCCACCTGTTTGAACTTAAATTAGATTCTTTAAATATGTTCTTTACGTTTCTGTTACCTTGATTATTTTCATTCTATTTTCTCCCAAATTACTTTTTGCGACATTATTGAAATCAGATTTTCGTTCTTATTTTCCCAGTGTTTTCAATTGATCTTTTGATTTTTCTTTTATCTCTTGATTTTTCTTTCATCTTTTGATTATCCCTTCATCTTTTAATTTTTCCATCAAATTTTAATTTTTCTTTCATTTTTGATTTTTCCTTCATTTCTGATATTTCCTTCATCTTTTGATTTTTTCATTTTTTGATTTTTTCTTCATCTTTGATTTTTGCTTCATCTTTTGATTTTTCCTTCATCTTTTGATTTTTCCTTCAACTTTTAATTTTTCCTTCATTTTTGGTTTTTCCTCCATTTTTTATTTTTCCTTCATCTTTTTATTTTTGCTTCATCTTTTTATTTTTCCTTCATTTTTTTATTTTTCCTTCATCTTTTGATTTTTCCTTCAACTTTTAATTTTTCCTTCATTTTTGGTTTTTCCTCCATTTTTTATTTTTCCTTCATCTTTTGATTTTTCCTTCATTTTTTTATTTTTCCTTCATCTTTTGATTTTTCCTTCAACTTTTAATTTTTCCTTCATTTTTGGTTTTTCCTCCATTTTTTATTTTTCCTTCATCTTTTGATTTTTGCTTCATCTTTTGATTTTTCCTTCATCTTTTGATTTTTCCTTCAACTTTTAATTTTTCCTTCATTTTTGGTTTTTCCTCCATTTTTTATTTTTCCTTCATCTTTTGATTTTTCCTTCATTTTTTTATTTTTCCTTCATCTTTTGATTTTTCCTTCAACCTTTAATTTTTCCTTCATTTTTGGTTTTTCCTCCATTTTTTATTTTTCCTTCATCTTTTTATTTTTGCTTCATCTTTTGATTTTTCCTTCATCTTTTGATTTTTCCTTCAACTTTTAATTTTTCCTTCATTTTTGGTTTTTCCTCCATTTTTTATTTTTCCTTCATCTTTTTATTTTTCCTTCATTTTTTTATTTTTCCTTCATCTTTTGATTTTTCCTTCAACTTTTAATTTTTCCTTCATTTTTGGTTTTTCCTCCATTTTTTATTTTTCCTTCATCTTTTTATTTTTGCTTCATCTTTTGATTTTTCCTTCATCTTTTGATTTTTCCTTCAACTTTTAATTTTTCCTTCATTTTTGGTTTTTCCTCCATTTTTTATTTTTCCTTCATCTTTTTATTTTTCCTTCATTTTTTTATTTTTCCTTCATCTTTTGATTTTTCCTTCAACTTTTAATTTTTCCTTCATTTTTGGTTTTTCCTCGATTTTTTATTTTTCCTTCATCTTTTTATTTTTGCTTCATCTTTTTATTTTTCCTTCATCTTTTGATTTTTCCTTCATCTTTTGATTTTTCCTTCAACTTTTAATTTTTCCTTCATTTTTGGTTTTTCCTCCATTTTTTATTTTTCCTTCATCTTTTGATTTTTGCATCATCTTTTGATTTTTCCTTCATCTTTTGATTTTTCCTTCAACTTTTAATTTTTCCTTCATTTTTGGTTTTTCCTCCATTTTTTATTTTTCCTTCATCTTTTTATTTTTCCTTCATTTTTTTATTTTTCCTTCATCTTTTGATTTTTCCTTCAACTTTTAATTTTTCCTTCATTTTTGGTTTTTCCTCCATTTTTTATTTTTCCTTCATCTTTTGATTTTTGCTTCATCTTTTGATTTTTCCTTCATCTTTTGATTTTTCCTTCAACTTTTAATTTTTCCTTCATTTTTGGTTTTTCCTCCATTTTTTATTTTTCCTTCATCTTTTTATTTTTGCTTCATCTTTTGATTTTTCCTTCATCTTTTGATTTTTCCTTCAACTTTTAATTTTTCCTTTATTTTTGGTTTTTCCTCCATTTTTTATTTTTCCTTCATTTTTTTATTTTTCCTTCATCTTTTGATTTTTACTTCTACTTTTGATTTTTACTTCTACTTTTTTTTCACAATTTCCAGCGCCATGTTTCCATCACTCAATAACTTTACTAGTTCCTCTTCCACTCTTGATCTCATATGCTTATTAAAACTCTCAAGGCAATGGGTATGTATATTAAAAATAAATGAATGCATATCAATAATTATATTAATATAAATATTGATTTACATTACGTCAAACAACTTTCGAGTTGCATAATAAAACTTCACACCACCAAATATGATATTGAAAGTAATTTAAATAAAACCAAATAAGCTAATATTCATTCGATGTTGGTTTTATCACTCTCTCTCCCCAACCTACACACGCATATATACACACACATACACATATATATATACAGGTATACCTCACCCTACGTCGTTAATTGGTTCCAGAGGTCACGACCTCGGTCGAAATAACTACACTATAAACCGTAAGTAAGCCCTCCCCATTGCATATTACAGTATTTATGATATGTACGTACAATATTCTGAATAAAATAATTTATTACGCATATAGCCTTACGCTTAGCATTAGCAATGAAAGAAAGGTCTGGCAATTTTTTCCAATGTAATCCAGTTTTATCAACGTTAAAAAACTGTTAAGGAAGAAACACGTTTTCTCCGATGATCTTAGCCAATGCTTTAGGAAAATCGGCCGTTGCTTGTTCGTCAGCTGATGCACCTTCACCATGCTTCTTAGAATGATAACTTCTTCTTTCTTTAAATCTCATAAGCCAGCCTTGACTCACTTTAAACTCTACATCTTTCTCATCTGCGTACTTTTTGTTCGCAATGTTTGGAAGCAGATGGGAGATACCAGGGGGGATGTATCGTTTGCAGCAAAGCATTCAAAGATTTCGGACAGTATCAGGAAATCACAATTCGTACAGCAGGTGCGGAATATTATCCATGCCAATCCCGTAACCTCCATGAGGGTCATTGTCAAAACGTTAACTGGAGAAATGACAGGTGGCTATGTGCCGTTCCTTCTGATGTCCTCCGATGCTATGCGCACCAGTTTTGATAATTTTGGGGCGTGGTGAGTATTAAAGGGCACTCCATGATAAAATATAATATAACATATAGTTTTAAGGTATGCTATATTTATGGGTTAAAATGCTCAGTACCAGGGATAGAGCGTATGTAAATACAAAAGTGGACATTGAAGTCAAATCCCAGAGTCGACAGTCAATTTCTTGCTAAACGTAATCCTCAGGCCCTTACATTTAAGGATGAAACAGATTGTCACCTTTGGGTGTTGACTTTAATGTCCACTTCTATCTCTCTCCCTGTCTCTCTCCCTTTCCCTCTCTCTCTCTCCCTCTCCTTCCCCCCCTCTCTCTCTCTCTCTCTCTCTCTCTCTCTATATATATATATATATATATATATATATATATATATATATATATATATATATATATACTCGCTTCATTTGAATGCAACAGACAAGGAAAATGTTATAAATTTTTCTAATGTTCTTATATGGCAGAGGGTGGAGGTCTAAAAGAGTGTAAAATCTTTCGGGTAATAATTATTTCTCCGAGCGCTTTCGATCAATTCATTAGCCATTTTCAAGGGCTTCGTTGTTAATATGTTTTCGCGTGTTTCAGTTTTAAGTCCAAACCAATTCCGATATTATGAACAAACAATAAAATTGCTTTACGTAAGAGCCTCTTGATCAGGTCGAGAATGTTTCTTCAAGATCATGTATTTAGCTACTCTCTCGTATCTGGGTGTATCTGCAGAGATTTGGTTTCATTGTAGTTTTAATTGTAAAGCCTGAAAATTTCAGAAACATTTTTGCGCTCATAATAACACAGGTTCATCTTTTCTCAAATGAGAAAATCGCATACGTAGACACACATTCTCCCACAATCATACGCGCACGTGTATACACCAATATTTGATCCTGCCGGAGATACACCCATTTCTTTCTCCGTGTTTATGATGTCACCGGTATTTTCAACATTTAAATCTGACAGTCACCAAATAACACGTGACAGACTGCCGTTTTCCATCGCATGTCTCTTACTCAGAAAACATTTCAATTGTAATTGATCTCAACTGTTAAGCAACTCCAGCGACAGCTTTGTTTTTTGATTTCCAAATGGCTAAATTGAAACAGACGTAAATGATTTTGTTGCTTTCAAATTTTGCCCCTGGCGTCAGGGTTAACTTAACCGCCAGAAAGAACGCTATCTTGACACTGCGCCTATCTTTTGTTTTATTAAAGGTTTATGGATTGAGATTTTTATAGAAACCATTTTGTCAAAAGATATATTTTTTTGGCTGATGCAGTCTTGAGACAAAGGCAATTCTCTTCTAATTTTTGGCTTCAAATTGTCAACAGCCATATTCTGTTGGTTCCTGACAAAATACCCAGTGTCTCCAATAAATTCTGAATAGGCCAGCAAATAGAGAAACTATGCGGGTACCACGAGGTGTTGCTGAAAATATCTGCCAAAATTTGACCGAATGAGCAAATATCAGTTAGGTCTTTTATTTTCTTGGAAGACTTCTTGGAATGGTAAGAATTTTTTTAATATACTCTTATAAGGGTAAGTATCTTTAACCAATGAATCTTCCCACCCCTTACTTTTTTCATTAAGAATAATTACTTTCCAAACGCAGACCTACTACTAATCATATCTATCTGCTTCTTCTTCTCTTCCTTTTCCTCGTGTAGAAAAAACTTCCTCCTCCTCCTCCTCCTCCTCCCCCTCCTTTTCTGCTTCCTCTTCTTCTTCATAGGGATTTTCTCCCTTTTCCTTTTATGCAAAAATACTTCTTCCTCTTTTTCTTCTTCATACAGATTTTCATCCTTTTACTCTTGTGGAAAAATCGTCTTCTTTTTTTTCTTTTTCTTTATTTATAGTTTATTCCCTTTCTTTGTCATAGAGATCTGCGTGTCTATCAATTCCTTATTATTGCTGCTATTCTTGTAGTTTTGATCACTGTTGTATTTCCTCTTCTTCTTCCTCCTTCTCATCCTCTTCTTTTTCTTCTTCTTCTTCTTTTTCTTTTTCCTCCTCCTCTTCCTTCTTTCTACTCCTCCCCCTCCTCATTTTCTTCTTCTTCTTCTTCTTCTTCTTCTGCTTCAACGAATTATCTCCCAACTCTTTCCCACATGGTCTCATCCGACCTCTTTCATAATCTCATTCGATTTCTTTTACATTTTACTTTTTAAATATACAAAATCTAAACCTTTCACCTATGTTTCCAGCAAATCCATTGGATCCTTCTTCTTCTTCTTCTTCTTCTTCTTCTTCTTCTTCTTCTTCTTCTTCTTATTATTATTATTATTATTATTATTATTATTATTATTATTCATCCTCCTCCTCCTCCTTCCTCCTCCTTCTTCTTCTTCTTTTTCTTCTTCTTCTATTCATTTTCATTTTCCCCTTCAAACAAGTACCTATCATCTTATTCTTCTCGCATTTCTTCCCCGCAAATCCATTCTTTCATTACTCGTCTTCTTCTTCTTCTCTCTCACTCTTTTCTTCCGATTTGCAGTCTTATATATATTCACGTTTTTACACTACAAATCTTTTATTTCTTTATTCAACCAATCTACCCTAAGGACGATAATACATTCTTGTAATCCATTTGACACCTTAATGTGATGAGGTTGCATCTGACAAATCGTTTGCCATAACTACAAGTTTGCCTGACCAGGACTTCTTGTATAAACTCTGACCTAAAGTCTGACCAGCCTTCTGTTGGTCTCCCGTTCTGTCACTACGTCATGTCTTGACCATTTGCCAGTCACTCAAGCCGCAAATTTGATTTACGACCCCCTCTGAACCCGTTCAGTACTGCTACACCTTCCCAAAGCAGTCAGTGGCTAACTTTTAAAAAGCTGTCATATTTAACCCCCTTTCTGTTTATTAATTTGTTTATAAAATGTTTTCATTTACTCAACAAGAGAGACGAAGTATTCGATAAAACAAATTTACTAAATATGTATATATCTATATTTATACCAACCTATTCTGCTGCTGCAAGCCATGTCTCTGTTTAACATAATATAAACATCAACCCCTACAGGACAATGTCGTTTCTCAAATCTTTACTCGACGACCATTAATATCCTATTCTATACCATGTATCAGCAACAAACATTTCTATTTCATCTCTCCATTTGTCAACTGATATTTTTCTGTCTATAGTTCTGAGATGAGGTATTATGTACACTATTTACATTATTCGGACTATTGTCCTCATCTTTGTTGCCATGTTTATGACAACGTTTCGGCTCTTGTATGCTCCAGCTTTTTTCAGGTAGTTGGAATGTCGAGCTGAACCCTTTATTTCGCTCGCTGGGGTAGACTGTTCTAGTTCTACGTGCCATGTCTAATAGGTGTCAGTTATCAGTTATCTCCTGTTAATTCCCCTCTCCAAGTTCTCCACTGCCTTAACCAGGTATTGAACTCACAACTCTATTGGGTCCTGTCACTGGATCTAACTAACGACTTTATCCGCTGTGCCATCGATTTTTTTTCTACAGCGATTGTTATAAATAGGGTACTAGTCTAGCAACCTTTGGTTCCATCTGTTATCTTTTCTTTTCGCAGTGTATCTCGTCCAGTGCTTACGATGACTTTTAATAACGTATGTGATATTTATTAGTTTGTTCTCTGAACATTGTTGGTATATTTTGTTTGAATATCTGGTATGAAAGGTTATCATAATTTACACTATTTTTATTTGGACTATTTTATTCATCTTCATACATACAGGTGTATATTTGAAGTTTGAGCCTCAAACGTGAATTTTTGAAGCTTAAGCTTCGTTCAACTGTTCTTATATGAAGGTACTGTTAGTATTTACTGAATGGTCGTCGGAGACAGTTTTTGCTTTACTTTCGAAGCATGTATTTTTCTACAGTACGTTTCATATTATTATTATTATTATTATTATTATTATTATTGCTTTATTTCCTTTGGTTTCTGATGTAAGGTCAGAAAGTGCATCATGACATTTTACACTGAGTAGTTTTGAAAAAAAATCGCATATATGTTACATAGATGAAGACCTTCGTAAGGTGTGGACTGTACTTGTGAGTATATTTTTTTGTATTTAAGGCCGAGGCTACCAGGGATTCCTTTAATGAGTCTATTGAACTCTTTTCCAATCAATCCGAGAGCTCCAACTACAACTGGAATTGTTAATGTCCTCATGAGCCACATTTTCGAAAGCCCCACTTCAAAATCCTCGTATTTTGATAGTTTTTTGAAGATTTTCAACGATACATTACAATCTGCAAAGACTGCCATGTCAATAAGGAAGCGCATTCTGGTATTATTGTCTCTGATCATGATGTCTGGGCAATTAGCTTTGATTGTTCTGTCTGTGTGTATTGTTAAGTCCCATAAAATTGTTGCAGGTCCTATCTCCGTAACGCGGTCTGAGTGGTCTTCATACCAATTTCTTGCAGTTTCCTTTCCGTAAGTGTTGCCGATTTTTCTGTGCAGATATTGGCCCACTCGGATTTTATATTTAGTGAGTGTCAATACCGCGCAATCTGAGACAAGATGGTCATTTGTTTCTTTTTATTATTATTATTATTATTATTATTATTATTATTATTATTATTATTGAGTGAGGTAACAGAACGACAACAAAGTGACAGCGGGGTACAAATGTAGGTTCAGTATGCTGATTGCAATAAAATTTGATAAGAGTCTCCAGGTGCATGCATCATAGTAAAATATGTGTGATACGATAGCAAAAGCAGCGCATTGACTTGCAGGTGAGGTCCAGTTAGAAATGCATTCAGCTCAGGTAACACAGTCTGCTCAGACATACCTCATTTGAGAGTGCTCCTAAATAACTCACATATCACCATGACTGCTTCATCCTTCAAACTTTACAAAAAAATCAATCTCTACACCCGGGTATAATGTTTCTCCAAAACACTCGTTCATCAACAGAGATAAAGAATGCGTCAGTCCATAGGAAATATTCTAAACTGGCTAAAGTCAGTCAGTTGACGAGCTTGTCTGTAGTATATAATGAGATAGTAACTGTGGCTAATCTTAATCCCCCCCCCAAAAAAAAACATGCACATGTCATCAGGACCAATTAAATTAGATCAAATTTGTTGTCGTTATTATTATTTTATAACTATATTCGGTAACTTCAGATTTCGGCTCAAGTCCAGTAGCTTTCCGTGTTTAAATCGTTTGATCACCATCGGAACCAAAATCTTAGAAGCCACCAGAAAAGAAAAAGAATTCACTCGACAAGAGAGAAAGAGAAAGGTTCAACAAAATCAAATTCGTCCTCCACCAACATTACCATGCAATCAATGCTATCGACTCTTCCATGCAAGAATTGGCCTACAGAGTCATCAACGCCATTACCATGAATGGAGCGATGAGTAAGGAAGCCGACGACGACGGTAAGTTCAACGTTTCTGGTTCGTTTTCTTTTTATTCAAGCATAAATAATAAATAATATTAATAAATGCGAATGTCAGTGTGTCATTATGTCACACTTTCCCAACTTTACTCGTCTAGGCCGTAGCCCAACTTATCATACCCTTTTGGAATCAGGCCGACTCAGCAAATTAAAAACATTCTGGGTTCTGAAATTTTGGATTCCCAAGTTTTCATTACTGCGATTGTTTTCAGCGATATTTTTACGTGATTTTTTTTCTTTGCGACGAATTTTTGTACAACAATTTTTACAACTTGGACATAAATTTGGTAATAAATGAAATTAATTGCAAAATATAGCGAAAGTCACTCATGAAATAAAAATAACTGTTTGTACGTAACGTGAGGACCTACATACATCAAACTGTCTAAATTAAGTAGCGATCAGTTTTGAGTTTTCCTGTAGTTTATTGTTGACTATCGCACCTACATCTCTCTACCTGTTGTGATGAGAGTCCAATCAAGAGCACTTCACGGGAGATGGCTTAGATGCCGGCCGACGCCACAACCGGCACAGTGCTTATTTAATACGACTCACTTATTATTTTTCAAAATATTTCCTGTCCCTATTATCAGAACCAGTAATTATTTATATTTCCTGTCCCTATTATCAGAACAAGTAATTAATTAAAGTAATACAAAAATTCCAAGGCTGAATCGATACGTTTATGTAGTTGAAAATGACTATTAAAGAACCACACTTGTATACGGTAGGAAGGAATATTTATGACATAATGTTCAGTTTTTTATGTTGCTCCAGGAATTACCTGACTCCAGATATATTTACAAGAGAGAGGGATATTAAACGAGAGGAATAAAGAAAGAAAGAAAGAAAGAAAGGAAGGAAGGAAGGAAGGAAGAAAGAAAGAAAGAAAGAAGTGTTGTCATAATTTGCAACCCATAGTAATCGAATTGTTAATCATCGTTCATATCGAAGAGGATGATTCAATAAATTCCGTAACCCTTCTTCCGCGCTGTGAGAAATTTCACCATCATGTCTCTTACGTCTTTGCTTGATTTGAGGTCAAGCCAATGTTTCCGGGATAATTACATGGGTCAGCAGAGGCCAGCAAACATCGTCTGTCCAGTGGCTTTGCTGGACATTGTCCTCTTTCCTTTCCGTTTCATCAGAGCAATCAGCTATTCATTTGGTCAGTTTGTAATAATGTCCGCTGTATCCGACCCCATGTCTTGCTCCTTTCTCTTCTCGTCGAACTGACGTAGATCGGGAACTTGAAGGATGGTAGGAGCTTGTTTAATGCCAGAAAATTATATTAAAGCATTTGCTACATATGGTGTGATTTTATGAAAAAAGGATTTTCTTATTTACTATTGTTTATCTTGATACAAAACCAAATAAGCATGAATTGATTTGGAAGACAGCATTTCACTTATTTAGCCATAACATTCAGTCGTTTAAATTCTACTTCGCTCTATTTTTTGTTTACATGCTATGTAGCCTTCAGGGCGTAGGTGATCATGGCTCTCCTAAGATTCCTTTTCTTTATTATCAGTGAATTACTATGATTTCTTGGTAAAGATAACCGAGTGGTTTCTTATTACCTAATCTATGATTTTGAATTCAAAATTGGCCTTCTCCTTGACTGTCATTCAGCCAAAGCTCGGAAGTAAATTCTACTCTGCTATCTAAAAAATAATTTTTGCTAGGAAGGAGAATTGATTTATTTTTTGTTAATGCCATTTGTGCGAAAATAAACGCAACAAACTAAGACGAAATTTTAACAAATAAATATCTCTATCCACGCTAAAAACCGTTCCCCTTAGCCGTACATTGACCTGCATCGACCTCTAAAAAGGTCGACTTACTTACTAAGCTATGTTATATTTATTCTTCTGCTTCTTTTCGTACCTCAGGATTTAGGCTATCATGACTCCAAATTTGCTGCCCCTCGCAGCTCTAAATAAATTCTGTCTTTTCTTTATTTCTAAACTGTGTTCCGCCCTCCATTCTCTCAAGCTCGTCAAGTATGTTACGCGTTATTTTCCTTGTCCTCAATCTGTCATGTGAGTATCACATTTTTCAATCCCTACTTCCTCTTTATGTGTCTCTTCCTGATGTTAAGTATGTTTTCTTTTTGTTTCCATTTTCTCCGAAACCTCGTCGTTGCTATCATGTTCAGTCTATGGTATTCTCAGCATCTTTCTGCAGAATCACATTTCTGTTGCTTCGAGTCTCTTCTTCATCTTTGAGAAAATTGTTCAACATTTGCTGCCATGCAGAAGGACAGATATCAGGTAACGACTCTTTTATTTGTTCCCAACGAAATTTTTTTCCTGTCTCTTAATACTCTGCTTAGTTTTTGGAATGCATGTCTCACTCTTCCAAGGCCTCTTCGGATTTCAGTCACATTTTCCGTCCTCTATTAGCACAATTCCCGATATTTAAATTTTTGTGCTTGGTGGAATTTTGGTACCACCGGTTTGTAATTTGCATTTTAGGCTCATCCTTTTGCTGATAACCATGCATTCTATCTTCTTGTAGTTTATGTTTAGTCCTTACATCATGTTTCCTTCATTACCTACTGTAGGAACATTTTTAGTTTTCTTTCAGTGTCTGCTATCATCACTGTGTCATCTACATATCTTATATTGTTAAGAGTGTGACCGCCAATAATGAATCCTGGTAGGACATCTAGTTCTCTCAGAATTGCCTAAAGTCATTTTATCTTGTACTCTATGTGTCACGCATATTTCCGTGGTCAAAAATAGACATGATGTCCGACTACAGCAGAACCAATAACAATCACTCGCGGCAACATATAAAAAGGAGCAGCGATAGCCCTTCACACTCTCCTTTTCCTCTCTTCTCATTTTCGACACAAGTTGCTTCCTTTTTTTATCGGTTCACCAGGACTAGCAGGTTTCATCTTGTGTCTTTTATTTGCCATTTCTTGGGATTCATAGTGGAGTGGTTTCTTGTTGCCTTCTCCACAGTGATTTATCGAGACACCACCTCTAGTTAGTTGGCCATTGACTAATCGAGAGATCTTCCGCCCTTTGTTCGGTCTTATTTTATGTTCTACTGGCTCGCTAACAAGCCGCCTCACTCGCAAGCAATTGCAGTGGGATAGCCGATTTAGTCACCGATATTTCGACAGTGGAATACTTACCCAAAATTTAAAATTTACAAATTAACCTAACAGTTCCGAAAATTTAAAAAAATCCAAACATCATCATACAAAAAACGATTCTCCAGAGAACGGTAAATGCGACGCTAATTTCCGAAGACGTATTAGGATGGCCAAAGACGCATTCCAAAAGCTAAGCAGAGTATTACGTGACAAGAGGATTTTTTGTACAAAAGAAAAGACTACTGAGCTGCTACGTGACGTGTGTTCTCCTTTACGGCAGCGAATGTTAGATGGTCTCCTCAAGGATGAAGAAGAGACTCGAGGCAGCTAGGTATGCTTCTACAGAAGGATGCTAAGGATACCAGGACCGAGCGTGTGAGCAACGATGAGGTTTTGGGGAAGATACAAACAAGGAGGAAAGTTCTACATCAGTTATAACATCATTTGGTGACAGAGGACCCAGATTATTGTCTGCATATCAACGTTACAACAAGAAATGTACAGGGTGGGCCAAAAGTAGGCTTACACCTAGTAGTTATACATTTTTTACAAACATTTTATTACATTTATATTTATTTGTTACGGTCATATTTGTTCAAAACTATTTATGTACATTTGTTTAACACTCTACATTTTCTAGCAGAGTTTAATCTCATAAGTGCTCAATATGTCCTCCTTCAACATTGCATCATTCCTCGAACCTCTCCAGAACAATATGATAACTCTTGATCTACATCAATTTCAATAAATGCTTTTCAAATGTATTCTTTTAATTCGTCTCACTCTGCGGTGATTTCTCTCATAAACCTTGTTCTTTACAATACCCACCAAAAAGAAATCCATTGGTGCTAGGTCACATAAACGTGGAGGCCATTGTATGCTGCCCCTTCTTTCGAACTAACGCTGTCGAAAGGTTTGGTTAAGGTAATCCCTTACTGACACAGCATAATGGGAAAGTGCTCTATCTTGCTCAAAGAACAGTTATGATTTGGATAAATTAGATCTAAAATGTGAAACAAATAGTGAAAGAACTGTAAGATTATTTTTGGACCAACCTGTATGATTATGAATACATCCTGATGTCTGCGACAGATATCAATGGATTTTAGACGTTAAAAATATTGCATATCATATTTTGATTATTTTTTGATATACGAAAGAAATAGACATTTAAAACTCATTCCAATTTTCCTAATTTCAAATTTTCATTCTCCTTTTTATTCTTCATATTTTTTTCTTTCTTCTAGCAATATTTTTCTCCTTCATTATTCATCAAGCATTTTTCTCTCTTATACATTTTTAATCTTTTTTTTTTACACGTATCAACTGCTGGCACTTTAAAAAATAAATCTCTCTTCTCCTCTTTCCTTCAGTCTTTTACTCCTGCCTGCTTTCCTTTCTTTCTTCAACTCCCGTCTTCAAACTTGACTTCTTCTTCATCTGCAATTCTAATGAGAACTAAAAATCGACCAATAACCAATCATCCGGACAAACACACCAGTGACCAACGAACCAACTCGAACCAAATGACCGATACAACTGGGCCAACGGACATTTTCCCAGGAGAAGAGGCCTGGCCCCAAATTATTTGACCTCATTGAACGCGTCCATAAGGGAAAATCCCGCCATTCAGTTTGAGGCCAAATCAATGGTTAGAAATGTCGTCTCCTCACTTATTTCCGGTCATTTCCGCATCCTAATTTTTCAGCAACGGCAGTCTCTACAGTAATGATAATTGTTCACTGTTCAATATTAGTGGAGCCATTAAAAGATGGAGACAGCCAGTCTAGACCCGCGAAACAGTCGAGTGGTGAGATCATGAACTGCACATGTTATAGAGATGTGACGGACGAAATCGAACTTGTTTCTCAGAGACTTTCAATTCAGAACAGAAGCCATAATATACAATTAAGTGCAAATTGTAAGAGACTTTCGAATAAACAAGAAAATCAATTAACCAGTTTATCTCAATCGGTCCATATCAATCTCTTTCTATATAAATGTAAATCTATATTTTTCATTCACTGGCACACTCACCTTACAAACAAGTATATATCTACACACACACACACACACACACACATATATATATATATATATATATATATATATATATATATATATATATATATATATATATATATATTACTTTCTGATATAGCGCTGTATCCTCTTCATTGAAAATGAATTGAGCACCATGTCTGTCTGGCTTTTGTTTACATTCGTAAAAAATAATAGGCTAGAATTTCCCTTACTTTCTGCCGTGGTCTAATAGTTCAGGGGTAGAAACTACGATTGATCCCAAATCGACCGGGTTTCGATCCCGGCTTGAAGCAATTGGATGTTTATCTAGACTGATGAGCTATGATACAGCGAAACAGCCATGTATGTGGATGAAATTATATATATATTCATTCAAAAATACGCTTTTAAGTAGGCGCCCTAGCGGGTCGTCAGTGATGTTTTGACTTGGTTCATCAGGGAGTTTCGGGTCTTTCAACATCATACTCCCCATCACCAAATCGACCCAATCAGGGGAGATCTAACCCTGATTCCCCCTCACTTTTAAAACGCTAACAGTTACTCTGGCCTTTTTAAAGAATTCTACGAAGAAAGACCACGTATTCCGCACATCCGATTGGCTGTTTGTACAACCAATCAGCTGCGCGAACTATTTTTAAATGGCCCGCAGTGGGGACTAGCTTTTATATATATATATATATATATATATATATATATATATATATATATATATATATATATATATATATATTATATATATATATTACTTTTTTTTTAACTCTGTATTACCACACTGAACAGTGTTTTGTTAACATCAAAAAGTAAATAAAATATTTATTTCCAAATTTATATATGCGCGTGCTCGTACACAAGTATGGTTGCTTGTATCTATATTTATGTATTTCATTCATAGTTTCATAGACATAGCATGACTGATGCTCACCTCCAGGGCAGTGACTCATTTAATAGCTTCCAAAATATAAGAAATGTACTATTTTTCAGAAGGAAAATATCAACCAGAAAAAGGTGTATATAGGAATTTCAGCTGGATGTTAGAAACAACGTTTTTACAATCACCGGCATTCCTTCACCAACGAATCTTTGACATACCAAACAGCTCTATCAAAACATCACTAGAATCCTTCACACCGCAAATAAAATATGTAAATCTCGAACTCCCAACAACTTCAGAGACAGATGCAATCTTTGCATCTAAGAAAAGATTGCAATATGAGCATTGATAAAAATAAGTTTTATAATACCCAGAAATTCATACACAGATGACCTCAAGGACACATGGTACAATGGGTAAAGGCGTTGGTTAGATCCAGTGACAGGAGTAGAAACTACGAGTTCAATACTCGGTTCAGGCAGTGGAGAACTTTCATAGGGAAAACTGATAACTGATATCCATTAAACCAGTGAGCAAAATAAAGGGTTCAGTTCGACATTCAAAACACCTGAAGAAGGCCGGAGCATACAACGGCCGAGACGTTGTAATAAATATGGCGACAAAGATGAGGACAATAGTCCGAATAATGTAAGAAAAGATTATTATAATTAAATATCAGAACACCGATGAGTTACTAAACCAAAAACAGTAAACTTGTCATCAAATGTAGACACAGAAAGAGTTTCAAAATTCTCAAATAACAACTATTTTGGAAAACTTCAAACTTGAAAGTTTGGATGTTTTGTATAATGTATGAATATAGTATTCATGTATGATCCTTCATCTGGTTTCCCCTCCCTACACCATTTATAACCTTAATTTACGGTTTATTTCCACCTGTATTATCTATTATATACATTTTCCATTTATGTATATATATATATATATATATATATATATATATATATATATATATATATATATATATATATATATATATATTATATATGTATATGTGTGTGTGTGTGTGTATGAGTATACATATGTTCTGATGTATATCTTCTTTTTATATATTTGCATATGAGTATATGAATATATATTTTGTGCATGTGTGTGTATATGTATGTACTTGTATATGTATGTATATGAATATATATATATCAGGTCATCCCATAAGTTCTGTCCGAATTTTGAATAAAGAAAACAAGTGACCAAATGTTACCTTTAATTACAGATTCAATCAACAACGTATTTTCCCTGATTATCTATGACTTCCTTCCATCTATTAACAAGCTTACTAATTCCATTACTGTAAAATTCTTTTGGCTTTGATTCGAAGAACTCACAAATGTCAGTTTTGACCTCTTCCTGTGTTACAAAAGCTGTTTCTTCCAAATGATTCTGTAAGCTACGAAACAATTGGTAGTCTGAAGGAGCAAGGTCGAGAGAATAAGGTGGATGAGGAATTTTCTCACAACCAAGTTCATCGATCTTTTGTGACGTGATTCTTGCAGTGTGTGGGCGCGCATTGTCCTGATGAAACATCACCCGTTTTTGACTCACTAGAGCAGGTCTTTTTTTCCTCAAAGCTTGGTTCAAACGCTCTAATTGCTGACAGTATATTTGAGCATTAATTGTTGCATAAGGTGGTAAGAATTCAAAGTTGATTATCCCTTGGCAATCCCACCAGATTGAAAGAAGAACCTTTTGCCCATGAAGATCCCTTCTCGGCTGTGGCTGGGGTCCTTCCCCTTTACCAAGCCACTGTCTACGACGCTTAACATTTCGATAAAAGATCCATTTTTTGTCGCCAGTCACAAGTCTATCCAAAAAAGGTGAAACAAGTTGGCGAGAATGGAGAGAAGAGCAGATGTCAACTCGGGATTTGAGGTTGTTTTCGGACAATTCATGAGGCACCCATTTTCCAAGTTTAGGAACTTATCCAAGTTATTGAAGATGACGATGAACAGTTGTATGGTTTGAACTGAGAACCTCTACCAATTCCTCAACTGATAAAGCAGGATTTTCTTCAAGGGCTGCTTAAAGAAGCTTTTCATCAAACTCAACTGGACGTCCGGTTCGATCTTCATTTCAAGGGTGAAATCTCCCCCTCTGAGTTTTGCAAACCATCTTCTGCAAGTTCTTTCATTCACACATTCCTCTCCATAAACTGAGTGAATATTTCTAGCCGCTTCGGCTGCTGAGTTTCCTTTCTTGAACTCATAAAGCATTATGTGCCTCAAATAATTCTTGGGTACTTCCATGTTAGCAGGGATTTAATCAAATAAAATTTAATTTTATTGTTCTCCGAAATAAAATTTGATCAGTTTAAATGCATCTAAACATAAAAATAATGTTCAGCTCAATTAGACATTATAAAATACTCTTTAAATTTCGTTCATTTTAACAAAAAGTTAAAATTCGGACAGAACTTATTGGGTGGCCTAATATATGTGTGTGTATATGTATTTTATGTGTATGTATCTATGTATATTTGATGGGTGCATTCTTATGTGTCTATATTTGTATGTTTAGGTGTGCATTTGGATATATATTACGTATGTTTTTAGGTATGTACATATAAGTATGTGTGTGTGTATATATATACGTGTGTCTGTGTGTACACGTATATATATATGTATATCTTTAGGTGCATATCAATGTATATTTATTTATATATCAGGATGTATATATGTTTTGAGCTTCTTTGTGTGTTTGTATATGTGAGCCTATATATGTATATAGATGAAGGCGTATATGTATGTTTAGATTTTTTCAGAATTAGGTTTTCATATCTATATATATTCTTTATATATTGTTTTATATTATATCTCTCTTCATATATATATATATATATATATATATATATATATATATATATATATATATATATATATATATATAATAAAAAGGCTTAAACACTAATATTCCATGGTCATAATTTATTCCATTGGAATCGTAAATACGATCCAATTCATCAGATCTACAAATTAAAAAAAAAACGGAAAAAACAACTCCGGGAATAAAAAAATAAAATTTAGTGAGAGTGTATGTATGAGAGTGTGGGACGAATGTTAGAGTAAATGAAGGCTATAGGGAGGGGTAACAGACGAGAGAAGAACAGGAAGGTCTTAAGACGAAGTGGGGATTAAAATTTAACAGAGAGAAGTTTTAAAGAGGGGAGTCAAAGAAGGTTTAAGTGAGAGAAATATGAATATTTTCAAATGTCTAATACATTAAAGATACACCGGAAAAGAGTATACATTTTGTGGTGACATACACACACAATAGACGATATAATCTTAAAACTCAGAAGATGAGAGATGGAGAGGAAAAGAAAAAGGGGTGGGGGAGATGGGTTGATGGAACTAAAACCGAAGGACATTTATAAAAGGACCGTTGTGTAATCAAGAAAATTTGACAACGGTAATATCGACTACAGGTTACAAATCTAATATAAACATATAAAAATAACGATTATCTAATCCAGTAAGGACCTATATTTCTATGTTCAAAAACACATACGTATACTCACATACACAACAACATACTTATATTTTCACGTATATATATATATATATATACATGTGTATGTGTTTGTACGTGTGTATATATGTATTTGTTTATATTTATATGGATATATATATATGCATATGTGTATATATATGTATACTGTATTTGTATGTGTATGTTTATAAATATATATGTGTATGTATGTATTTTTGTATATGTATGGGTATGTATTTATGTGAATGTGTATCTTCATTATTTTATTTTTATTCACTTAAAATGATCATTTTTCTTATCAATTTATTTTTAAAAAAAAATCATTTACATATGTTTTTATATATGTTTTCTTGAAGAAGTTTTTTTTTTAAATTATTACGTAATATTTTAGATAATTGTTCGTAATTTAGGTTATATTCCTAGTTTATTTTCATAATCACTTATTTTAAAAATTACATTAATTAAATAGTGATGTCGTAAAATCATGCACTGAACAGACAAATTACTCCCCCTTCGCTATATATATATATATATATATATATATATATATATATATATATATATATATATATATATATAGACATATATATATGTCTCTTTCTCTTTCTCTCTTTTTCCTTTCTCCCATATTAAAACTTTATTTTAAAACACATCTTACGTTTTAAAATTCATTTTTTTCACTTGTGCATGTATGAGCTTTAAATCCTTTTATTTGTGAAACCGGTTGGTCTGATGAAACGAGATCCATTAATCGGTCTTGCGAAATAAAATATTACCATGGCTTTCTGAAGTCTCCGCTTTCATCATATATATATATATATATATATATATATATATATATATATATATATATATATATATATATAGTTTATTGGGGCAGCAGATTATTATTTAAACATATATTATTAAATTTAACAGACAATGAATGTCTATTATGTTTGATCATGAGCCGTTCTAATGTTCGAATGTTTGCTTTAATTTCGGGTGAAAATAAAGACAAAAATTGTCCAACATTTGGATATTTTTTATTAAGTTTGTTTCACGTCTGTATAACCCCTCTGAGGATGGCTTATGTGAGCCGAAAGCTTAGGACCAACCTAATAAAAAAGCTATATTGATCTAATAAACAGTAGTTTACGTCATTTTTATAATTTATTCCCATTGTTTGGCCCAATAGAATGCGCTTGTGTCAGACTAAGCCATTCCTTTTAAATTGCTCGTCCTTACATATCGCGACTGAGAGAAAGTCTGTCTTGATTAGCATTCTTTTGCTAATCAAGACAGACTTTATCTGTAAACTAGGCCCTTATTATTTAAATAAACAACTATCAACACGTATTTATTTCAGTCTCTTCATTCACACACACACACACATATATATATATATATATATATATATATATATATATATATATACGTAGACATTGAGGTCAACAGCCGACAATCTGATTCCTGCTTAAACAGAACCGTCAGGCCTGATTTCTTTTAAACATGAAACAGATTGTCACCTCAAATTTCATTTATATATTTGCATACGCTCTATCAGCGATATTAAGCACTTACGCCCATAAATATAGCATACCGTAAAACTATATTTCTATCACGCACACACACACGCGCGCGTGCACGCGTGCACATACACATATGTATATATTATTATTATTATTAATATTTTATTTCCTTTGATTTCTGGTGTATACCCGTTTTTTCGGGGTCCCGACCAGAGTGTAAAGTCTGTCTCTGTGTAATGCCCTATAAAATTGTTACAAGTCCTATCTCCGTAACCTGGTCTGAGTGGTTTTCATACCAATTTCTTGCAGTTTCCTTTCCGTAAAAGTTGCAGATTTTCCAATGCAGATTTTGGCCCACTCTGTCATGCCTGGTTTTATATTCAGTGGGTGCCATTACCGCGCAACCTGAAAAAAGATGGTCAATTGTTTCTGGATATTAATCTCAGAATTTTGGCCTACCACAATTTTTCAGTATGTGTGCTTGATAATTTCTATTTAGCAAGCATTAGTCCTGAGTAGGAAGAATAAAACCTTCAGTTTCAGCTTTTAACACTGCCACTGATGGGCACAGGGCTTGTCTACATCAGCTTGTTTGGCGCGGCTTAGAGTATTGGCCGTGAAGCGCTTTATCTTTTGCCATTGTTTCTGTATCTGGCCGGTTGTTATTATTACGTAATCTGTTATAATTATTTTTAAATTTAATTATTTACTTGCAGTATAGTGTTTTTTTTGTTTTGTTTTTTTGTTTGCAAAACACGCATCTCAATGTAAAAATCAACTTCATAACGATCACAGTTACAATAAGTTTGTCTTTGTAATTCACTCCTTTGGGGAGATCGAAAGTACTTGGTTAAAGAAAATCTACGAATGATGAATTTCATCTTAACGTCAAGAAACTGATTAGCCAACTAGAAAGGATTAATATAAAAGTAAATAGTCATAACATGTCTATATTATTCAGTAGAACATGTTTGAATGAAGATATACTCCATATATACTCCATATATATATATATATATATATATATATATATATATATTGCTATTTAATTGACGTCTACGTTTTGAAAATGGTCGAGATTGTCGGTGAATTGATTATCGCCCCCATTTTGTCATAATGTAGACAAGCAAAAAGCATTAAAATAAAAAAAAGCATAAAATTATGATGGACAATATTTACTTTTTTGCATGAACCTTTTCTTAAAATGTCTTTCTTTTTTTTAATCTTTGGTCGCCGCATTCACTGTGTCTCTCTAAACGTTCATCCTTAACATTTACAAAGTGGATTAACCTTGATCAATAAACCATTTTGTACGTTGAGATACTAACAGTTGGAAAATATTTGTTTCAAACAAGATGGCGCCGACTAGGTCACCTGACAATTGATGAGCTGGCATCAATGCACCAAAAATCCTTTACGCGCGCGCACACACACACACACTATATATATATATATATATATATATATATATATATATATATATACATATATATATATATATATATATATATATATATATATATATATGGAGTGGCAAATGGAGTATTGCCAAGGCGACAAAGCTAATCGCGCCATCTGAAAAATAGTGGCAGAATTCTGTCGGACATTTTAAAGACAGGTTAGCAAGGTACGGTCACCTTTTAGTATTTTTATCGACAAATTAAGCTTGTTTTGGGACTTTTTCTTCGCATGGGTCTACGCAGGTTTGTTCAGATGTCAAAATAGAATGATTGTTTTACATGGTAATCAATAACCATCCCTTTTTTACTCTCTCTCTCTCTCTCTCTCTCTCTCTCTCTCTCTCTATCTATCCACACATACACTCTCGCGCCTCATGATGTATTCATGCCCACGGAAAGAGGGTGTCTGTATGTCCATGAACATCACCTACGGTGATTGTAACATTCAACAAAAATGAGCGCGAGTAAAACGCTTTTTGTTACCCAGACTAGTGAGTCAGTCTACTATCAAACTTCATTCTATCTACTTACGGTCAATTATTAGGGGATATTTTGTCTTGGAAGTTTGATGAAATCTTTACAATAGCATAAAAATTGACTTCTCGGTATCAAATTTATGCGGTCAAGTTTCGGTTAAAATGAAAACCGTTCAGTAAGACCAATCATAAGAAGAGAAAAAACGAGCCTAAAGTAAACGAATGCCTATTCAGTCAGCTATGTGCCATGTGTGATACACGCTTAGGCGATCATGTGTCTTTCGATACATAACTGACAAGGCAGATTTTTTTCCCGCAGTAGGTTGCCATTTCTTTCTGCGATAGACCAGTTTCCATCCAAGGCTAAAGAACCCGGTCTGCCCTGCTATTTAGCCATAGCTAGGTTGGAGAAGCAGAGGATTCATACCTTTCCCAAAGGGTATTAGGGAATTCGAACTCGGCTCTCCGATTCCTCAATCCGAGTCACTATCTATTACTCCACCGTACCTCCAGACTATTAAGTTATTAATAAAAGAAATCACTAAAAGAAAAGGATATAATAATGTTTGTTTATTTAGCGGCATATCAACGCCTTATGGGTCATTTAATTTTGTTGAGAGCATTAGTAATTTCTTTTATAAAATTGTATTGCTGCTAATTTTGTTTTTTTACAAAAATGCACTGCTTGTAATTTTTTAACTATGAAAATGTACTGCTGGTATTTTTACCATAATTTTAGGGTTAACCAGTTGCCCATAGCTGAGACCTTAGCAGGTGCTACCACCCCGGGTCAGGGTGGATCTGGGAATAAGAAAAATTAAGAGATGGTTCCACGCTCCTCAAAACCTCCCGATCTGAGGCCTTGCTGCCAGATGTTGTATATCGTCATACCCAGGGCGGGAGAAAATTATAATATTTAAGTAAAGAAATCGCAGGGAAGTAATATAAAATACTGCAATATTAAAGTTAGAATATAAATATATATATAAAGTTAACAAAATCAACATGCAGAAAACTGATAAAGGTTAGAGATAACCAGGAGCCCATATCATTATAATTCATTCATGTGTATGGCATATTCTGTTCTTTAATACATGTTGAATGTAACGAACAAGGTAATGTTTTTTATTCATTTTTTTCTTGTATTCTCAGTTTTTCTTTTTATAAGGATCAACAGAGCGTAAACTGTCCGTAGTGATTATTGTCCAAGCGTTTTAGGACAAGTCTTTAGATATCTTCAAAGTATTCGTTCTTAATATCTTTTCCAGTATTTACATTCTAAGCTGTGTTCTATAGGAGTTGTAGTATTTCTATGTGATATCTTCAGAACACCAAGGAAACATTCCGGCTTGTTTCATAGCAACTGATACTGAGAGTTGTCATTTTAAATAAATGATTCCATTATATTTAAACGTCTTTTACAATTAGACGTTTTTAGAATGACAGATATTTCTTATGGGTGCAGGGAGTGTTTCCTTATCCAACTAAAATCATTCAGGTGTGTTGTCAGTCATGCTTGTCATCTGAACAATGTATACGCTTTCAGCTTTTTTTCTTCTTTTTTTTTCTCCTTTTTTTGCTTATTACAAGAATCTCAGTTTTGTATGGGACAATGAAATTGAAAAACTATATTGATAGTTTGGATTTCATAGAATTGTTATAGATAATTATGAGTTTCGCTTCGCGGCTTTTAATTTTATTCACTATATTGTAAATTTTAGACACTGGATATTGTCGACGAGTGAAATGTATGGTTTTACGAGGCACCATGAGTGAAATATACTTACAAGATGTGCCAAATGGAGAATTCGTTTCTATATAAGTTTTATGCATCTGGTTGCAGTAAAAGATATTAACGGGTTTTTTGTTGGACTGTACTTTAGGGCCGTATTTGTTGGACTGTATTTGGTGCCTTTGAATTTCTGTACAAATAATCTTATTTGGTTACCAATTATGTATTGGTAAAAAAATATTGTTAACCAATGTTTGATTTATATATGTTTATGTTTTGCTTGCGTAATAAAATCAGAGAAACTTTTTAATCAGAGTTGATATTCTGAGCTGAAATGAAACAAGGCATCGCGTCAAAATACATAGATACATACATATATATATATATATATGTGTGTGTGTGTGTGTGTGTGTGCGTGTGTGTGTGTGTGTGCATATGTTTATAATGCAAATCAGTATCAAAATAAGAATAATACTATAAAATGCGTCAAAATAACTAGAATTTAACATCTTTTAAAGCTACCAAAAATTTCGTTGATATTTTTATATATTAGATTTCTTTAATTTAAAACATCATAAGAAACATAACACACACACACACACACACACACACACACACACACACATATATGTATGTATGTATCCTAAGCCTAGCATATACACATTTTCACGTATATATATAGTAAAATTCACAGAACAATTCTCTCTTTTTAATTTTGGATTTAATGTAACTATGAAAACAAAGACATTTCGCTTTCATTTTTGCCTTAATAAAGTCGGAAGACGAAACGCGTTGGCAAAAACTAAGATTTTTTCCTATCGTCATTCGTATACCACACACACACACACATATATATATATATATATATATATATATATATATATATATATATATATATATATATGTATGTGTGTGTGTATGTATGTATTTTAAAGAGTTTTTTCTACTTTGTCCCATCATTCGCACTTTCGTTCTGGGATACAAATCTTATACATCCTACAAAAAAACATACATATATTCAACATGTTGAAGTGCATTTAATGTCATTTTGCATTTCTAACAATTTCTGGTTAGCTCCCTTATATTGGGACGCTTGTTTTGCAAACATTCTGTTGAAACTTGACTAATGCATGGAATAATAATCCAACACAAAATGTACTTAAAACAAAAGGTATTGAAACAAGAAAGTGTACACAATATTTACATATAGTCTTTTGTATATTCCTGGGAAGACCGTTCCTGGAGAATGTGTTGACTGAGTCGCAGTCGGGCAGAGTCTCTGGTTGAATCTCTTGATTCTTTCCCCTCTCTTCCCGGTACCAACCATATTTATATGGTCGGTACTCCACTATGCAAATTAGGTGGATCCTACCACAACACATTCCATAGCTACAATGGAGGAATTTAAAATTTTAAAATAATTATATAATAGTGCGCGTTCGCGCCTTTTTAAAAAAAATCATCATCACAACGATCACAGTTATAATAAGTTTGTCTTTGTCATTCACGCCTGAGGATGAACTCGGAGGAAATCGAAAGTACTTGGGTAGGAAATAACTACGGCGCCTTCTTTGATAAAAAAATATCTGATAAGGGAACTATTCAATTTTTATTAACATTGTTAAATTTCAGATTTGTTTGTTTTATATAATCGGCAATTTTACTACTGTTTATTGTCTGTTCAGCGTAATTTTGAATTTTTAAAATTTTGCTACATTCATTTTCAATTTGTAATTGTAAATACTTATCCAGTATTCCTTCGTTTGTAAAACGAAATTCGTAATTTTGAAAAAGTCAATTAAAAATTCGGATAGAGAAAACTTGTCGATATTATTCAACCAATCAGGTCTGAAAGAATTCTTGCTGCCTAAATTCAGTTTATATACAGTGTTGTTCAATAAAAGTGACTCACCTGATTTATTTTACTTCAAATTTTTTTCGCCTATTGTTTTTGAGGTCAAACTAATTTTTAATCTTACTAATATAAAGACCCCTTCCCGACCACCTAGTAAAAAATTTACTCACCCTAAGGTATTCTATTGATAATTATAATTTTGGATATAAATGAGATTTAGGAAAACTCTGTGCAAAAAAAGTGACTCACTTATTTCCTACAACTAGTAATCAATAGAAACATAACCGGACAGCTTTAAATAAAGAATAATAGAGGTATAATTTATTTATAATGGGTAATATAGTTCGAAATATTTAATAATCTATGGGTCCTCCTTTATTTTGAATAACCTTTTCAACCCTTTTCCGCATTGACTTGATTAGGTTCTGGCAAATCTCATCTCCAAGCATTGAATTCCATTCGGATATGAAATTCACAATCAAATCCTCTTTGTTGCTCAACTGCTTTCTCGAGAGCCTGTACTTTATAATGCTCCATAAGTTTTCTATGGGGTTGAGGTCAGGAGTTTGGGGTGGCCATGTCATAACACTCACCTGCTTCTCATCAAAGTATTCCTTTATCAATTTTGATTTGTGACAAGGAGCATTATCCTGCATAAAAATGAGCTTGGTGGAGTCGATTTGCACCCTTTCAACAGAAGGGAGCAGACAAGACTCTAAAATTCTCTTGTACTGCTCGCTCCTGAGGGTCTTTTCAATAGGTTTTAAGAAACTAGTTCCATGAAAAGAAAAGCATCCCCAGAAGATTATACTGAACAGATGTTTGACAGTACTTACTGCTAAATTCAAAGAGCTTTCAAAGCTTCTTCTTCGGATTTTAGGTCGCTTATCCTTTGAATTTAGTTCAACTTTCGTTTCATCGGAGAAGAGAACATTTAGTAAAAAAAATCAGGTAAGTCATTTTTATCGAACAACACTGTATATATATATATATATATATATATATATATATATATTGAACAATAAAAAATATTAAAAAATTAAAATCTTCAAAATATATATATACAGAGAGACAGAGAGAGGAAGGATGCAATAGATACATTGCTATCAAAATTTTGCAAAAATGAAATAACAATGACATTTAACAGATATATTTACCAAAATTACTCTACCATATCTTAAAATTATTAATTTTAAAGTAAATTTATTCAATAAAATCGCTATTGGTTTTAAACCCGGTCTCCAGACGTCTTCAGAATAACCCGCAACTTTTCTGAACAATCTCCTTCTTTAAGTTGGTGAATGTTGACATAATCCTTGCCTTCAGTTCATCTTTGGTTTTACAAGGAGTTTTGGTGGTCTCTCGCTGAACTTTGCCCCACACATAATAACCAAGGGTGTTGCAGCCTGGGGAGTTAGGTGGCCAGAGGTAAGGGGTGATGTGTTCGCATAAGTTGTCTGACAGCCATGACTAGGGTACTCCTGCTTGTGTAGCATAGACTTGGGCTCTTCCAGAAGCCACCCTCTTGACCCGGGGCAGCATTACCTCCTCAAAGCACTTGATGAAGGTCTCCGCGTTTAGTCTGTGGCCCTTTGGGAAGATGAATGGAGGCATAAGGTCGCCATCACTAGTGATCACTCCAAACACCATGATATTGACTGGATATATCATACAATTTTTTCCGTATCTTATGCACTCTCCTCAGATTGACACTCAAACACTCGCATCGGAGCTTATGAGACGAATGCCAAGAAGCACAGCATGCCATTTACAAATTACTGGCCGAATGATGCTCTTTTTCTTACAGATGGTGCCCAACTGACCCTACTATACTGTGCAATCGACAAAATAAAATAAAAAAACTTACATACGCAAAATTAAAAATATAAAATGGCGACAATTTATCCATCGCACTATACATACATACATACATATATATATATATATATATATATATATATATATATATATATATTCCACAGAGTACAGTGTAATTTTCCCGTATCTGTCTTCGCTACACCCATAAACATTAGTCCTTTTACAGCTGCCTTCACTCAGTCTGTCACACGCTGCAAATCCTCCGGGAAACGAACGTATATGAATAAGGGCCGATAACTCATACGGAGCCTCTAAATATGAGAAAAGACTGACTTGCCCGAAATTTCCCTGTTTGGACACATGCTTCCAACTGTTTATATTTGGATCTTTGTTCATCTCGTAAACGGATTATACGCTTAGGAAATGAGCGGAAACCGACATTGGCTGATTGCCGTTCGTTCCCCTTCGCGGCACGGAACATGTGTCTCAAAGGACAGAAAATATAATCGCTGACACGAGTCATCGCCGTTTATCAACAAATGTTTCGCAAACATCGCTGCCTTTCGATGGCGCTTCTTTCACGTGGACTTTGTTTCTGTCCGACAGATTTATTCGATATTTATTAGAGAAAGCCGGAGAGAATCGAAGACAGTTTGCATTTCGAAAGCCTTAGAACATGTTTACGCCGGTATTAAATATTCCAACTTAAAGATTCGCGTAATTAACTCATTTCAAGCCAGGATCAAATGGACACTTTCATTAATAACAACGATGTTATTCTGAAAACTACAAAGACTAGTATTCTTTTTCGTTTTGGATGCTATTATTCATCCAATAGAAGGCTCAAGAATTACTCAAGGTAGAGGGGTTATGAATAAAGATTACGAGGATACGTAGGATTGATTGGTTTGTTTAACGGCATATCAACTGCTAATTGGGTCATTTAAAGCCGAAATTTTATTTTCATGGGTGTTCTGAAGTAATTAAAATAGGATACATGTTATTCTGCTTTCACAATTGAATAGATGGTAGATAATACTCAGCTTTTGTGCATATACATGTTTGTATGGACATTACTACAGTCACTGCTACATGTGCTTTATGTTGTAGTTTTGTTGAAGTTATATTTTGGAATACAGTTTGATTTAAGAAATCGTAGGATATTATATGGGTTAATGTCCTAAAAGTGTTCCTTCATGTTGGTTGTTTGGTTAGTTGATTTTATTTGGCGGCATATCAACACCTCTGTGGGTTATTTAATCCCGAAATCTAAATCTATTTTGTACGTAATTTTGAGCTTTCAGAGTAAAGGTATGTCTTTTTAGATATATAGTTTGTAGATTATAAAATGTATTGTTGGTAATTTTACTATAAAAAATCATTTTTGCATAATTATAAAAATGTACTGTTGATTTTTGTTCGGGGATTCATTATTTACCTATAGCTGGGACCCCCACCTCCTAACAGGTGTGACCACCCCGGGAATCTAGGTGCAGTAATTAAAAAGTGGTTCCAATCTCCTCAAAACCTCTAATATCCCAATCAGAGGCCTTGCTGCCGGACGTAGTTTATCTTCATAAATATGGATATTTAGGATAGATAATGGTTGACACTTGATTTGAAGAGGTTAAGATTGTAACGGTAGAGCAAGCATTCTCTCGAAAATCTGTCCCACAATGCAGCAGCCTGGCGGAAGTAGCAATCCGAATGGAACTTCGTTCTGAGGAGTATGATTTACCCATCTGTATATGACATGGTGGTGTTTAGTTGTAAAGCTCTGAACTGTTGGAACTAAGGGAATGTAACTCTTCAGAACATTTTCTATGGAAACAGCGATACGCTTGCGACTTCTATGGGAAATGGGTTGTAAGTTGATTGTAGGCTAGGTGTAAGTTTAAATCTCATATATGTATCAATTGTTCAGAAAATCAAACGACAAACCTCCCCCCCACCATCCAGCATAATCAAGCAAAACCCGTTCTTTATCAGGAGAGGATTATCCGTCAACTCACCAAACGAAAAAAATATCAGTGAAGCAAAAAACATGAAATAGTTTTAAAAGACAGAGGCTTCCCGGCAAAAAAAAAAAAAAATACATTTGCACCTAAGAAAACAAAAAGTCGAAAAAAAAAACAGATGAAAAAAAAATTGTAAAAACATAAAAATAAAATATCAATCTAGCCGAAAAATATTTTCCTCATATCATTTAAACAACAGAAATATTTAAAGGAAATAGTATAAAACATAAGCACAGCTGCGTCGAAACGAGTTTCTACTAATCACAAGGTAACAGAAAAATCACCAGTACACGACATCCACAAGATTCATCTGTAACTGTAAAAGATAGTATAAATGTCCCCGAAGAGGTATTTGTCAGCGGAATAATATACAAGAATAATTGAAGAGCCCAAGGTTTCAATGTATAAGACAAATAGAAAATGCACCAAATGATTTTGTATGTAGGTTTTTGTCTGCTTTTGGAAAGGTTGTGGCTATAAACTGGTGCTTCTTATGACCATCACCTTTCCAGGACAAGACAAATTCTGACATACAAATTCAGTATCCATTCCCAGAAACAGACATGAAAACAAATTCCTACTACGCTACCAACACGCCAAAACCAAAAAGAGCAAATAAAAACCTACGACTAAAAATAAGAAAGAACGGGCCAAATAGTAGAAAAACTAAAAAAACTTTTCTTTTATCTTTAACTAGGCCTACATGAATGAAAATTCCTAGTCTGATATATCAACGCACACACAAACACACGCAATATATATATATATATATATATATATATATATATATATATATATATATATATATATATATATATGTATATATATATATATATATATATATATATATATATATATACAGAGAGAGAGAGAGAGAGAGACGGTGACAATGGCTTAACGATTGCGATTAAGCTTGACACAGACTCTCGCCTCTGAGTGTTGACTTCAATGTCCACTTTTATATGTACTTTTATATTTACATATGTCACAGTTAGCTCCCCTTCATTTTCTTAACGCTTCACCAGGGGTCTCTCCCTCCCGGGAGTATAAATACGGGCTGACCTTTCGCCTCTCTCTCTCTCTTTCCACAGCTCTTTCCACGGCTGCGCCCACGTGCGGCCAACTTGCCTCGCTCGAGGCCGACATCCGTCGCACGTGGTGCGAGGTACAAAAACCTTTTCTTAACATCTCCAGTATGTGAACTCTCACACACAACCAGCGTTTCCCATGTTCAGGGAATACGCTAAAACAAAATTTCACAATCGTACGGACATTCCAACTCAAACACACACATAATAACTTTCCACACAGACACTAAACGTTTTATTCATGTTTTAAATGATGTATTTGTAATTCGTGTTCTTAACCTGTTTGTTAATAATATATATTTGTTCGCATACATATTTATCTGTCTTGTTTGTTTCTTTGGACCCATTAAAGTCCAACATTTTTATGTGGCTGGACCAGCCATCGAAGTCTTAACCCAGAGATAATTCATCTTCTCTACTTCTTCCATTCACACCACCACACGGCCGGTCCACTACACATACGCTATATCCCTGATATTCAGCACATTAACCCATAAATATAGCATAACTTAAAACTATTTTTATCACACACGCACAAATACACACACAGACGTGTGTGTGTGTTTGTGTGTGTGTGTGCGTGTGTGTGTGTGTGTGTGAGTGTGTGTGTGTGTATGTGTTGTTAGAACTATCTATATTTATGGGTGAAATCTGCTTAATATATAGGATTGATTGGTTTGGTTTGGTTTCGTTTCGTTTGTTTTACGGCATATCAACCTCAATAGGTTATTTAATGATGGCAATTTTTTTTATTGCTGGTAATATTTTTTTTCCAAAATATATTGCTGGTAATATTTTTTTGTTCAAAAATCTATCTCTGGTAATATTTTTTTCCAAATATGTATTGCTGGTAATTTTTTTTTTTTGAAATCTATTGCTGGTAATGATGTATTGTCGGTAATAATTTTTGCAAAAATATTTCTGGTATTAAAAACTATTTTTATATTTTCATAATGTTTTGAACTCAGTTATGGTGTTAACTATTTGCCCATAGCTGGGACCTTAACAGGTGCTACTACCCCGGGTCAGGATGAACCTGGGAATACCAACAATTAAGGTGGCTCCACGCTCCTCAAAACCTCTTGATCCGAGGCCTTGCTTTCGGATGTAGTTTATCGTCTTACCCAGGACGCTATATGGGATTGAGTGTTTGTGGATATAAAAAATGTGGGAAAAGAAATCAGCAACATATTGTGAATATCCGTTTCAAAACTGAAGAGATCATTATGCCATCGTCTTTTGTGTTTATTTGTCCGTACCCATTAATTATATTAATCTAATTAATACTTTCAATGACTGTTAATGAGTGCTCTTCCCCTATAAATGTATATATGTGTGTCGGTTCGAAATCGTTATTATTTTTTTTAACTGACTATAATTATTTGATAATTTCACTGAATCACAAACATTTCTGTCACTCTCATCATGATATTTTAAAATCTCTGCTGATCTAATCATTCGTTTTTAGAGAAAAAATGTGCTTATATCCAATATTAATATCATATAACACATTCGAATATTATCATCAAAATTATATATTTTAGAAAAGAGCTTAAATGAGTCCCTATATATATATATATATATATATATATATATATATATATATATATATATATATATATATATAGGATTAATGTAAATGAAAGATTGTCACTTTGCCGATTGATGGTACCTTCAGCATCCCTACTCCATAGTTTCGTAGACGAAGGGGCATCAACAATTAATATATATATATATATATATATATATATATATATATATATATATATATATATATATATATTATAAGAGATTATAATAAAAACATGTTGAAATCGCTACAAAAAAGCTTTCATGTTTCAATACTTTGACTGTACTTCTTCAGTCGATGGTAAGTAACTGGTGAATAAATTATTTTTAAGAATATTTCCAAAGCAAAGTGTTACGTCTTTTCGAAAGTTAAAGGTCGGGAAACATAAAGTCAGTGGGTATGCCTTGATTAACTAATTAAATGTCATATCTTAGCTAAATAGGAAAGTAAGCTCAGAGGGTGGAAGTAGATGAGTTATTCTTTTCATTCCATGATAAACCGGAACATAGACAGACCATCATTGACAGTTGCGGAAAATATGTCAGCGACAAATGTATCGTGATTTATATAATAAAAATAATAATATATTGCTCTACTTTGTATTGAAGACTTTTATAAAATTAAAAATTTACTCCATCTGTTCTTTCTCTCATTTGGATATATATATACATATATATATATATATATATATATATATATATATATATATATATATATATATATATATATTAGCTCAACTTCATATAATTTTATGAGTTCAAAATTGTGTTGATATATATATATATATATATATATATATGCATATATATATATATATATATATATATATATATATATATATATATATATATATATGCATATATATATACATATATATATATATATATATATATATATATATATATATAAAGAGAGAGAGAGAGAGAGAGAGAGAGAAGGGGTGTATCAAAATTATTTTTACAAAATTTGGGGGCGGTTTACTCACGCCAAAACAAGGTACAATGTCCATATAAACATATGTCCAAAAGGTCATCATTCTACCTCAACACAGCAACTCATAACAAATGTTCAAAATGTCCTCCGCATGCTTCTACACACGCATGCACCCGTCGGATCATTGACTGGCGGACCCTTTCAAATACGCCCACACGATATCGAATGCGTTCGCAAGTTCCCATGTTACGTTGATGATGCGTCTCTGCATTATTAATGTCTGCTGCATAAACCAGTTGTGACCCTACAGATAAAAATCCAAAGAATTTAGGTCGGGGGAACGTACAGGCCATCAGACCGTTCCTCCCCTACCTATCCATTTTTTATGGTAGATGTCAGTCGGTTCATCGCGAACAATGTGACTAAAATGTGCTGGGACCTCATCATGCATGAACCTCATGTCTCTTTGTATTAGCAGGGGTAAGTCCTCTAGCATGTCTGGAAGGGTCTTCGAATTATACAACGAATCCTGTCTCAGCAATGCGACAATAAACTCACTACTACACACGCTGAACATTGGAGATAGAATAGTCAGAAATGTTCACGAATAACAAATGTAACCTAGCCTACATGGCAACACAGCGCTATATAAATTTTCTTTAAAGATAATAAGTAAAAAAAACGCCGACAAAGTATGTAAAAATATTTTTGATACACCCTATATATAGATATAAGTTATATTTATGTAGCAATTATTCATCCAAACAATTTTGGTTAAAAAAAGAACCTACACGGTCTTTCAGTTTCATTTTTATTGTATATTTTTATTATATAAATTGCGGCCTATTGTGACCGAAGTTGTTGATAAACTGTCCCAAGTTTATATTTTGTTAATTTTGTTCAAGTACATTGTTCAAGATGTCGAAAGCTCATTGACAAATGCTCCAGTTAAAGGAACTACAGACACTGTCCAGGAGAATGTATACAGTCATTCTTCGTTCACACTTCCTACTATTCTTCGAAAACCTCTATCCTGCCATTTTACGACATCCATGGCAACATTTATACAGAAACTGGTAGCATAGCGATGCGTTCGGCCCTTGGACCGATTCTATTTAGTTTCTACATGTGTGATGTGTAAAACGAAAACTTCAATAATTCCATCAAGCCCCTGACCTCATATACGCACGCTATATCGACGACATATTAATATTAGAAAACATCTTAGAAGAAATTTAAAAAAAAAACTGAAAGAAACCTTTGAGAATAACTCTGTCTTATACTTTGTTTAAGAACTCAATATTAACAATAAAATTCCTTTCCTTGACATATTAGTCGATGCAATTACCCATAATTGCAAGACCTTTTTTTTTCAAAAATACCCACAAGCAGAAACTTGTGATTACTTCTCTACTAAAGTGAATGTCCTCACAGATACAAAATAACCTCTATAAAAAACATGATTTACGAAACCAAGTAAATCTTTTTTTCAAACATATTATTCGATAAGGAATTTGACAACATTAAACGAACCATAATCCCAAATCAAGTCGACGACGCACAAATAAATTTACCCTTAACGAAATTTTAAAAAGATGATGCCAGACCACTCCTTCATGCAAACAAAAATGAATACGCCATTAATTTATCCTTTCTTAACAAAATACGTCCTAATTATAAGCAGGATGAAAAAGCAATTAAAAAATAATTCACCGGTACATATCTCCAAAATCTCCAAATTATCCTAAAAACGACTAAGATTTATCATCTAGTATA
>OZ038498.1:80030017-80052517 GCA_964036315.1 Acanthosepion esculentum
CTTCACTAGCTTCTGAGTTTCGTGGACGGACACCGAGGGAATCACTCCGTCCACTCGTCAGTGCATATTAATAACTGACTGCTTATACTTATCGATTTTCCTTTTTATATATGCACTTTTCACTGGTGTATGTGTGTATATATCATGTTTATTTTTCAAGATTTTTCTATCATATTCTCTTCCTGTTCCCTTTCCTTCTTTTTTTCTCTTTCACCTCGGAGTATCAGAAATAGTGTAAGAATGTCACTTCGTGTATCACTGGCAGAATTTATTTTAGCTCTTTTCGGGAAATTCATTTTCTCGAATACTTTGCTTGATAGTTGGTGCACTCTGTAGCCGAGAGATCTAACCACGTCAAATCTAATGGCAGTTTTCCCCTAGGGGGAACGCAGATCCGAATCATGCCAGAGAGAGCATATTTTTCTCTAATACTATTTCTGGAATATTAAGGCCGGTAGACGAAAATGAATAAATATACTGTTTAATAAATAAATAGACCATCGACTCAAATACGAGTTTTCACTAAAGTAATAAAAATCTGTCGAGTTAATAAACAGGAAATTCATCCCTTTCTTCACGTTGTGCTTTGTATAAGATAGGATACGAAACTGATCAGATATGTCTATTTCCAGATTCAGAGAAAACTCTGTGTTTAAAGGTACCATTCATAAATATTTGGTAAATAAATATACTATTTAATAACAGGGCGTTTAAGTAATACAGTGTAACCCGGATATAAGAGACCCTGGTATAAGAGAGATTTTCTCTGGTCCCAAGCCTGTGTTAATGTATATATAATAGACCAAACCCGGATATAAGAGAAACACGGATATAAGAGACTTTTTCTCCGGTCCCGACAACTCTCTTATATCCGGGTTACACTGTACATATATATATATATATATATATATATATATATATATATATATATATTGTTATTTAATTGACGTCTACGTTTTGAAAATGGTCGAGATTGTCGGTGAATTGATTATCAAAAAAAAAATTGGGAGTCGTCTTATACTATAATTCTAAAAACAAAATCTTAAATTCCGAGTGTTGTATGTCGGTAGGCTAACCTTGGTCTCGGTGCGATAGTCAACAATATACATGAATTGATTCACATCATCAGATAAACTGATAATAAAAGTAATAAAACCATTCCTATCTTATATATTACTGGCATGACTTCATAATAAATTTCCTATTCGAAGAATAATTCCTTATCAATGAAATCAACTTGTATCCATACAAGCTCGGCTGTGAAAATGTAAACATCGACTTTTGATTGCGTTCAGAGCAACCATTATAATTCGCTAAACTTTCAATAATCATCATGGCTGTATTAATTACGGCAGTAATAACATTTAAGGCAACATAATATTCATCTCTCATTAAAAATCATTATCATTTTCGTGTTAAATAATAACACAATTTAGGATTACATACAACATTTATTTGTCAAATAAAAATTTTGACGGGAGTTGCATTTAAAACTTATAGAAAATTATAAAACTATTTATTTCCCATCAAGTTATCAATATTAATAAAACAACCCTGCTACATGTATATCTAAAACCCATCGTAGATTATCGTACTGTTATTAGCGATGTTTTGCGATTGTCGATGAAGTATAAGTAAATGGCTATTAGTACACCAGGCTGTTTGTAATTGCTTAAATATAGGAAAAGAAGAGGAAGAATAATAATCAGTATCTGCAAGAGATCAACTGATGAAACAAAACAAGTGTTTCCCCTTTTAGGGAACATGTACAGGAAAACATGATACAGAATCGGTTAATTATTTCGTTCATATTTAATTTCTAAGGATACAGTAAGTAACAAGATTTCCAATAACATCATGTTTATATAATCAATACGCAGTCGTCTTATACTACAGATCTAGGGTAAATTCATGAAAATTTGATATATTTTTTACCTCATCTTATCTGAAGATCGCCTTATACGCGGAAATATACCGTTTGTAATTTAATTAATGTTAAAATGGCAAAATAAATATATGTTTATATGTCTGTACTTAGCCATTATTTCCTTTGTATTATTTCCTCTAAGAAGTAAGTGAGAAATAAGTGGTGAGAAGTAAGTTCCACTCGAACAGCTTCTTCACACGAACCACTGCCCCGTGGAACCAACTCCTAATACGATGTTTCACTGATCACTACAATCTTAACCTTTTCGAGGCTAGGGTTGACCGTTATCTTCCATACCTATCGGCACAAATTGCCTCTTGACGTAACCCTCTACCTCGAGTGGCCCCCGAGCCTTGTAAAGAGTGAACATTACTGTAAAATAAAAGAAGCATTGTTTGCAGTTTTTGCTTATTCTCTTTCTCGGGTAATTGGTGACGTATGTCGTCGACATTCCTCAAAGGTTTTCATCAAGAAATAAAAATGACCCAAACTGACCGTATTCGTAATTCACATTTCATTCCTATTTATTTAACGGTGAAAATTTCGGCGTGTCCTTGAAATTTCACTCGATCCAAACCTGACGATAATTTTAAAATAATAGTCTTCTAAAATATTTCTGCCCAATTCACGGCACTTCGATTTCTGTCGCCGTCGATCAATTTGCCTTATCGATATTTCAATCACCCCCTCTTTACCCGAATCTTTCAAAACAAGCGTAAACCGAAAAATTATCTTTTTTTTTTCTTTCCATTATTAAGTATTTTTCTTGCGACTATTTCAATCTGTTTATCTACCAATTTCTATATCTGTTAAAAAGCCACTTTTCTCTAAGGGCCGATTCTGCTTCGATTGACATAAACACCTCGATAGAATAAGTGCTTTTTCTCTAAAGCCGGCCATTAAGCGAACAAGTTTTTAACGGTATAAGTAACACTGAAACAAAAAAAATGACAAAGTGATACTGTGATATAATGTAATACAGGATTATGAACTGGCCTTAAATCGTGAAGGTCACTAAATGTGTTTATAATATACAGGAACTGAAGTAACTATATTTAAAAAAAAAAAAGAAATCTAAAAAAGGGATGAGCAAAAGACTTATAATGTAGTACACGCCACATTTCGAACTGTCTCCAGAAGTAAAAACAAAAATCGACCAAATGTGTGCCATACTGAAGATACTCTTCTGCTAAGATTGTATATTACACAGAATTTTTAATAAAATGCCATTCAAATGATTTCAATTACAGTGCAACATTTATCAAAAAGCCCAACAGATTTTAAATCAGTCAACTGACAGCGATAATAATTGTAATTGCCCCCTCATCAAAATATTGTCTATATGACCTTTAGCGTTCAAATAACGATAATAAAACTATAAAATATTTGGATAAATATAGGAGCATTAAGTCTTTATCAATGTAAGTACAGGGGACGAGAATAAAGAAATACATACACTCGATTATTGAATGGAGTATTATGAGTACTTGGCAGAGTAGTTTGAACTTTCTCTTTCTGACCATGAGACCCGGGTTCGAATCTCAATATTGTCGATTTGTCAGGAAGGGGAACTTGATGTTATCGATCTGGAGGAGGCAATCACAACGTGCGACACCTTTGAAAACTATACCACGGGTTGACACAAGTTAAATTGGGTAGACTGAACACGTTAGGAAGCCATTAAAGTTTTTGCTAGCACAAAGTCACAAGTCATCATGACTGAGGGTTTGAATGTGCTGGCCTCGCTCAGACTGTTGATCACGCTAGATAACACACTCACTCGCAGAAACTATAACTAAGGTCCACTCAACATAGTTGCAGTATGAACCACAGGTGGGCTCTGGGGGTGTTGAACAAACACGAATGTGACTGAGCAGGCGTCTGCAACAGGGATTAGATAACCGCCCTAGTAGATGGGCATCCTCGGATACAAGTCGCCAGCCATTATTGGGAATAAGACGCAAGGTTTTAATATAAAAGTCCCATATTGCACATTATGCGAAGAAAAGAAACTATTCATGACCCCATTACTGGGAAAGCAATGGATGCATAAAAAGATGCAAGGAAATGCCTATTAACAAATATATCCCCAGACTAACTGGCTGTTTGAAATACCGGAATATGCATATTAATAGTACACTATAATATAAAATCCCGTGACTGGGCGATTTTAATTTTTTTTCCCTTCATGATGATCCCACTGAAGTGAAATAGTGATTGCAAACGCTGTTTATTTTTTAATCCATCGTTTTAGTCATGTTTTCTTTTTACAGCGGTCATTGTTATAAAATGGAGTTCTTTTTACGTAGCCACGCGGTTAATCCACCGCTTTCGATATTTCGATATTGTTAATTTATATATATATATATATATATATATATATATATGAATTTTTATATTTCAAGAACAGTATTGTGGAAATTGTAATTTGAAGGACAAAACGTGTTACATGTAAACTTTTTCCATTTTGTCATATATATATATATATATATATATATATATAATTATGTATTTGAAAATATGTACTCATCGCGACACAGAAATTACCTTGTGTCACGATGAATAGATATATTTTTTAAAATAATTATAATATTATGCTCAACTGCGTGTCGAGCACTGTTTTTAAAAGTAAATGTAAAAGAACTACGGATTATAAATCTGACTGTTCTTTTTATTTTGACATATACATATACACACACACACACACACACACACACATATATATATATATATATATATATATATATACATATATAAATCAATTAATCGTTCAATTTTTAATCTGACATTATTTCTTATTGCTATAAACGTTTGAGTAGACATTACTGTTTTTTTTTAAACAGTGAAAATAGTTTCTATCGACTTGGCATTGTTTAATAGTAAAAGACGCAATTAGTTTCCAAAATTAAACATGGATTCGGGGAGTAGATTTTCTTTATTTCATATTTTCTACGACTTTCAATTCGTAAGTGAAGAGTTTTTAATTTTATTTTAAAAAAAACACAAACGCAGATATCTATCTAAACACGTGTACTCACAATATTTTTCTCATTAATATAAATATATATATATATATATATATATATATATATATATATATATATATATATATATATATATATATATATATATATATATATATATACTAAAGGTAACAAATCGTTGGTATATAATCCAAGTGAACCTAGTAATACAAAATATTAAAACTGATCCACAAAAAGATCTCAAGCTATTTATTATTACAAAGCTAATAATTAATAAACAATAAAATCCAGAATCACCTGGTATGGGGAATAGCCTCTCCATATATATATATATATATATATATATATATATATATATATATATATATATATATATATATATAATATATATATATATATAGAGAGAGAGAGAGAGAGATAGATAGATAGATAGAGAGAGAGAGAGAGAGAGAGAGAGAAGAGAAGTGAAGAGAAATGAATAAGAACAACAACAAGAAGGAAAGAAGAATTAGTGAAATGAAAGCAAATAAAAAAACGCACGTAGGAAAAAGAGAAGTCAGAGATGTAGAAGAATAGAACAAATAAAAAGTAAATTGCGAAAAGGTAAAGAAGAGAGTTGACGAAGAGAAGAAAGAAAGAAAGTTAACGAAGAGAAGAAAGAAAGAAAGAAAGAAAGAAAAATTAACAAAGAGAAGCCAGAAGTAATAAAGTTAACGAAGAAAAAAGAAGAAAGAAAGAACGGAAACCAAGATAATGAGGAAGTAAAGACAAGAAGAAGAAGAAGAAGAAGAAGAAGAAGAAGAAGAAGAAGAAGAAGAAGAAGAAGAAGAAGAAGAAGAAGAAGAAATTCAAAAAGTAACGAGGAAGAGGAGGAGCTGAAGAATACTGAATGAATAAAGAAGGAGTCGAATCTTTCAAAATGAATAGTCAAAGTTGTAGAAGTTGATGTCGAAATTGTCGGAATGAAAGTCATTTTCATCATTGATGTCGCCAAGATAAAACTGAGAAAGCAAAGAGATGATGGCGTGCCAAATGACTGATGTGCCTTACTTTGTATTTTATTTGTCTAGTTTAAAGCTGACCCCGAGAATAACCCAATGTTATGAGACAGAATGGGGTCTGCAGGTGACTCTGTCCAGGGTAGTTGACGTGGAGAAGAGGAGAAAAGGAGCAACGTCCAATGATATGCCCATCTCATAAGAGGCAACTCGAAAATGAGAGATTGTCAGACATACACGAGGATCTCCGTATTTTTGCCAAAGAATGGTTCAGCCATCAGAAATGGGAAGGGAAAGAACAGAACTGATAAAGGCCTGGGTCTTGGCCAGGGAATGATATTCGATCGGCAGGCGCGTGGGACATGTTCGTTTTCTTGTCTTTCAATGTAGTTATTTTTATCTCTATCTCTTTCTTTGCCTCTCTCACCTTTCCAATTTTTGATCCTTTCTGTCAATTGCAGGAAAAAAATGTTGTTTTTCTTTTCGATGCAAGTTAAAACAAGTATACGTTGGGCGCCTATCCTAGTACGACTATTACTAAACGTATCTGGAGGACACCTAAGATAGTGTAACGAGGTCGATCCTCACTGATTATGGTTTATTACATACTGTTACATTAATCTCTGTCTATATTTCTGAGATGAGATATTGTACCTATTTACACTATTTACATTGTTCGGATTGTTGTCATCATCTTTACTGTTATATTCACGACATTTCGGCCGTTGTACGCCCTGGCCTTCGTCAGATGGGATTTGTTGAAATTTCAACTAAATACGGATTAAAAATCTGTATTTAGTTGAAATTTCAACAAATGGAAAGGATTCGGTTCCAAATTCCAACAATTATTACCTGAAGAAACCCCGAGCGTACAACGGTTGAAACGTCGTGAATCTGTCAGTAAAGATGAGGACAACAGTCTGAACAATGTAAATAGTGTAAGTTGCTACATTAAGATTAGCGTTTTCTATGTTAAAATCTGTTTTTTATATTAAACTTTATCCTGAGTGTTTCTCACAATAGAAGATTGCTGTTAAAATGTTGATGATGAATAAGGAATGTAATATCAATGGGAAAGTATGTGGTCGGATTGACTTGAAGCGGTATCATGCGAGGGTCGACTGAAAAGTTCATAGTCTGACTATAAAAGTTTGATGCTAGATCTTTTCATGTACTCATTTCAACTCTTCTTATTAATAACTGCATTGTTTATTTTTCCGGTAAACTGATATTTGACTGTTCAATGAAGACTGCTCCTACTGTTAGTCAAAAAAGTCATCAACTGCGATACTGGTTCCCAGTCAAGATTTTATTTCTTGTTGGGGAACAGATGATAATCAGGAGAATAGGGAGAGTGATCAACCAGTTTAAATCCACAATCGCGATCAGCAGCCATTGAAACTAAGGATTTGTGTACTGGGGCATTGCCCTGCTGAAACAAGGTCCATTTCGTTAGTTTTCCTGGGCGCTTCTTTGCTTTTGATAGTCTTTCGTAACTGCCTCAGCAAATGAGCGTAGTACTCTCCATTGATGGTGTGGCCCCTTTGAAAATAAACATAATGCCTTTTGAATTCCAAAAAACACAATGCCTTTTGCATCCCAAAAGATGAAACCTCCCCTGCAGATGAAACGACAGCTTTTTCTGGAGCATGGGAGGAAGGGTCTATCCGCTGCATGGATTGTATGTTTGCCTCTGGCTCAAAGTGATGAACTCATCCTGGTTTAGGAAACGCTCAAGGAAACCAGCTGGATCTGTTTCAAGTAATGTCAGATTTTCCTGTGATGGAATCAGCCTGGTGCGATTTTGATCAGGTGTCAGAAAACTTGGAACCCACCGATCAGAAACCTTTATCATACCAAGTTCATTGTGTAGAATATTCTCAACTCTCTTACGGGAAATGATAATAGCATTTTCTATTTGATTTATAGTCAATCGCCTGTCATCCATCGCCATACGGTGAACACGTTGATCAATGTTTTCTTCGATGGTGGCAGTTGCTGGATTTCTAGACGTTGGGTCATCTCCAAGACTATCTAGAGCGCTTTCGACTATTCTGTTAGCCATTATCAAAGGTTTCTTATTTTATTTTTAACTGAATATGTAGATATTTTTTTTTATATATGTTTATCTATAGTGATGGGAAGGTTTTTTTTTCTAAACATGACCAGCATGGAAAGCACTCAGATATATAGAATATTCTGTCAGTTTTTACAAACTTTATGTCCAGAAAAGAAAACACCTATGTGAACACAGGAAAAACCGAATAAAAGGCTTAATCTCAGTAATTTGTGATTCTTATTTAATGAAAATTTATAAAAGAGGGATTGCTGTGGAAATACGTAATTACACTATATATATATATATATATATATATATATATATATATATATATATATATATATATATATATATTGAACTCTCCCATCGATTTCGACGTATGAGGATCCGCTAACCTCATTCAGTTTTTGTGCTTGTCTCGTATGTCAGGCTTCGGGACATAGTAATAGGAATAGTTACTAACGTTTTTCGCTATTGTCTTTCATCTCGTAGCCGGTCAATACACTGATTTCGAAATTTCTGATAACACTCTCCATATATATATATATATATATATATATATATATATATATATATATATATATATATATGTATAATATAATAATATTTTTAGTTTTTAAAAATATGATTCCTTCGCTACATAAGAGTTCTCATGTTTCAAAAGCGGGAGCCGAGACCCCTAACATAATTTTTTAAGTTATGTAGAGTTAAGGTGTCTGGACCCGCTTCCTTGTCAAGCGAGAATTTGAGAATCCAATATATATATATATATATATATATATATATATATATATATATATATATATATATATATAACTATTTTGACTCAGGAACGAGGATTATTCCGGTGTGTGGCTCGACGGTGATTGGTAGGAGGTACATATTTTCCTCAGTGAAGACGAGGGCGAGTTTCAGTTTGGTGTTTGGAATTGGCGCCATCTTTATGATGCTGCTTCCTCTCTTCTCACTTAATGTGGATGGAATTTTAAGGGAAGTTGCATAGAATGTAATGCGGCGCTAAGAAGTCCTGTCAGCAACCTCCAGTTTATTATACTCGGTACCACAAGAGACGAGGGTCACTTTCAAGCAATTCTTTTATCTATTACATAGCACCTTTCCGTTCTGTTGCCTGGAGGCCAGATCACCGAACAATAGTTTCTTTTGAAATCGATGGCTTTCTATTTTCGACACATGGTTAACCAAGTGCAGCTACCTACTTAGGATGTATGTGTGGGTGCATATTTCTGTTAAAACAGTCGGGATTTGTTTTACAAAAGTCGAATATAAACAATCTATCTTAGACAAATACACGTAGAGATCTCAACGAATTAGCGTCTAAGACGTAGAGAAATATTTATAGCACTTGTTCGCCTTTTCTGATCTCTTCAACGTTTTACTTATTATTTTCTTACTGACTGGAGATAATGCAATAAATGTCGTCGTAATAGCTCCTTTGAACTTTAAAAATATTTGGCGCTGATGCTTCAACCAAAAATGACGCCTTTTCGACAAGAGAGATTTTTGATGTGAGAGTTGGTGAGTATTGCTTGTCTATTCTGAGTTGTTAAGTGTGTGATAAGTGAATTAAATAATTTTTCCCTTGTGGGGAGATTGAAAGGGAAGAGAAGCAAGTTTTGTTTGTCACAAATGATTGTAGGCGTGTCAAGCGTTCAAGATGGATACGATCGAGTCTCGCAGAATAATATGGAGCACTAAACTAAACTCTTTTTCTTTTTACTTGCATAAATTTAAATTAATTTTGCAGACTCAGCAAATAATCAATTTTTGGTAGTTTTCCGTACAATTAATGCGTCTTTTCGTTGCTAGTTTTTTGCTATATCTATCTTCAAATGTTGAAGTGAGGTTAACTAATGAAGGTTTTTGAAGTGGGAATATGGAAAATCTAATTGCTATTCCCTTACGAAAATACAAACGAAAGAAGACATAAATATGTTCCAAATATACAAATAAAACAAGGTAGACATTCACAACCAGAAGAAATTTAATTATAAATTGTTAGTCGAAAGTAAGGAGAAGAAAGAGAAACAGAATATAATTTTTTTTTTCAATCTATCGGGTAAAAATAGGGTAAGGAATAAAGAGAAAATGTAAGAAGAAGAAGAAGAAGAAGAAGAAGAAGAAGAAGAAGAAGAAGAAGAAGAAGAAGAAGAAGAAGAAAAAAAATTATAGTGAGGATGAATGGAAAGAAGAAGACAGTAGACAGAAGACAAAAGGAGAAATAAAAAGAAGAAAATTATAAGGAGAATGAATGGAAAGAAGAAGAAGAAAAAAAATTAACAACAGCAGTAACAACGACGTCGACAAAAGCATAATAATTACACGAAAAGAAAGAAAAAGAAAATTAATAGAAAAGAAAAATGGGGAAGAAATTAAGAAGAAGAAGAAAATAGAAAGAAGAAGTGAAAAGCAGAATGATGAGAAGAAAATAGAAAGAAGTGAAAAGCAGAATAATTAAAAGGAAAGAAAGAAAGAGAGAAAGAACAAAAATAAATATTTTAGAAGATTACCGTCGTCAATAACTGATTATTTTTCCCGAGAAGACAAAGAGATCGAGTCTGATTTCACCTTTTACGTAACATTTGTTTAAAAATCTTACAATTTTAATGTAATCTTGTCTTTTCTCCCTAATAGTCATGACACGACATCAGCACCCTAGAGTATGGTCGGTCAAAGTGTTTTTTTCTAATGTCCACACACTACAAAGCTTAAGAGACACTCAAGGTAAAAGGTTATTGAATACCGTCTGATAGGAATGTAAAAGGAGAAAGTGGGAAGATAATGTTATGAGGGTATAGAGGATAGATACTGACTGAGTTGAGGAGGTTAAGTGTTTAGTATTCTAACAATCTTCTACAAGGGTGTCTTTTCCAGAAATCAACAGTTATTGGAGTAAAGCTTGTCTGGGTGGAACTTATCATATAATACTGAAGAAAAGGAGGGCGCTTCGATTCCGCTGCGTAGCAGGGCGTATCCAAGCTGTAAAGGTTTGAACTGGTGGAACTGAAGAATGAACACCATCTCAACATTTGCCATGGAAATAGCGATAGAGTAACGAATGGATTGCAACATTGCCTCCGCGGAAAAGAGACTTCCCTCGTAAGACCGTCTAAAGGATTTAGAATTCTATCAAGGCTAGATTATGGTCTATTATGGTTCTTATAAAGATAAGACTTATTTTAGACCTAAAATATAGTACATCTGCCATATCTGATTTATGTGTATATCCTGTCCAGATGAGTACGGGAGTAAGTCAAAAAATATCCGCTGTCTTCCGGTCATGTGTGCTTATAACTGGTACTATTGTGTTAACCTGATCGATGCTTGTGCTTGATCGCGCGGGTTTTTCGCTGCTGTTACAGTGTAAACATGGCCGCTCCGATAGCAGTGTGCGTCAAAGAGTCACAAAGAGCAGTGATCCGAATCTGTAAAGAACGTGCTACCTTATTGATGATAACTCGCCGATTCTCCATTACCATTTCTTGAGATGGCTGAATCTTCTTGTCAGTGGTAGAGGTTGACGGACTTCCTGCTCCTTTTTCGTATGTCACGCTTCTCAGTCCACTCATAGACACTTCTATCACCGTATTGTGCTAAAAGCCTCCTATGTATCTCAGCCCCTGACACACCTTCCGAACATATAAGTCGGATCCCTGTTCTTTGTTCCTCCTTGATGCACACTGGTAGTGGAGCGGCCATGGCGCGACCAAGCGTAAAACGGTGATCACGTGACCACCATAGTACCAACTATAAGCAGGCATGAACAGAAGGCAATGTGACAAACCTGAAAAAATGTTATGGTGAAATGCGGATATTTTTTTTACTTAACCTCCTCTTACATTTATCAAACAATAATTAACAATTATTTCTCATATAGTTGGGTATAAAACTTTCTTTTACACACATATATATATATATATATATATATATATTGTCATCCACAGACCAGACTGTTTCGCTGTTTCACAGCTCATCAGTGTGGATAGACGTCCGGTTGCCTCTAGCTAGGATCGAAACCCGACTGAATTTGCGTCAGTCGGAACTTCTACCAGTAAGCCGTCGGCGCACGGCAGGGATGAAGATAAATTTTAGCGTGTTTATTTTTAGATTTAGATAAACACACAGTGACTGACAGTGACTCAATTCTGCCGAAGAGTCGTGCAATATTAGCTTAAATAGTCACTGTTTACAAACTCACACCTCAAACCAAAGAGCTCAACAGAAATTAATTTTTCAATATTTCATTGTTTTTTTTTTTAATTTAGTTTCTCTAGTTTTTCTTTTATGAGGACTAAGAAAGTGTAGAAATGCCTGTCGTGGTTAATGTCCGGTATGCTTTCGGCCATTCCATTATCCATTTTCAAGTGGCTCGTTGTTAATATATTTTTCTCTTTATGTTCTAAACTTTATTGTGCACAAGTGGTAGTAACTCTAAGCCGTGTTGGCAAGGAGCAGTAGTAATTCTATGACTGGGTGCCTCTCGAACACCGCTAACATTTTCTGGCTTGGTTCAAAGTAAGTGATATTGCGGGTCGGCTTAAACTGCTCCATAAATAGTTGTCCTTTATCTTTAAACTTTAGCATTGTTTTATTTCTGCACTCGTAATATAAATATCCTAAAGTAGAGGTGATATGTCTTCTAAGGAAAAAAGAATGTTAATGTAAAACGAGAGAACTTGAAAACCACCCTTGATTTTGCGATCACTCTCGTCGCCATATTGATTTTATTTTTGCACAAGGAATATAAATAAAAATAAACTAAAATAAATACAGATGGTCTTGTCTAGAAAAAGTCATTTAACTACGCTTTAATTTCTACACCATTAGTCTTCATAAAAGGATACTGTAAGAACATTGAAAAAAACTGAATAAAATACTTATATGAGTTTTTTGTCCGTCACATTCAATAAATGAAATTTAATATGCATATATAATCAGATATTTCCATAAGAACAATTAATAACATGACAATAACTACAGTAGTGTCTATTATTATTATTATTATTATTATTATTATTATTATTATTATTATTATTATTATTATTTCCTTTGATTTCTGTTGTATACACATTTCCTTCCGGATCAGAAATGGCTTCATGACATTCCCCCACCTGATCATACAAAACCTACGATCACACACATTTTACATAGATAAAGCTCTTCGTCATGTGTGACCTATACATGTGAGTACACTTTTTGCATTTCTTTAAGGTTGCTCTTCAAGAAAAAAAGGTTATTATCTTCCAGGAATAATTAGGTGCTGTTGGAAATTATTGATGTCAGTATTTAGTGATTCGGCATGTGATAGGCCTGTAATTTAGGGGAATATCTCTCTGTGTAGTTTTGGCAAGCAGGTAAGTTAAGCGTTCACTTAATCCCAGAGGTGATGCCTCAGGATTAATAATAATCCCGGAATAGGTAACGGCCAGATAGAGAATGCAGCCAAGAATTTTGAAATTGTATATGTCAGGGGATTTCCACTTCTAGGACTTTGCTAGATCTGATTTCACCTTCGCCTGCAGCGATGTCTGACCAATCTTGTGTTTCAACAATATTATTATTATTATTATTATTATTATTATTATTATTATTATTATTATTTCCTTTGATTTCTGTTGTGTGCACATTTCCTTCTGGGTCCCAACCAGAGACCTAAGATCAGAAATGCCGTCATGATATTTTCCACAAATCATTTTCGAAAAAAAAAACTAAGATTACACACATTTTACAAAGATAAAGCTCTTTGTAATGTGTAAGTTGCATTTGTGAATAGAATTTCTGTTTATTTCTTTAAGGAATAGGCTACCAGGAATCCCTTCAATAAGTCTATCGGAAACATTTGCAATCAAACCAAGGGCTTCAAATGCAACTTGTTGATATCCTCATGTGGCAAATTTTTGAGATCCTTGTATTTTGATAATTTTTTGGGAGATCTCCAAAGATACATTGCAATCTGCAGAGACTGCCATGTCAACATGAAATTATTATTATTAAATTTGAGTAGTGTTTACTGTCATCTAAATTTTTGAGTTGTCATTTTGCTCAACTTCATTCCGTCTGTCGAACTAAAGGATAATAAATAAAGATATTCACTCAGTAAGAAAATATCTGACAAATCTGGTGAAACGTTCCAGCTGTTCTTTCTGACTAAGATACAAGAACTCGCCGATTTTACAGAATATCAAACCTGATTTATTCACACTATTGTTTACTCAATGTAGCTTGTTACTGAATTGAGTTTTAAATTGTAGATTATGAAGATATATAGCAGTTAACCCATATAGAGTCTAAGATTGTAGTGGTCGAGGAAGCATACTCTCAGGAGTTTCTTCCACAAAGCAATGGCCCTTGGAAAGAAACTGTCCAGATGGGATTTCCTTCTTACCGATGAAATACGAAGGGAAGGTAGCTGGTTCGCCTCTGTGTACATAGCATGGTGGATCTTAGCTGTAAAGATTTGAACTGGTGGAACTTGAGAATGTGGCAGGTCGGAATATTTCCCATTACCCTTCATTTCCTAACTTGTCTCACCGTCATATTTGTTTTTTTCCTAAACTAGTAATATAAATAAAATAAAATAAATAGAGCTAATATAATAAAGGAATATTTATATTAAAGTGAGAATTCAAGAAACTTTCTTTTCATTCATACATGCACATAACATACTGGGTGCGATGGATAAATTGTCGCCATTTCATATTTTTTTAATTTTGCGAATGCGCGTTGTTTGTTTTTATTTTGTCGACTGCACAGTATAGTAAGGTCAGTTGGCCACTGTCGGCGAGAAAAGGACCACCATGATGCAATTCACGTGGCCAGAAATTTGGAAATGGCATTTGTACTGCTTGGCATTCGCGCCAGAAGCTCCAATACGAACATTTCAGAGTGTTTAGGTGTCAATCTGAGGACAGTGCAGAGGATTCGGAAAGAGTTGAATGTGTCTAATGGTGATAACGAAGGTGTTTGGAGTGATCACTAGTGATGGTGACATTATGCCTCCATTCATCTTCCTACAGGGCCACACACTCAATATGAATGCTTACATCAAATTCCTTATTGCTTGCCTGGGTGAAGGGGTGGCTGCTAGAAGACTCCTGTTGCCAGACCTATGTCTGGCAACAGGAGTTTTCACCATGCCACACAGGCAGAAGTACACTGTCATGGCTGTCAAACAATTTCTGCGACCACATCGCCACTTACATCTGGCCATCTAACCCCCTTGATTAATATGTGTGGGGCACTGTTGAGGGAGCGACTAACAAAATTCCTTGTAACACCAAAGATGAATTGACAAGGATCATGGCAGCATTCACCAACTTAAACAAGGAAACCGTCCAGCAGTACTGCAGGGAATTCCGAGGTCGTCTGGAGGCCGTGATTGAAGCCAATGGCGATTTTATTGAATAAATTTACTCTTTTAATATTTCAAGGTGTTTTTGTGCAATTTTGGTAAATATGACTGTTAAAATTAGATGTCAGCGTTATTTTCATTTTTGCGTCATGTAGACGACAATTTATCTATCGTTATATATATATATATATATATATCTCCGACTTTCCTGTCGAATTCGACGTATGACGGTCAAGCAGATCAGTTCCCAGGAAACCGACAGCCCGACATCACATGAGATTTGATTATAATGGTGATGGTTTTGGGAAGGACCATCCACACTTGTTGAAGGGCCGAATACAGAGACCTGGTGCACTAAGTGCCACAAGGTCACCAAACAACCCTCCGCAGGTTTTAAATTCAGAGTTGTCCTTCTCCTAGACCAGTTGCCACCCAAGGCTATTTACCCATAGCTGGAAGAAGAAGAGGCCTCCCAAGGGTTTTAGTGCGTAAGTGAATGTAATGGATTCAACTGGAATTCGAACTCGGCTCTCCGATTCCTCAATCCAAGCCGTTATCCATTACTCCACCGTGCCTCCTCTATATATGAGATGGCGATGTATATTTTCATATCATATAGAGACCAATCGGATTCTATTTTATCAAGTACCTCGATTGTATTTCAACGGATACCAGCTTAATAACTCTCTTGTTGATCTCAATGTTTCTTTATTACTTGTCTTTCACTTTCTTGTTTTAGGAACACTAAAGCCTCTACGAACTACAATTTCATTGGAAAGACCCTGCCAATAACCTTCGAAAACCCTTAAACTCTAACCATGACTTTGTAACTCTCACGGGCTTCAGATTTGAGGCAAGTGCTACCATTTTCGTAAATTTAATACTCTTATCTTACTATTCATCTTCTCGTCTTCCGCTAGAGTTTCCCTTCTCGCCTAGTCTTTACACTTTCTCGAAATCGACCAACCAATTCCTTCAAAGTGTCGACTGTGGTTTTCCGAAAATAATAGCACCCAATCATCTTCCTCGCTTTGTTCCTAACCTTTTGTATAAATGTTTAAAGTAAGCAACACATCTTTCTTTCTTTCTTTCTTTCTTTCTTTCTTTCTCTGTGTGCGCGTGCATGTGTGTGTGTGTATTATTTCTTTCTGTCTTTGTTCATATTACTATTTTTTATTTCATTCTTTCTTTCCTATTGATGCATTAATTCTTAAATTTGATTTTATTTCTTTCTATTTCATATTCTTCTTTCTTGTTGCCTCTCCTTTCTTTCATTCTTTTTTGTTTTTTTTTACTTTCTTTATTCCTTGTCCTTTCTTTTTCTTTCTTTCTTTCTTGTTTTTTCTTACTTTCTTTATTTCTTGTCCTTTATTTCTTTCTTTTTTCTTTCTTTCTTTCCTTCTTTGTTCTTTCTTTCTTTCTTTCTTGTTGCTATTCATATATATATATATATATATATATATATATATATATATATTTCTGCCTTTGCTAATTTTGCTACTTTTTCTTTCACTTTATTTGGTCTTTATTTCTTGTTTCTTTTCTTTTTTCTTTCTTTCGTTCTTTCTTTCTTCAATTCATTCTTTTGTTTCTTATTGTAGCGATGCGTTTTTATTTTTCTTTCTTTCCTTCTAGTCGGTCATCGTTCCTGAATGAGCTTCTTTTATGCCTTTCCCTCCCCCCACACAACGGCCTTCCCGACCAGTTTCCTGTTGGCGAAGCAGGGAGTGCAAGTTATCGAAAACAATCAGAAAGCGAACTGAAACAAGACGAGATAGGTGATCAATCAGAAATGGGTAAATTCAATAAGCCTGGTTCAATTCAGAGGTCAATATCTGTCGGACGTTACTTCCCTTTGCTCTTATATTTGATCAAAGCCTTTGAGAGGCCAAAGAAAGCGTGATGAGCGTTTGAGTTTGCAAAATGGACACAAAAACGAATGCCAGCGAGCGTGTGTAAATATAACAAAAATAGCAAAAGAAGAAAATCGAGGCGACGAAGAGAAAGAAGAGAATAAGATCGGAAAGAAGAGAGATAAATATAAAAGGAGAAATCTAGAGAGAGAGTGGGGCAGAAAGGAGAGTTGGAGTGAATATTTAGCAATTAAAAACTCCAAACGGGAAGAGAGATTGTCTTGCACCAAGATCACTGTAAGCGTCGCCTTGAAAATCAGCATTCGAAATCCGGGCTTTTCATGGTTGCTAAACTTAGCTTCGTATTGCTCAGGAAACTTTTATTGAATAATTTTGAGACTTTTATTGGATAATAATTATCATCCAGTAAAAGGCTCGAGAGCCACTCAATAGAGAGAGAGTTACAATCGAAATGGTTAAATGATGAAGGAGCTGTTTAATGTGAATGGAAGTGTAGGTTGTAGAAACTAGATGTTATGTTAGATAACGACGGACCCTTGTTTATAAAGAGATCCGGGAGTTCAAAGACATGAAGTTAATTTAGTCAAAATATCCTTTATTTTAAATTCTTAAATAAGAGCCCCCGTCGCTAAAACGATCATTTACGATATAAACATATATATATATATATATATATATATATATATATATATATATATATATATATATATATAAGGAAGGGCATGTAAAAATTTACCATAAATCGGGATGAGATTAGCTAGCCATCCTTTCGAGTCATTGGTTAAATGATAATTATCATCCAAATCCAATACAAGGCTTGAATAAAAATCATCTTCCTGCTTGGCTTTGATCAGTACGAAGCTAAGTTTAGCAACCATGAAAAGCCCGGATTTCGGATGCTGATTTTCAAGGCGACTCTTACAGTGATCTTGGTGCAAGACAACCTCTATTATAATAAAAGTGCCCGAGAGCCACTCAATAGAGAGGTTTACAATTGAAATGGTTTAATGATGAAGGAACTGTGTAATGTGAACGGAAGAGTAGGTGATAGAACGTAGATGTTATGAAGATAACGATTAACCCTTGTTTTGATAAGGTCAAGTTCAAGATCAGAGAACTACACGCTGGGGATTTTGTTATATAAGCGGGCAATTATTTGGTGAAGTAAGTTGTTTGTGTTGAATGGAATTTCATAATAGACATAATCTAACTACTAATCTTGTGTTAGTAATCGTAATTCGATTATTTTAAATATGTATTGGACATTTTTATAAATCTTTTCACTCAAAGCAAGGCAATAAAGCCACTAAGACGCAAGGAAGTTACTGGGATCGAAAGAAACTGAGAAAACGTTATTGGTAAAAGAATAGAATTTAAAGAGACAAAAGATGACGATTGTATCTAAATTTTCGAAGATCGGATTTTACAAGATTTTACAGCGCGGAAGTGCGAGAAAAATATTGTTAGAATATAATTTACAGTTAAATTTAGTAATTAAAACATTAAAATGGTGAGACCTAACTCGTACTGTGTTTAAATTAATGAATTTTGATGTGGCCGTAAGCCCTAAATTCACGAAGTCGAATTTACCAAAGAGGAAATCTCATCAGAAGAATCATGAAAATTAGCTTAACTTTGTTCTGCTTAAAGAAAAATGAAAACAAATGAGAGAGAATGATTATGTAGCGTCCAAAATAATAGATGGCTTTATCTGTTTGACTGCCTGACATAAAAATCAGCATTTTTCATACATTTTTTTTTTTTTTTTAATCAGGGCTCAAACATCGACCATTGCATCCGGTCGCAAATAGATTAGTCAACTACCAAGTGGTTCGAGGAGAGGAGGAAAAAGAGTTCAGGAGAGTAAAGACATTTTTTCCCGCCTGATAGAAAAAGATTTAAAAGCAAAGAGGTTCTTTATACAAAAGATGAGAAATTGTGTGAAATCAAATAATCTCATTATTCATCACAGTCTGGGTTAAATTGTCAAATATAAAACGGAAATGTAAACAACACATTTTTCTAGCATCTTATTCTTTTAAATAAAATCTGTTTCTTTAGATCCTCCAACCCTTTACCCATTGACTCTCGTCTTATAGGATCTCTACTCCATTAACCAATTAGAATCGTTGGGTCGCAACATGTACTGCAGCAGTAACCGTAGCGTGTTCGTCTAAAGACACCATCACTAATGATTTCAGACCTTTTCCTTTTCCTACATTAGCTGCTACTCAAGACAAAGAATCCCAGTATTTCCTGCTATTTAACCCATAGTTGAATGGATTGATTTGATTTTTACGGTTTATCAATCCATTGCAGTTTATTTAAAGCCAGAAAATATGTTTAGATTATAAGAATTTATTTTTTTGCGGATAATAAACGATTTACTGATACACGTCCGACTAATTAACCCATAGCTGGGTTCAATTTTGGGGTTGATTGTTATAGTTTGTTCTAACAAATAGTTGTAGTTTGTTCGAACAAATAGCTTTATCTTCTCAAACAAAAAAAAACTATTAAATAAGTTATATAAAGAAATTTTTACTACGTTAATAAAAACACCGATCAAAATAAAAATAAAAAAAATATATAAGATAAAAAAAGAATTAAAAAAAATAAAAAAAACAAGCAAAATAATTTAACCAAAATAAATAAATAAACAAATAAACGACTTCCGGTAAAATAACCGCCAAAATAGACTACCCACAATGCACCACTGACCCGTATATATAAATAGCCGAGACAAATAACAGCACTCGTGGCCTGACGATTGCATCTAGCATGAAACAGACTGTCGCCTGTAAGTGTTGACTTCTATGTTCACTTTTATATTTACACACGCTCTATCTCTGATATTGAGCACTACTCCCACAAATATAGCACATTTTAAGACTATATTTCTTCATATATATATATCAATATATATATATATATATATATATATATATATATAGATAGATAGATAGATAGATAGATAGATAGATAGATAGATAGATGTTTCATTAAAGACGACAGACAAAACAAGTATTTTCTTTCCTGGACACAGAATGCGTAGAAACTGTCATGATATTCTGTAATTGTCAGCGCTTTCGGCTATACTTCTAGCCATTATCAAGGATGATTTTATTTTTACTTTTAATCTGGATGTATGGGTTGTGTGTATGTTACAGGAATGTTTTATTTTTTCGAACGCACAACATTGTGGCCGTGTTCGTAGTTAATATTATTGAGTGTTGCCATTTTATTTTCTATTATTAAGCCTTCCATTTTATTTAAATCTTTTTTTTACAAGTGGATAAGATTATTATGTTTGTATTTTCTACTAGTATATTATAGATGGAGTCTGGTAAATGTGTGTGTGTGTGTGTGTGTGTGTGTGTGTGTGTGTGTGTGTGTGTGTGTGTGTGTGTGTGTGTGTGTGTGTGTGTGTGTTTAAATGGGTTCCAATAGAGCTGTGGTCGGATAGGCGTAACACAAGGCGTCTGGGTAGGCCAATGTAATTATGAGTTCGGTTTGATCAGGATCGCAGTTCCTTAAAAGAAATTTAAACTCATAATTAATGTTTGTTCGTTGCAATTTTGATTTTGCTGGTGTATTGTTATTTTTTAGGATAAGGTTAGTTGTTTTTTTGTAGTAGATAATTAATTTGATTTTTTATTCGGGTTAATTGGTGTAGTGAATTTCATTATGAGATTTCGAAGTCAAGACTCATCTTGTCTGTAGTTGACGCGCATTTCGTTTTTGTAGAAAATAGTTATGTTATTTTTTAATGTGTATTCATTCATTATCATTAATATTTACTTTGGAAAAGCCGAAGGTTTGAAAAACCGTTCCCATCGGAACAACTACAATAATAACTTAACAACTAAACTAAAAATCACTGTAAATCTAGAACTGTGTTCCTCATCACACCAAGCTCATGTGTCACCGATGCAATTATTTATGCGTTCGATTTGATCAGGAATGTATATATATATATATATATATATATATATATATATATATATATATATATATATATATATATATATATATATATATATATATACATATATATATTTTAGCCATTATCAAGGATGGTTGTTTTTTTGTTTTGTTTTTTTTTAATTGGGTGTATATATATATATATATATATATATATATATATATATATATATATATATATATATATACCCAATTAAAAAACAAAAAACAAAAAAAAGAACAAAAAACAAAAAAAACAACCATCCTTGATAATGGCTAAAAGTATAGACGAAATTACTCAGAATTACGGAACGTTTAGACAGTTTCTACACACTGTGTGTCCAAAAAAGAAAACACTTGTTCGAACACAAGAAAAATTAAATAAAAAAAAAACTTGATTGCTGGACTTTGTCTGTGGTCTTTAATGAAAGACACACACACACACACAGACACACGCACAGACACACATATCAAGCCATTTTCCATCTTTCTGAATTATATGTGAGAATAATGGATTTTCCAGAATTTATTCAATGACCAAGGAGTCCAGTTTTTCCCCTGTTTCCACCCAATCCATCCTGATGTCATGCTGAGTTGTTATCCTTTGTTCCCATATTCTTCAACCGAAGACGACAAGGAACATTTCTCGCCATATATCTATGTTTAAATCAAAGCCTTGTCTGTGTAGAGCTCTCATATAACGAACTGGCCAATTGTGTCGCCGTTTCGCAGTTGTCATAATTTCTGTATTTACTTCTCTTGTGTTCGACTCAGACATTAGTTTTCTAAATGGAACTCCGACAAGACTTGAACAACGAGTCATTTTCTTTTTTATTCTAGTCCGCCAATATGAAAGTTTCTCATCGGAACTGAACAGTCTGACGCTTTTTTTCTTTCATTTTCCCTTTTTCATATTTATCGTTGCTCTTGTTCTCTTTCTTTTTGTTCTCTTCACTCTTTCCATTTCTTTTACTTTCTAGATATAAAAAGAAACACACACACACACACACAACCAGTAAAAAATATGTAACTTATTTTATGATATAAAAACGCAAGGCCACATTATTCCCCATTTTAGCAGAGCATGTTCAGGAAAAATATTTTAGCGTACTTCAGGGTATAATTGAAAAGGTACTTTAGTCATAGCAGCAAATATTACTGTATATAAAAAGCAAGCCATACAGCTGAACCTAAAATAAAACGAAAACTGAACCCCAGCGCTAATTTTGTTACGATGATTCCTGTTGAAGACCCGAATATGCAAATTACAAATTGGAGATGCAAGAATCAAAAAAGTACAAAAATGCGAAGGTACATTGAAATAGC
>OZ038498.1:80057517-80095017 GCA_964036315.1 Acanthosepion esculentum
ATAATGAGGGAATGTAGGTGGTTTGCTGCAATGTAAGTGGCCTACGGGTCCAAGCCGTAACGTTTAGAACTGGCTTAACCAGTTCATCCGAGCGCTTTGCATGGGAGTGGCGATAGAACAGTGAGAAGCTTGCCACATCCCGCCTGTGAGAGAGAGTTTGCAGGGTGGAAATAATTCAGCATCCTCAAAGATTCGGAGATTATTTTGAACTCTACCGAGACAGGAAAGGGAGGATTCGGCAGCTTCCGCCCAAACATAGTGCTCCATTTTCGGCCTGATCTAGCTCTTATGTATATATGTATGTATAGCTGACCACTCATGTTCGAGGATACCCGTCTACTAAGGCGGCTAGCCAATCCCTATTGCAGACGCTCGCTCAGGCGCATTTGTGTTTATTCAACCTTCATATATTCAGCCCACGTGGTTTATACTGCAACTATGCTGATCAAACCTTAGTTAGACTTTCTAGGAAAGAGCGTGTTATCTAGCGTGATCAACAATTTGAACAAGGCCAGGACGCTTAAACCCTCGGTCACGATTACTTTTGACTTCGTGCTATCACAGCTATCTACGGCACCCAAGGTCTACCCAATTTTACTCACAAAGCTTGGGTCAATCCGTGGCATGGTTTTCAGGCACTTTCCAAAGGTAACGCACGTTGAAATCGACCCCTCCAATCAACTCCAATAACATCAGAAATTCTACTTCCTGACAAATCAACCGTGGTGAGATACGAACCCGGGTCTCATGGTCAGAATGCGAACGTTTTAACCACTCGGCAACGTGCTCTTATAAGATATAGAATATCATGAGGTGTCAGGTACTTACTGGAATGGTACAGGGATCCAACCATTTTACCTGCATCTTTTGCGATGGATCGTATGTACCAGTTCCACTTGAGGTCAGGTGTGAGTTTAATGGCCAATAGTCTCTTAAGCCACAGTGCATCAACCAAGAGACATCCGTTCATCGTGACTAGACTCTTACGTTGACTGTCAGTGCCCCAGAGGACTAACCGTTAGCTACTACCTTCAGGAATCTACTTGCATGGAAGGATTTTATAACTGAGAAAACCCGACCTGTGATTCCGATAGCTGAAGAACTTGTGCAGCAAACCTTTGTGCCACAATTTGTGAAATGCCTTCGGAGTATTTAATGCTATGGTCCTCGAAGTCTGTCTGTCGTCACGAGCCTCACTAATTCTGTGTCTCAGTGGTATTATTTCATCTCATATTCTCCTCTCTCTGTCCCCCCATCTCTCTCTCTATCTCTTTATCTCTCAATTTCAAACCATCGGCGATCATAGTCCTTCAAACCCAAAGAAAAGAATACGTACTAAACGTAAAGTTTAGTACGTCTTTTGTAACTCTTAGCAATATTTGCTCATTTATGTACCGTTTCGTGTTTGTGTGTTATATGTATATCGCCCTCGATTTGCTCAGATTTGATCCACCATCGGTTGGCTCAAAAGTGATCTGCCATCGTTTTGCTTAAACTTGATCCTCCGTCGGTTGGCTCAAACTTGATCCTCCGTCGGTTTGCTCAGACCTTTTACTCTTCTTGATTTCGGTATGTTCGTAGTAGTTATATTCTCCAAGAATTATTTCCGTATTATGCGTTCCAAAATTTAAGATTGCTTTCTACGAATGTATATTTACAGTCTCTATTCTCTTTAAAACTTCTTCATTTGTCTGATGTTGTGTCTATGATATTCTCAGCATTTATCAAGAGAAGCACATCTCGGTCGCTTCAAGTCGTTTCAACATTTGTGATAAACTTGTCCAGATTGCATAGCAATTCATTACGTTTATTCTAATTTTATCGTGATATTACTCTCATTATCTTCGTGTAATTCGCTTTCTTATCAGTCAGTCAGATTTGTGCCATGCGTGATACACGCTTAGACGATCATGCATCTTTCGATACATGACTGACGATGCAGATATTTTTCCCGCATTTCTTTCTGCGATAGACCAGTTGCCGTTCAAGCCCGGTGGTGTCCTGCTATTTGGAGGGAGAAGAGGATTCATACCTTTCCCAAGGGTATTAGTTAGTGAATGTAATGGATCCGACTAGAATTCGAACTCGGCTCTCCGATTCCCCAATCCGAGCCGCTATCCACTACTCCACCGTACCACCTCGCTTTCTTATACGCCTTCGAATTTCTGTGTCACAGTTTCCGTATTCAACTATGACATTACTCCGAAAGTTGAATTTTCTCACCTACTTGATTTCGATGATCGCGATACCTAATTTGAAACTTGGGTTAACTCTTTTACTCAAAAGTATTAGCAACTTTATTATGCGGCTCACCAATTTGCTAGTTCGATTGTGTTTACATTCGCATCTGGTTTCTTTAAAAGCATTATGAAAACTGATCAAGTTAAATCATTAAAACGACATAATATATGGTTGTAGACACGAGGAATATCCCAAGATTCGAACTACCTGTTGAAGATACTAAAATCAAGCATATATAAAAATTCAAATATCTAGGAAGTATTTTAGCAGACGACAGAAAATGTTATACCGAAAACCGAACAAAGAGAGAACTGAAATATTATGTAATAGCAGTCCTCCGCTATGACTGAATGTTGGACAATCTATTCAATGAAGTAGCGGCTTGAGATAAACATACCAAAGATAGAGAAACAGAGAAATAGTCCGGGAGGAAATAAAAAATATATCTGTATACGTATGTATGTATGAATCTAAATGTAGTAACCATTGCTTAGTCATGTGGTGAAGGAAGGTATGTTTGTCATCAATGTAGCAAGGACAAGTTAGCCGCCTAGCAAGCTTGTTGTGCAAATGTCATAAATCATCTCTGGGTGCATCACGATGACCGCAGCATCGGAGAACGGACAAAATTAATTTATCAGTTTTGGTTGATTTTTCCAACTGTTTATATACACATTATATAGATCCGATTTGAATCGTGCGCTCGCTTTTCATTGTCCCGCGGCCATACATCATGGTAGCAAAAGCTTCCTGATTGATTGGTCGAACTATCTATTTTTTAGAGATAATTTTGGTCTTATTATTTGCTATATTTTGTTTATTTCTTTTCTTACATCCTGGTTGCGAAAGCTTTTTGATTGGTTGGTCAAACCATGATTTTGTTTTCCTGGCGATTCTTATTATCCGTCTATTTTTAGAGCTGGTGAATTTGTGGTAGTCCTGTTAATTATTTTTATTTGTGTTTTTCTCGATCATCAAAATACAAATGCTTTCACAGATGAGTGGTTTTAAAGGTGGCTTCGAACGAATTAATCCAGTAGGTCTTAGCGAGGATTATTCATCTTCACCACCTCGTGGCCTAACGCTGCAGAATCAGAAAAAGTAGCTGTATCAAACAATATAAACACATAATTTGCAGCAGCAACAACTAAAATGGATAACACATAATTCTAGAAGAAAATAATTATATAATCAATATACTGGCGTTCCACACTACTTAAAAAAAGTTAGGAAGGAATCCCGCATAGTGACCTTGAGAAACCTATTTTCCAGAAAAAAAAACAGTATTAATTGAATAAATTATAAATTTCAACCGGCAGTTGACCTGCTTGCTTGGTCAATGAATACCGAATATTTCCTTATAAGGAAACGACTAGTGTTACCATTACCATGACCAATGAATCTTGAGTTATAAGTGAAAAATTAAGTAAAAAAAAATCCCATCTTGTGAATATTATTTTCAGTTCTCCTTCAAGTTTCATTTTTCAATTCCATTCTGTGATCTAATGGGACTGCATTTTTCACTGAGACTTCTTTCTGTATTCCCACCAAACAAGCATAAATAAAAGGATTGTTTGGTGCCTACAACACCGTGCAAAAACCACAAGTGACAAGTACCAACTGTAGATGAATATAAGCCTTCAGAATATCAACTACCTTGGAAACTTAGCATCAGCTATTGCACGCAGAAACAGAAGAATCGAGGAGGAGGAACAGAAAATTGCTACAGTTTATCTCCTTTACATCAAGGACCTGTCAGAAAGGATTCTACGGTTCGTACCACATCAGGACAATAGTCAATAGCAGTTCGACCTCTGCTGTGTCAAGCCTAACAGAGGAGAACATGGCCAAGAACTGTGTGAATCCAATCCCTAGAAATCAGCCGCCCCTACAAGTAAAGCTTGACTAACATCGAAACGGCCCGATTAAGGGTGAGACAATGAACTCAGGCTTGACTAATCATGTATGGAGGAAAGATGAGGACATTAGTCTAAATATAACGTATTCTTTTCTGTTTGTTTATCATACTAAGATCAAGTCTTCTAGGATGCACTGATGAGCCATTTAGATCTAAATGTTATTGACAATAGTTGTTTTGTCTGGAGCGTCTATATCAAGTCATTAGTACAAATACACGTAGCTTTTCTAATACACAGCTATTCAAGTTTTCCTTCTTACTACATTAATTAATTTTATTTATATACTTTATATAGACTATTTTATTTTATTTATATACTTTTATGTAGCTCTAGAAACGAACAATAAAAGAACTTTACCACAGAGACCCTTAAATACACTAAGAAACCTAGCAAAAAATAAGGTAATCCATACTACCTCCTCGGAGAAAGGAAGTGGCATTTTTTATAATGAATAGGATCAGATACCATGATAAAATTTAATTACTACTCAACGATACAGACATATACATTTAAAAGAGACTTTAGAAAACTAATTAATAATAAAAACAATTCATGCTATAAACTAATAGACAGAATATCACCTTAGAACATCCAAAGTTTATGGCCTCCATAAAATTCCCAAAGCAGCAATCCAATGCGTTCTATTATATCAGGTATTAGTAGGGCGTCTAACATATTAACGAAGCCATAACGAAAAGTTTAACCACTTTACGCGGAACAATCAGCCATGTTAAAAATTCAGGCAACCTGGTTGAAAAACTAAAAGGGTTAAATGACTGACAACCTCATCGATGCTTTAGATGTAAAGTCCGTTTATACCAACGTTACTATTAACAAACGCTTAAATGTGAAAAAGCATTTAACACATTAAAAAATAAACCGCTCCCTAGAAATACCTAAAATCATAAAAAATCTACTGTCTCATTACCAATCAATGCTATTTCATTTTTAATAGTAATTTTTTATAAACAAAAATTTGGTTTACCAATGGAGTCACCGCTAAGCGGGATTTTGGCATGCATTTTCTTAGGATTTCTTGAATCTGGTCCTTTCCACAATATTTTACATAAACAAAATATTTCCGATATATTGATGACGCTTTATTATCCCCGCAAAACAAATTTGCCTGACCTTATAGAAAAACTAAACAAAGTTTCACATAGAATAGAATTTACTTATGAAATGGAAATAAACAATACTTTACATTTCCTAGATATCATGTTGCACCACGGCGACAATCGCCTAAAACTAAGTGTACCTCATAAAATAATTAATAGAAATGATCTCATAAATTTCAATTCCCACCATAAAATATAAAACCCGGCATAAACATCGGATTCTATTTATGAGCACTCAGAATTTGTAGCCATCAATATTTACATGAAGAGGAGAAATATATTGGAAGTGATTTTGAGCTGCTCCAATACCCGAATTATTTCATAGTTAACGCGAAAAGGAAGGTTTTGTAAAATATTTCAAAATAGAAGAGTGAACCATTGTAATAAATCTAGCGGATCAAAATATATTATTCTCCCTTGCGGCTCTAACATAGCTACATTTGAAAAGAATTTATCTAAGCTTAACATAAAATGTGTTACAACCACATCTAAAGCATCACAAGACTTAATTAATACAAAACAAAATAATAAGCTAACACTTGAAGGAATAATTTACTCTGTCACCTGATAAGATAAAGAACAAATAGGAAACGTTTATCAATCTAACACGTTTCTCTTTTATTAAAGCTTCATCAGTAAATGAGATATAGAGAAAAAGAAGAAAGAAATTCTGGCATATTTACTGTTGTGTTGTTTGATTTTCATTGTTTAATCATGTTTCACGTGTATTCGACCTATTAAACAAACGTTAGTAAAAATTGTGACACTCCGAACTCAAGGAGAGACGATGTATCCCTTGAAAGTTCCAAGCCTAACTGAAAAATCTTAAATATGACTGTTTGTAATTGTATAATAATTCTAGTTTTTTTTCTATGTGAAATTCAGATGATAATGTATATTCGCAAGTGAGTGTGTGTGTGTGTCTCATAGACGATATGGTTGCTGGTTTTTCGCATGTTGATTTGGGAACGTTTTCACGTACATACCATTTGTTTTAGATAAACATACGTTAGATTCTTTAAGAATTGATTCAATAAATGTTGGTAATCTAATATAACGTTTTGACGTTTGATTATATTTGGTTATATTGTTATTAGTAGGCCCTCGAATTACATTCGACGAAAATAATTATTTACTTTTTTTAAATTAGTGTACATTTGTAAAATCAAAGTTAGAACCGGTTTTGTTTCTGAGTATTACGAGAGAGTCTGAATGGTTTTCTAAATGTACATCTCTTTCATTTTCGTAGATACGAGCTTTTTCGTGATGTCTCTCCGACATAAATGCTTTACATTGCAAGCAATTTATTTGATAAGTACCGGCACCTGAATTGGCGTTGGATTTATTTTTGTTCCTAAATATATCTCTTAGATGTGGACGTGGCGGTAAGGATAACTAATTGGTTTACATTTTTTTGGGGGGAAAGAGGATATGATTACGAATTCTGTGTTGTTTTTGTTGTTAGAATTGCTATTGATGTTTTTTGTGGGGGTGGGATTTGTGGAGTTTGTAAACTCGTTTTCTAGCATTGAGGATAAAATGATGTAGGCAATGAAGTAATAATTGACATAAGGAATACATTGGAAGAACATAAAGGAATTTAAATAAAATATTATATGAGCACAAAAGGGATCCTTTACAAAAAACACACTACGTGCAGAGACTAACCTTAATTTTGCTACTATAATTAAAAACTACAAAGAGACATCCCAAAGACTAGTAGACCATTGCTGTCTGGAATAAGTTTGAAACACTACAAGCAGATACCGAAGAACCATTTCCTAATACAATCTACAATAATTTTGTTACTTCTCCAGAAAAAAACTAGAATCAAGTAGCATTGAATCAGAGAAGGATAATATGAAAGAAAAGTCATCATAAGAAATTCAAATCCAACCCTTAAATCTATCCAAGACTTCAATGAATCACTTGCTCAACTGAAGAACTCTTATGAAACTGAATACATCCAAGAAAAAAAAATGATTCATCAAATCTCCTGCTACAAAGAAGATCTGTTCAGGGTGAAAGGCCGAATAAATGAAAGGAGTATTTTAAAAATCTCCTGGGAAATATACCTGACCTTTTAGATACAGATGTCTATCAAATCATTAAATATCTCTTTGACATTAAACCTGGAAATATTACACATGCAGAACTTGAAACGGCTTTAAAAAAGCATTAAATATAGGAAAGCAGTGGAACTTCATAACATTCCTCCGGAGGTTTGGAAAACCTAAGATTTCGACGATATTCTACTCCAAATATGTAACTCCACATTTAATTGATAATTCATAGAAAGACGGAGAGAAGGCTGCATACAGAATTCAACCTGAAGTTGAGAAGACATTCCAAAAAAAATGAAAATGGCTTTGGAAAAATGTATTATTGTGGCCGTCAAGGCAAAAAATCTACAGACTGCCTTACTTTTTGCAGGTTTCTGTAAAGCCTTCAATTGTGTATATAGGGGAGAAATGGAGAAGATCTTTCTAGCATATGACATCCCCTCTGAGACAGTAGCTGTCATAATGATGCTATACAAAGATACCAAATATTTGGTTAGATCCTCAAGTGGAGACACCAGCTTCTTCGATATTAAAGTAGACGTCCTTCAGGGTGACATCATTTCGCCTTCTCTATTACTTTGTAACCTTTAACTTAGAACTTCCCTCGAGAAACATCATCATCTAAATTTTATTTTATCCCCAAGACTCTCAATGAAATATCCTGCAAAAAAAGATGCCAGATATTGACTTTGCAGATGACCATGATATCACTGAAGACACAATTACCAATGCCACAGTTCTGCATCATCTAGAAAATGTTGCCAACGATGCTGGGATCAGTGCTTCTAAAACTGAATTCATAGGCTTCAACCAGCAAGGTTCAATACAAAATATCTCAGGTGAATCAATAAAATATGTAAAATCTTTTACATACCTAGTAAGTGAAATACATTCTACTGAAAATGATGTGAACATTCACATAGGTGAAGCCTGGGCCGCCTAGAATAAAATGGATGTAATCTCAAATTCTGATTTAACAGACAACTTCAAACGAAGATTTTCGAATCACTGAAGAGGCATTGTTAATATATCCTGTCACTGGACATTAACTAAAACCCTAGAGTCCAATCTTGATGGGACCTACACTCGGATACATCCAACTAAGTCACAGCTCTACCGACCCATCCCTGATAATCCTACAATCTTACGCGAGTGCAGAATGCTATTTGGTGAGCAAAACAAGAACTTGCGAGTGATTAACTGCTCTGGACACCTAGCCATGGCGCAAGACGGCCTGGTCACACCCAGCAGCCACCTACAATGACAAGCTACATTATGACACAGGATGCCTCCATTGTGACCTTCCGACCTTGGGCCGTGATGGTTGACGTGATACACCCAGGAATGTCCAAGAAAGCTTGACTGAATCATTTTTTTTCCATTCCAGATATCCGTTTTGAAACCGAATTTATGTCATTTCATTTTGCGAGTTCTGTTATTTGACACTCGAATTATCCGTGAAGTTGTTTTTATTTTTATATTTTAAGTTATTTTTCAGATTTTTCATGAATTTCTTAGTTGTTTCTGGTAATATTCTAGCTATTCAACCCATTTCCCTGTCCACACCAGATGTTAGTTGTTATCACGAGAGAAAAGTAACTCAGTATAAGCGTTGATCCCAGCATCGTCGTTGGCTTACGCCCATATCACAATGAAACACGGCTTCTCCTACGGTCACTAAAAGAAAGCAAATTCAAGCCGGTTCAATATCTAGATTGGTGACCGCTTGAGAAAAAAAAAGTTTTTTTTAAGGCTGGATGTGCTGTCGGTGTAATGGAAATCGGAGAGTAGAGTTCTAATTCCAGTCGAGTTCGTTATGTTTACGTCCACACAAATAGCGCCACGCTCTGCTACGGTTTAATTACTAGGACTTGTATAAGTAAATAATTATTATCCACCACAAAATACCTATATTCTAAAAATATTTTATGGCTTTAAATAACCTGAAAACGTTGATAAATCATAAAAAAAACAAAATCAAAAACTGAGTATGGCCGTGATCTCGAGATTCTCAATTCGTTCTCGAATTTCTAATTCATGAAATCTTGATTCGAATATTTCGTCATTATTCCTAACGTGGCAATTATGATGGGCATATACTTATCTTCGAATTCAATGGATTCATTAGCTGCCGTCGGAAGCCTTAATATAGTTTATATTTTGTTTCATTTTACCCGATGGTTCATTGGAATAATAATCTCTACAATAGTCAATTTCCCTTATTTATGAATAACAGATCCATTTAGCTCAAGTGCTTAGGGCGTTCAGTTTGAATGTCAACGTTTTAATTATTTTATTTTCTATAACACTACCAGATTTTTGTACTTACTATTTGTTTATACGTTAAAGACCAAGTCATTTTCATAACCCCCCCTCTTTACTTCTGTTCTTACTTGCCTGTTATGTTTTGGGTTTTTTCTATTATCATCTTATTTGATTTGATATCCTCCCCGACTCCCAGATGTTTCGGACGAGTGATGATGATCCTATCTCAGCTCCTAATCGTAGCTTTGAGACACAGCGGTGTCAAGAAGTGCAGCAACCTACTGACTCCCAAATCATGTCAGGTACCCCTAAGAAAGGCAGAAAGAATCTTAGAAATAGTACCGAGTGAACAACTGCAAAACGAGCATGAGTGATTTTTATTTATTTATTTTTTTTTTTTTTTTACGGCTTGTCAACCATTTACGACTTATTTAAAGCCGAAACATTTCTGAATTGCAAGAATAATGCTTATCTGGGGAGTGAATTAATAATTTTTCTGATAATAGCACTGACTTCTACAGATACATGACCGACTATTTATGACAGAGCTGGGTGGGGGAGTTGGATTTATTACTTTTCCCCATAAGCATTTGTGAGATAGTGTCCATAAGGAACCCGATTAGAATTCGAACTACGTTCACCGTGCCGCTATCTATTACTCCACAATTTGTGCTGTTTGCTTGGTACAATTCCCTGATTTTGACTGTCAGGTCTTGGTACCTCTGTATTTTCGCCGGCTCCACCAAGACATCGTTCTTGTCCCAAGGTACCATAATTTCTATGAGGACCAATTCATTGGTGCGCTACTGCACAAATACGAATTACTATTATTATTATTATTATTATTATTATTATTATTGTTGTTGTTGTTGTTCCATATTTTGACGCTAGTTTTGCGTTTGGGAATGTCAGCTGGTATGAAAGTCAATGGAAATCAATGGAAACATTATTCGCTTATGAAACATTAAGAAATATTATATATTCTCTTTGTTTTTACATATATATATTTCTTTTTTCAATCTCATTTATTTTCACTCCTCCTCCTCTGTCTACGATGGAAAGAAATTGCCGAGTCGAACGAAATCGTTCGCTACTCAAACGCTGATTTCTCACGTGTCAGCGACCAAATGCGCATCAAGGCGAAAAGAGATTCGATATAGACATATTTGGCGGGTCTTCTATGCCAAGCATCTGACAGACAAACAGGAATTCAAGCCAACCCAGGCCAGACAGTTAAGTTGGGTCCCATTCGTTTGTATCGGCCTCCGCTAAAACTTTTTTTTTCTATTGTTCATTTCACTTCCATAAAAATAAATGATCAGGCTGAAAACGGATGTTGATAGCTACGTAAAATGGGCTACATAAATAAAGATACATTTAAGTACATAATTTTTAACAATGTACAAATCACATTCAAGTCTGACTTAAGGCCCTGAAAGTTCACACAGACATATATATATATATATTGGATATTGAAGGCTTGACGATTGCGTTTAGCATGAAACAGACTGTCGCCTCAATGTACACTTATATATTTACATATGCTCTATCCCGCATTTTAACCCATAAATATAGCTACCTTCAAAGGATATTTTATCATATATATATATATATATATATATATATATATATATATATATATATATATATATATATATATATATATATATATATATATGAGGGAAATGTTGTTATTTAACCTTTTAACACCTACCATCAAATCCAATACAAATTATAAAAAACAAAATTATGTTATTAAATATATAAAAATTCAAAGTGTAGAATTAATTATAGATTACTTAAAAATCCTATATAGATTATAAATGAATAATCATCGAAATTGTGTTCAAACCTATTAACGTTTTGATCATGTTGGAAATCACTATCGATCGTGATTTCCCACCGATGAAAAGTTAAAAAAAAATTTCACGTGAAACAAGATGTACAGTTTTGTAGTGGGTATGTGCATGTTCTAATGTGACACTGCATAATAAATAAATATTTATTGCTCGACTTTTGTATTAAGCCCTGTATATGTGTATATATATATATATATATATATATATATATATATATATATATATATATATATATATAAGTAGCTCTAGAAATGAGCATGTTATGAATGCACACTGTAAAGGAAAAAGTACTACATGCTATATAGAAATAGCAGAGCTTTTCTAAATTATGAAATAAATATTTGGCGCGCAGTAACGAACCACTACTGTCAGTATCAAGCATTTACACACACACACACACACACACACACACACACACACACACACACACACACATTTAGCTTTTCCAGTAGTCTTACATTTTTACGTTTGATGAGCGTAAGGCAAGCCAAAATTTGTCCGTATTTTTCCAAGCGCTTTCGGCCAATTGTTTAGCCATTTTCAAGCCGGTTTGTTTTGAGGTGTTATTAGTTTCTCTTTATATTTGACTGCTTAAGATGTTGTTTTTTTTTTATGTCTGTGTTGTTTTTTAATACGTGTTAGGGAGCTTTTATTCGGAGCTTGGCGTGTGAGTCTTTCTAATTTTATTAATTTAAATACACAATTCCCACTGTCAAATATTGTGAGGTTGATAGTTGTAGCTAAATGTTTTATATACAGGACATCTCTCACGGGAAGATGTTTCTGGTAATGATATTTTTTTTTATAGAATTTTAGTTTTTTTAACCTGAAATTTTTTAAGGGATATTGTAAGGTGTGGGTAGCTAGATGTTTTGTGACACTCTACTCAAGGAAGTAGTAGTATGTCCGATATAGGTAATTGTTTTATGACAATCGTGTATTAGGCAGTGATATATAACACTATATTGGTCATCGCTAGTTTAGAACTGATTAGGTTATTTGGAGTAGTGATAACAAGCTTTGCCGTTTTCCATTTTCTATAATATAGGTACCTCCACTTTTTGCCTAAAAAAATATCCCAAACTCGATGAAAACAAAATTTTATCGTCAAAATGTTTGTGTAATTATTAAGAGGAAAGACCAAAGTATTTTTCATCTTTCTAGCACGTTTTAAATTTTGATTAACAATCTTGTTTTTCTTGCGTCAACGGAGGAAATATGGAAATTTAGCGTCCTTTTTACGGTAAAATACATATTGTTTTGTAAATCCTTGTAAAAATCAAATAAAAAAATCATTAAAACTCTAACAGCAGATTTATTTTTAGCGCATTATGACCCAAAATTGGAAATAATAGTTGCGAGTGACGCGAGTGCCTATGGTGTTGGGGTATGTATACTTCATAAAATGCCGGATGGGACACTAAAACCCATCGCGCATGCTTCAAGAATCTTGCTACCAGCCGAACAAAATTACTCGCAAATCGAAAAACAAGAATGGGGATTATTTTTGCGGTTATGAGATTCCACAGATATATTTACGGTAGATTTTTCACCTTACAGACGGACCACAAGCCGTTATTGACAATATTTGGATCAAAGAAAGGTCTACCGGTCTACACTGCGAATAGATTGCTAAGATGGGGTACAATTTTATTGAACTACAACTTTAAATTGGAGTATCTTCCATCAAACAAAATCGGGCATGCAGATGGTCTTTCGAGACTTATACCAAAGAAAACAGAGCCATTAGAAGATTCCGTAATTGCAGCTCTACGACATGAGGAAGACATTAGAACATCATTATGTAGTACAATTCGAAATCTCCCCGTCACATTACAGGAAATAAGAAATGAAGCAGTGAATGACGAATTTATAAAGGAAACAAAAACAAAAATTGCAGGAAAAAATAAACATATATCAGACAGTTTTTCGTTATGTGATAATGTTCTACTATATAATTAAAAGGTAGTAATCCCGAAAACGCTACAAAGGCGAATCCTCAAGGACTTCCACATGGGCCATCCAGGAAAGAACAGAATGAAATCATTAATGCGAAGTTATGTATATTGGCCAAACATGGATCAAGATATCACACATATGGTGGACAAATGCAAGCCAATTCGTTAGCAGCCAAAGCACCGCCGATCATCCATAAGCCATGGCCTGTGACAGATCGATCGTGGTCGAGAATACATGTAGATTTCGCAGGTCCATTAGATGGTTTCTACTATTTGATTGTAGTAGACAGTTACAGCAAATAGCCAGAAGTATTTCGTAGTAGAAAACCTACTTCTGAGACTACCATAAATTGCCTTCACAAGCTGTTTGCTCGTTTCGGAGTGGTTGATTGTCTAGTCACCGACAATGGGACACAATTCACATCTGCAGATTTTCAAGAATTTTGTGAAACTTTTCAAGTTAAACACATCAAATCCTCGCCATATTACCCAAGACCAAACGGTCAAGCGGAGAGATTTGTAGATACGCTAAAAAGAGCATTAAGAAAAGCTTATGACGTGCCAACAGAAAAGGTGTTACAACAATTCTTGCAAGTATATCGAATTACACCAAACAGTACTACGCCATCGGCATTATCACCCGCGGAAGTGATGTTCGCCCAAAAGATTAGATCGGTATTCGACAAATTACTACCAAAACAGACAAAGCAATCAACAACGTCGTACGTACCAAAAAGAAAATTTAACCCAGGAGAGAAAGTTTTTTTAAATGTACAAAAACAATACATTCTACTGGGAACAAGGTACAATTGAAAAACGGATCGGGAACGTCGTGTACATAATTCACGGCCCGAAGTTCTCGGATAAAAGGCACTTAGATCAAATAAGAAAGGGATTGTTAGAGGATTCTAACGGTCCACCTCAGGAAGAGGAAGAAGTGATGGACACGATATTCGACACATTCGATATGCAAAGGCCTCAAACAATATCAGAACCGCGAAAATCGAACAGGAAAAGAAAAATTACAGTGCCTTTGATGATAAATCCAAAGAGAAAAAAATATTAAAGACCCCTGCGAGGTAAAAGCTTTGGGAGGGGGTGTTATGGAAACTTACCTGTAACGACAATGAACTCTTCCTGATACTATAAAGACTGCGCCTCTCAAGAGAGGTAGAACGTGTGGAACGAGTCGAGACGTAACGAGTCGATGCAATAGTAGTTCACTCTAAACCAGACTGACAGTCATACTAACACCTTTCAACTCCTTGTATTATTATTCTGTTTAATATATCTTTGTTATTCCTACTGTTGTGTTCGTGTTGTTCATCCTTGGTCACACACCAATATTTTTAAAAGAATTTTGATTTTTTTTTGTATGTACAGTGGACTAACGCGATATTATCAGAAAATAAAAGCGATGACAATATTAAATTTAAAGCTGAAATTTCTAAAATTCAATAAAACAACAGATACGGAGAATGTTTTCACAATTTTTTTAAGATTACTGAGTACTTAAAAATTATATACAAAAGCGCTCACGTCATTTTTTAAAATTACATTTCTGATATAAATTCTGCGTAGAACAAAATTAGATCTCTCATCACGCTGTCATCAGGCTGTCAACACATCAAATCAGCTACTGTCGAGTTAAAAAAAATTCTTACTGCAATATTTTAAACTTAAAATAAACAATATTTGTTTCAAATCAGATTAATTATACTTTAAATCATCTAATATTCCTCAAATAAAGTTTCAGCAAAGTATATCTTATTTTTTAAACCCGAGAACTAACTTATGTTTAAAAATGTCCCAGAAATGGACGACTTTGACGATGTTACTGAAAAAAAAATCGATTCCAATCATTATAAATTCTAAAATACACCAGAGCATTTTGCTTACTGGAAACAGTAAATTTAATCCTTTGGTTCTCAATTAAAACTAAAATGAAAGCTTCAAGAAAGCTTCTTCATTTTTTTTAATTAATTAAGGTATCGCGATTTTTGTACAGCTACCTACTGTAATATATTTTAAATTTTACATGTTTTCGAGAAACATGCAGAAATAGGATGTTTAATTATTCTTCTTATAACGAATTCGACTTGCTTATAATTATTCTGTATCTGCTTTTTAGATTTTACTTCTATATCGACGTCAAGGAATGGGATTTTGTTATTAACAATGAGTTCATATGTAAATTTTAAAAGTTAATTTCATCCTTATTTTATATCAAAACAAAAATGACGTTAACGTACCATGTGAAATGTGTGGTTTTTCAGTTTGTTTTCTATATGTGACATGCAAAAGTTAGAGAAAGCAGAACCTAATGTATTTGGATGTAATTATGTAATTAATTTGGATGTAGACATTGTATGTTACCATTATGATTATAGAACTGGTCTTTCGTGGTACGGGCGAGGAATAGTTTCCCAAGAGTTACTGGTCGAATTTTGGGACGAGGAATTGACAGGTGTTTGTTGATGCAGTCACTAATTATGCTGATTGTTTCTTCAACTGAGACGTCGGTAAAAAGATTTTCAACGTCTAGTGTCCTACCTGTGGGGATTTGTTGCTTTTAAGATATGGAGGAATTCGTTTGTTGTCGCGATGCTATAATTGCTGGGTGTGTATGGAGAAATTATTTAGGGTTTTTGGTAGCTGGTTTATTGGTGTATGTATTTGGGATGTGATAGGTCTGAGAGGAAAACCTGGTTTATGAATTTTACGTTACAGTACAGATATCCTTTTTGATAATTACTGGCAATCTTATTGATTTTTAGGCTTCCGATCCGAGTTTGTTTACGTACTTTTTTAGTAATTCTGTGGGATTTTTAATTAATTCTTTCATTTTATTGTGTCATCTAGAATAGATTGTAATATTTGGTTGTAATCTTGTGGTTTAAGAATATAATTATTGTTTTTTGTCAGCGCGTCTGATGATGATTTTGGTGTTCTTTTTTGGTCTACTTTTTTTCAGCTGATTTGAGATTGTTATATATATATATATATATATATACCCTAAAGACAAAAGTTTGGAGATACCCAGCATTTCTAAAAAAGAAACACCGTATTTTTGTATTTTTTTTTAATAAATCAAACTTTAATAACTAGAGTAATTGCTTTTCATTTTCAGTCTTTCACGAGGCTCCCACCAAAAATTTCAAATGTGGATTCGTCTGTCCACAGTAAATTTTGCTTAATATGAATATTTTCTATAAGAAACTTTATATTTTGTATTCATCCCTCAGTAAACTTTTTGAGATTACTGAATTTTTCACTTAAGTTAAACGTTAATACAGGTTCTACATGTTTACATTTAGAACCTGTATTAACATTTAACTTAGTATTAAACTGTATTAAAATTTAACTCCTCACCGACTAACGTTGTAAACAAAACATATATAGCTGTCTGAAGAAAAGAAGATTGTACCGTCACGACAATATTATCATAGTGTTTTATCTAAGATTTTAATTTGAAAGTAATTTGAACAAAATGTTAAAATCAAAGCAGATAAGTATTGAGGTGAGGACACAAATAGAAATTTTATTCAAAGACGGCTACTCTCAAAGACAAATTGCCAAAAAGTAGATGTCTAGACATGTAGTAAAATATTCGTTACAAATGCAGTTAGAAACTGGTGCAAATGTTGACAGAAAAAAGATATAGCACCAAAAGGGACACCTACTGCTGAAGATAAAGACTTGATTACTTAGAGCAAAAGGAATAGCAGGAAAACCGATCCATACCTGGAAAAGAAAATTCGTCTTTCAGCAAGACAACGATCTAAAACACTATTCTAAATTATGTCGAAATTATCTTGAGTCAAAAAAAGGAACTAAACTTTGGAAATTATGACTTCCCCGCCTCAATCAATATACCTCTCACTTTCGATGTTGATGCTGGTATTCTGTCTAGCGACTATATTGTGTATTCAGTATACGGGGACCAACTGGCCAGAGGTGTTTACTTACTGGTTAAGAGTATCCTGAGTGCGAGGGTGGACCTTGTTCATGACGACGCTGTGCGAGGGTGTGATCGTGGATATTGCCTTGAACATTAATTCGTTTCGGGTCTCGTTATGGCTTATGCGCCCAACGACCAGACTCTTTTCCGTCAGTTGGGACCGTTCCTGGTGGATATGTGGCGCTTACTCATAATAAGAGACTGGAATGCCATTCTGGACCCCGACATAAACAGGGGGAGGAGAGATAGAGGGGGGTCGAGCAATCGTAGTCGGTTGATCTGATTGGCGAGTTTGATCTCGATGGCTACAAAGTCGATCACCCTGAGCGTAAGATGTGGACGTGGGCACTTAAGTGACCGTCTATCCATTAGCCAGCTATCTAGATAGAATGATAGTGAGGAAGACTTGCTAGATTGTCCCACGTTCCACTGGTTAGGCTCTTCGGACCATAGGCATGTCTGTGCTTGGATAGCGTTAGGTGCTGGACACTGAAAGTTAAATTTGTCTTTACTGGACGGGCGGGTCTTCAGGCAACAGTTAATTAGATAAGTGCAGCGGGAACTAGTGCAGGTGGTTACTGGGTTCCTTCACCACCGAATATAGCCAACGGCTCACCCTAGATAAGGCTAAAAAGTGAAGTCTCTCCGGGCAGAGGCTGGTGGGTATTATCTAGAGATAGGTTTATCTAGGAAGGGACGTACTCTGACGTCGGCTGATGACATGTGCGAGGCGTTTCGACGGCATTTGTAGATTCACGGAGCCTACTCTCTGTGACGAAGAGTTTCGCAACTATTTCGCTGATTTTCTTCGACTTTAAACAACTGAAGCGGCTAGCTGTGAGACGGGGATTGTGGAATCTTCCACGACAACCAATTCTACCCTTTTAGGAAATGCACACTTCCTACTTGAGGTAAATAACATCTACTTACATACAAAAATATTAACAAGCATCCATTGGTCGATCACCGTAAACCCAGCTTGCTGATTGGTCAGTTTCCCCCAATTAGATCGCTCCCACGCGACAAATTCATTTAGGCGCCAACTCTGTTCTGAGTCACCCACGTGATACAGCGAAGATATATAAACAAAACACGTGTGATTCTCGCTCTCTTTCAGGTTGCTGCGTTTCTCGACTTAACTTCTCTACGTCACTCGTACATCTCAACACGCCGCCAAAATGTGACCCTAAAGGAACTCTCTTCTCGACTGATCCAGTCAGACGTTAAATGAACAGTACTTAATTCATGCAAGTATTATCTCTGAACTCTGTCTAACTTGTTCAATACATTCCAAACATACAACACTATTCTTATACGTTCTAATAGTCGACTTATTCAATATGAGCTCAGATACAATGTTATCAAGTCAAAGAGACGTAACTCCGTCTAACCTTTCAGTTCATATACATGTATATTCAGTTCAATAATAAATCCTATTGTTATGTTATTTGAATGATTATTTTTGTCTTTTATTAATTGTTGTGGATGGAAGATTATGAACACACACAATTTTAAGCCTTTTGATCATTCAAATATTCTGATATCTCTTAATATCATCACATAAACCGGAACAGGATCACGGAGGGCGAAGTCTACTTGACATGGAAGAGGGTCGGCAGTAGCAAGTCTCTGGGACTTAATGGTTAGCCCTATAAATTAAATTTGCGGTTGTCGCTCACCTTCACCGATTTTGACAGTTGTGTTCAGAAACTGTTTCCGGCAGGTGGGGGCCATCTCCAACCGGACATTTATGCATAAAGAAATGTTTATGCCATCGGGTGTTTTCATAGGTTCCCTGTGAATATGGGGTATTATGGTATATGTAGTAGTGAATGGTGTAAGATGACTTCTTGTAGTGAATGAGTTAATTGAAATGAATAAATGAATCGTGAATCTGATTCGCTAAGATAGCTAATGATTACAAGCCTCACTCCACTTCCCCCTTTTTGGCCTTGTGACGCAATTATTGTATTTTGCAATAATGAATCGATAAGGCGAATGGGAAAACTCTGGCTCATAAAAAGTGCTTCTGAGACTGAAAACAAGATCTGGACGAAGTATCTCATCAGATTTCAGGAATCACATGAGAAAAGAAGAACTGTTCCACAGGAAGAATAATCACTGGAAAACGAAAGCAAGTTATCACTCTAAATCCAAATTGTTGGTCTCTATCTGTTCCATGGGGGCGGGGGCTATCGAAGAAGGAAATACCGTATAAAGGTATTCGCTGACTTAGTAGCATGTTTATGGCAAAAGCAATTAAATTTCCTAAATTTATCACCTCAATTCATACAAAGAAAACTGCATCAAGGGCTGAACCCTTTTATGATGAGTCTTTGAAATGAGGGAAATATGACCCACTGAATGAAAATTTTGACATCATAAAAGAAAATGTTGAATATCTGTTTAGTAAAGACGGATGTTGATATCATCTTCATATCGTGTTGTAGCATACCTACGGGCGATAATGGGTATGTCCCCATTCACATAAATACACTAGTAAATACTGTATGTTAGTCTGTAGTCGGAGCATCGTCTCCAGCTGTGCTGGTCAAACTCTCCGCCTCCGAGCAGTGAGGATCCCCAGACGGGGCTATGTCGAAGGGCAGAATCTCGTCTCGGAAAACAGCTACCCGACTCCGTTTTATACGGGGTCTACGGGGAACTTTTGGCCGAGCCTACGGTCTCGGATACCCCTCATTAAATTCGGCCTTGTGCCACATCTGACAGTGTGGGACGGTTGGTAGATATCCTGCAGTTGGAGATTCTTCTCCAGCTCTACTGGTCAAACTCTCTGTGTCCGGGCAGAGAGGATCCCCAGACGGGGCTATGTCGAAGGGCAGAGTCTCGTCTCAGGAAACAGCTACCCGACTACGTTTTATACGGGGTCTACGGGGAACTTTTGACCGAGCCTACGGTCTCGGATACCCCTCATTAAATTCGACCTTGTGCCACATTTGACAGCGTGGGTCGGTTGGTAGATATCCTGCAGTTGGAGTTCATTACCAACCTTCGTGTGATTATTCTATTCACTAACCTTCCCTAGGTTACAACAGATCGAAACAAACGACATGTTGTGTATACAACTGCGAGTTTCAAACTATTTAAAACTTCCATTCGAAAGAAGAAAGAAGACATTGGAGCCGACTTCAACAACAGTAACAACAACAACAACTTCAACTTCCGAATCAGAGACTGAACCAGAGAGCCAATCAGATAGTAAATGTGAATCCACAGGAAAAAGCAATAAGGAATATAGCAAAACTAAAACTACAGCCAAATTACAAACATCGTGAAACGTATCAAACAGCAAAGTAACACATGTTTGTCAGTAGTTATTTCAAGAAAGAATTGACGTTGAGACACCTTCTCAATCTGGTATTTACAGATCCACTGTTAAAGTAGCTGTTAAACTTAAGGAAGAAATGAAGAAAACACTACATTTAGAAAATTGGTCATTGCGTTTTGATGATAAATGAATTGATAGCCAAGAATACCAGGTGCATTTTTTGAAGATTGAAAGAAGGGAAGTTTAATTAGTATTACATCTATCATATATGGAAAAACGGATACTGTTGTCAAAGGAATAACAGCTTTTCTGGATGAATAGACTTTATGGACGAACATAAAGATGATTGCTGCAGACACTACAAATGTGAACACTGGAAGCAGGAATGGGGTTGTCATTCAATTACAAAGACTATTTGCTTAAAAGACACTGGAAGGACCACAATTCACTGGCTGTCGACATCACGTTCTTGACCAAGTGCTTCACGTCGTAATGGATGAGGAACTAGGAGGAAACGACCCATCGCCCAATATAGAATATACCTTTTCCTGTGAACTTGTAAATAACTAAGAACAGCTCAAGAAGAATTTCAAGAATGGTAAAGAAGAAATTACTGAAACAGCAGGATGACGTGATGTGAAATTTCTATTTCATTTAACTAGAGTTTTCCGCTTTGTCGAAGAAACTAGATTTCCTAAAGAGAAATTTTAAAAAATACTTTAGTAATACAAGAGGAATTCCTAGAGCAATATTAGTTCTTTTGTCATTTACTCTTCTACCAGAGAAAAGAGACTCGCTACTCGAAATGTGTAGATTCATCTCTTACACTTGAGCGGACCATTAGTTTACTGACCAAATGAACAGTGCAGATGATTACAAGAAGCTATGTATAGCTTGCAGTCTCACAAAAAAGCATTAAAATCTCTGAAAAAGTTTTGGAATCCGGAACCATCGACACTGGAAATTCCCAGAACAAATCAATGCGCAGAAAGGTCATTCTTCATGACGTCTGTGAAATAAGAATGATCAGCGTACATTTATTTTGCCTAACAAAATAAAATAATTGTATATTATGCTATAATTATGGTAAATATTCTACATTATTTTTCTTTATATATCTATTCTTACTTGTAGATGAAAGTTTCTAATTGTAATGCAAGTTTTAAAGTTTTCTTTATTTGTTAGTTTGTATGTTATGCTATCGCTAAAAAACTGTTAAATTCGTTAAAATACATATGCACTATTCAATTACCTAATTAGCAAATTGAAAAAAAAAGCTTCTAAAATATTGATATTTTACCCTTATTGGGGCACGGTGGAGTAATGGATAGCGGCTCTGATTGAGGAATCGGAGAGCCGAGTTCGAATTGCAGTCGAATCCATTACATTCACTTATGTGTTAATGCCCATGAGAAAGGAATGAATCATCTTCTCCCCCTAGCTATGGGTAAATAGTAAGACAGACCCGGTACTATAGCCTTGGATCGCAACTGGTCTACCGCAGAAAGAAATGGCAACCTTCTGCAGGAAAAAAAATCTGCCTCGTCAGTCATGTATCAAAAGATACATGATCGCCTAAGCATGTATCACGCATGGCACATAACTGACTGACCCTTATTGAGTATATGGTAAAATCAAATTTTCGGTTTGGGGTTGACCTTTTATTCAAGAACTAAAACAAATGAATAGCTTTTTGATTACTTTGGAACAAAGTTCATTGATTTATCATACATGCATATAGGGTTACAAAAATGTCATATTTATTATGTATAGTTATTCGTTTTCCGATTATGGCCGTCTAGTAGATTTGAGGTTTTTCAACCCGTATGGAACCAACCTTTGGTTTTATATTGTAACTTTGCTTGGCAGCCCTTAGTCACAGTTTCTTCGAAAGACTACAAAATCTTGAGTGGTCAGCAGCTTAACAAAGCTAGTACGACCCAAATCTCGATAATGTTGACTTGTGACTTTGTGCTAATACAAACATAGATACTTTACAAATAGTTTTATCGACGCAATTTCGCGTGAAATTGTGGTATGGTTTTCAGGCAATATCCAATGGCGCAACACACTGAGACCGTCTCCGCTGGTCGATAAATTCAAGAAGACATCTCCCTAACAAATGAACCATAGTGAGATACGAACCAGTGTATTATGGTAGGAATCCTAACACTCTAACCACTAGGCCAGTCATATCGGAATAAAAATATTTTTCAATACATATGTACGTGTCATTCCTGTGTGTATTTTACGCGTCACTGTTCGTATATTTTCCTTCAAACTTGTGTGTTCTTTTCCCCCTTAGTAATACGAATGTGAATGTCTGTTCATATCTGCCAGGGTTTCTATTTCAGTCTTGCACACTTCATTGAACTCCGACACTATAAACATCCTGATGTTTCTCCCGATTTTCTGAAGCAGCCGACACTCTATCTAATCATTCTAGATAAAGATTTTTTTTACCATTTTCCTCTGTTAGTTCCTTGATGCGTGATGCGTAATAAAATCATAAATGGACATAATTCGCCGATCAATGTTCGATGCCAAAGAGGAATAAAGAATAATTTAATGAAAATTAAGATGACTATGCATGGGTATTTTCACATGTTTTGACTTAGAGTGATTAATGAGCAAAGATAAAAAAAACAGCGAGTTCAAGAAGATAAAAGAAAATATTGAAAGCAGACGATGAAACTACATTTTGTAAATGAGTTCTGTCTATCTTGTTTAGCCAAAAATACTCTCTTTAAATATTAAGAGAATAAACGAATTTCAGATCCAGTTGAATGGCGGTAAGGAGTTCACTCCGAAAAAAAGCTGTTATTTCCATTACCTCTTCTTTCAATGGCGTCAGATTTCTATTTTAAATTGAATCAAAATCAAAGTATGAGAAATTTCTGTTAATAATTAATGTATATGTTTCTAGATAAGTTAATCTATTTAAAACTACATTTTTAGAATAGTTACGGGTAACGGTTTCATTAGTTTAACGTCCATTCAAAAGATAAAGAAGTAGAAACAAGAATTAGATTCAAAGATGAACATTTTTAACTACTTTTGAAAAGAAAACCAGTTGTATTAATGATATATCAATGTTAATTTTATTTCATAATTTAATGAAAAGATAGTTATCTTTTTGCAGCTTTTGTATAAACTGAAGTTCGCAGTCTTCAGTCTTAAAGATCTCCAAGTGCAGAAGCGATATAATAGTTTTCTTCTAAACTATAAAATAATGTGGAATTTGTAATGCTTAATTTCTTTCGCAATTACTATAAAAAATTATAATCGACTTGCCAACAAATCTCAAAGTTCTTCGTTAAATGTTGTTGGTCGACTTATAGACTTATATAGTGCAAACATTTCTCAGTTGCCTCTTTGTCTGCAAAATACTGAGAGCTTCTCGATCCCGAGGAACAGATGCCCGGTCCCTGGAAGCAGCTGCTCGGTCCCTGGGAACAGCTGGCCAATCCCCGGGAAAAGCTGATCGGTCTCGGGGAACGGCCGCCCAGTTCCTAGCAAGATGTCCGGTCTCGTGGAACAGCTGCTCGGTCCCGAGGAAGAGCTGCCCGATCCCGAGGAACAGAGGCTCGGTCCCTGGAAACAGCTGTTTGGTCCCGGGGAACAGCTTCCCAATCCCGAGGAACAGCTTCCCAATCCCCTAGAAAAGCTGCTCGGTCCTAGAACAGCTATACAGTGCCAGGCAGCAGTTGCCCGGTCTCGGTCTCTTTTTTCTGTCTATATTTCTGAGATGAGATATTATATCTATTTACACTATCTTCATCGTTCGGGCTGTTGTAATCATCTTTATTGACATAGTAACGACGTTTCGATCGTTATACTCTCCGACCTTCTTCAGGTGATATGCGTTGGAATTTCGAACCGAATCCTTTATTTAGTCTACGGTGGTAGATTGTTCTAATTCCACTTTTTTGGATATCTGGGTTTTCTCTGTTCCTAACGACATTTCCTGCTTCTTAATATTTTGCTTAGCTTTTGGAAGGCATCTTTGGCTATCCCAATGCGCCTTCGGATTTCAGTGTCGCATTTTTCCATCCTCTTTTACATTTCCTTACATCCCTCCACAAAAAAGGTGCCTTTTGTCATGTGATGCTTATCAAACCAGGCTTCGCAGATTTGCTGATACTGTGATGTGTTCGCGTTTCACTCGGCACATTCAGTCTTTCAACTCTTTGTTGAATTAAACTTCTAGTATCTCCAGAGATCAGTTTCTACAGAATGTCTGTTACTCGAACTACTGGTAATGTTTCATTGTCAAATATACTGAATTAGTCATTATAAAAGTCTATCTAAACAAAGGTCTGTAAATAACACGCTCACCTTCTCCAGACACAGGATAAAGCTATGTAGAGGTTAAGTTTATATATTTAAGTTCGATGAAAATGCCACGCCAACCTGTCCGCTGATTCAGACTTCAATCCTTCGGAAATAATTCTCCCAAAATTAGCTATGATACTGGTCATTGAGTTTCTAAGCCACAGCAAGATATGGACGACATATACTCTTCACTCAGATTAATTCCTCGAAAGATTCATAGCTGTTTAGTTCGGTATCCGAAACGTAAACAATTTCTAAAGAATCAATGGTTTTACATTTAATCCGACATTTTTTTTATCACCACAATTGTTATTATAGTGGATACTTCGTATTTGAAATAGACGCTTCATTTTTATTTATTAAATAGTGTGTCTTATGTCTATCGGCCTGCGCATTCAGGAAACCTTAGTAAAGAAAAGGCGCTCCCGGCAAAGTGAATTAGGAACACTAAAAAATGGATTTTCCTGTTACACATAATTTGCAAGTTTAATTAGAAATCTCTCATATTTACAGAGAAAGAATCAGTATCGTATATAATATAATATAATATAATGTAAAAGGCTCAAACACTAATATTCTATGGTTATAATTTATCACATTGGAATCGTAAACTTTCTTTCTGAATTTGTAGGTCTGATGAATTGGATCGTGATTACGATTCCAATGTAATAAATTATAACCATAGAATGTTAGCGTTTGAGCCTTTCTTATTAAAATTCTTACTGTCTTGGACATCGACTTCTACCTGGATTCTATTCTCTTGGGAATTTATATATATATATTGACCCCTAATATTATCAATATATATTGCAGCCTCTATCTGTTTGTTTGTTATCGAACTTCTAGGTTTTTGGAGATAGACCCCAATATTCTGAAACTACATTACCCAGGGTATTTGGATAAGTATATTTAATTTTTGACCCAGGAGTGGGGGCGATGGCACAAACTCACTAATGATTTTTTCCCCTTTGGTTTAGATTAAATTTAAATTTGAACAAGGGAGTGAGTCCTATCCAAAATATAAAAGGAGAAATCCTGAAGATGAAGGTCACATCAGCAATCAAAATGAGACAATATGGACGTCAAGTTGAGCAAGAAGTCACCAATCAGTGATTAGTGCCTTACAATACATATTTGCTGCGACAAATCAACTGTCATATCAATGTTGAAATCTGCTCATTTATTCATTCAATTGAGTATTGTATCAAATACATATTAAAGGGGCCAGATCAGGTTGTTTTTGCCCAGCTGCCACTGAAAATTTTTTCCCCTTTGATTTAAATTAAATTAAAATTTGAACAAGAGAATGACTCCTATCCAAAATGTAGTGGAGAAAGCCAGAAGATGGAGGTCACATCGGCAAGATCACCGAGTCATATTGAAATGCATCATTTTTCTCTTCAAATTATAAAAATGATTTAAAATCAATCACTATTCTCTTATCAAAAAATAAGTGTAACAGGCAGCAAGGCGCGGGTAATTCGGTTAGTATATATATATATATATATATATATATATATATATATATATATATATATATATATATATATGTGTGTGTGTGTGTGTGTGTGTGTGTGTGTGTGTGTGTGCACGCGCGTGTGTGTGTGTATGTATGTATATATATATATATATATATATATATATATATATATATATGTGTGTGTGTGTGTGTGTATTATGAAATGGACAAAGTCCGACAATTATTTTAATATATTTTCTGTTTATACGTTATTTTTATCGATACAAATATTTAAGTAAATGCTATGTTTATAATAAACAGTATTAACTACATTTACCGGTCTTAATGACCGAGAAATTGTCATAGAAAATATTTGTAGAGATCGAAACCTAGCAATTGTACCGACTATCATACACTCCGTTCGAACCCTGACAATTCCAGTTGCCTTGCTTTTCCGATATTCCCATTCACTCACCAGATATCAAAGCTCAGCTGATATAGGTCTGGGCGCTTCCATAACGTCAACCTACGGTAACCCCGGCCTCTTCCATTATTAACTTTGCATTCTTCTATTGCATTACTTTTAGTACGACAGTGTATACATATGCGATGTCCGATTATTCGCTATTCGACGACGGCCACTATACAGGCCCCGGCGGATGATGTGGTTTTACGTCAAAATATGCAAGGTCGACGCTTCTCGGTCGATTGATAGTCATTCATAGGTTACGTAAAACTATGGGGGACTGTCATCATCAGACAGCTTTCATTCAAAGACAAGGGCCATTCAAAGAAAGGGGTCTGTAATATAATCAATCCTGAACCTTGCATATCGACTTCAGACACTTTCTCACCGACATGACGTGTATTCCCTCTCTCTTTTCTACAAATATTTTCATGGCAACTGTTGTGATGGGCTTTTTTTTTCTCCAGTGCCCCAACTACAGGAATTTATGCGTGCTACTAGATTGGCAGCTAGGTCTCACCTTTTTACTGTTGAACTAGCTAGATGCAACCGTCAATTCTATTCCAACAGTTTATTTTCTTCTGGCATGTGGATATCCTTTTCGATTTCTTGCTTCCCTGATAACTACAACATTCAAAAATTTAAATTCAACGTCAATCGTCACCTTGTCATATGAATACTGTTCCTTTAGTGCCTATTCTTCATAAACTTATTTGCATCCTCTTTTCCTCCCAGTAACTCCTTGCGTCTTAGTGGTATTATCGCCATCTTCTGTCATATGAATCCTGACCCTTCACTAATATATTCGCATTCTCTTTCAATCCCTGTAACTCTCTGCATCTTAAAGGCATTATTGCCTTGAGGGATTAAAATCAAGATAATTGGGGAATGCCTATATTTTAGGTCGAATGTTGGTAAAACAACTTAGGCCTAAATTGCAAAATTTGTCGATTGATTATTAAATATGGTATATTTAATTTGTTAATGCAGAAACTTGCGATAGTTTAACGAGGGATCTTTATCGTTGGGTCAAAGTCATTATGCAGTATTCAGTAAATAAGAAATCGTGCGTGAAATAGAACAATTGATGTCGCCCATTATGTCGGCAGCTGCGAGCCCCTCATCCGAAAAATCAGCCTCACATTCTTGTTTGTGATGTCTGACAGATACTGCGCTTCTCCTCTCACGGATCCGTTTCACATTCGATCGCCGAATTTAAGCAGTGTCGTACCCGATCAGTACTTAGAATGATAAATCGGAGTGTCGAGTTCAAATTACAGTCGGATTCACTTACGCGCAAATATCCTTGGGAAACATATGAATCCATTTCTCCTCTGAGCTATTGCATCTAGGAAAGAAAATCATTGTTCTAAAAAAAATGTTATGATAATATTCAAACGTAAAAGAAGAAATATTCTTACAATCAGAAACAGTTTTTGGCTGGCTTTAAATAACTCGCAATAGGTTCATAAACCGTAAAAAAAAATCATGGCAAAATAAATACCCCTCTCTGGTTTATATATCTGCCTTTAAATGATTCTTTCCTACACTTGCAATCCAGGTGCAGTTGAGCCAATCAGGTAGGCTAGCACTCGGCGGATAGACGTCACCTCAGGTCAAACTTGCACCTGGCGTCACACTGAGTGCAAGGTCATTTGTGCAGGATCTGAGGTGAGACACACACTAAAATTGTTCCACTTACTTCTTACCATGTCTCCCTCTATCAGTCTTAAAATGAATTAAAATTGGGACGTATTTGTTTAATATATCCTACCAGGGATTTAGGGCACAGCGAGGTGGTGTAATGGTTCGAAAGTTTGTCTCGCTAGAACAATTACGATTGAGCAGTGAGTTCGATTCTCACTGGGTGCCCCCCTAATTTCGGCCTTGTGCCACATCTAAACTATGCTTGTAAACTATCCTACCAGGGATTTCATGAGTTGTAAAAAAAGTTAGTAATAAAAAAAAAAAGAATTAAAAAATCAAAGGAAGTGACAACGATAAAAACGGACATGTTAAAACAAGAAAAAAGAAATAACAAAAAGAGATAAGAAAAAATAACAATACCGTAGTGGTAATATCGAAATACAAAGCAGTTTAAAAACAAAAAGTAGCTAAACCCGTTTATTGGCACTCGCACATATGCAAAGCGATTACAATGAGCACCAAAAGACATTTAATCCTAAGAAACACTCCTTCTGCTTACATAGAGATGGCTGACAGGACTTAATGTAAATAGATTCCAATATATTCTAATGAAAATCAGAATTGGCTTTCCTCAGTAAAGAAAAAAAATGTGTTGGTTTAAAACCGGGCACATTGCAGATTTTTTAAACAAAATTTTGGCATCGCCGAGCCATTTACATTTTTGCACCTATGTCCACATTATCATTGTGAATATTTGCTTGTAAATGCAATCAATCTTTGAGCCGTTCTGTCACACTGGCATTTGAAATGGTAACTTATCGAATGATATGGAGGTAGAACATACACCTGAATCAGTTTCAAACATTTGTCGAGCAACAAAGATAATACAGGAATTTGCAGACAGAGCTTTCGAGCATAGAGAAATCTGTCTACGATTTACGCAAATAGACAGGACAATTAAATTGAAAGAAATATTATATTTTTGAGAAATAAATATGTAAATACTCTTCTTAATAGAAAATAAAAAAATATATAGATACATTTTATAATATAATATTGCTTAGAAATAATATTCTTTACAAATATCTTGAACGAAATCACTCGAATGAATTTGTAGCGAAATAATGTTTCTTTTAAAATACGGCCATTACAAATTTGAAAGAAAATAGTAAAAGAAACTATACCTACATTTCTAACATACAATAATGAAATTCTCATAAAGAATAGACATTGGAGCAAAAGAAAACAAGAAAGCTTACCATTCAATAATATCCCGCTGAGTGAGTTGAAAAAACGGTGAACGAGTGTTGGTCAGGAGTTGTCGACGATATTGAAAATTTATGGACAAATTAAGAGAATTATAACGCTGACTTTGAGAAAGAAAAGTGGTAGCGATCAAGTCAGAACATAAAATATGAAAAGTGGGCGACGAGGCGAATTGTAAGAAAAACTATTCACAGCAACAATGGTGGAATTCTCTGGTGTCTGCTAATCAAAATATATTGGACGGTACGAAACCACATCTGGAGTATTCCTGTGTTCTGCGATAGCGACTACGCCACATGCCGGTTCGTAATTCCTGGGATCATTTGCTCAAAGATTTTCAGCGCGATCAAGGTCTTAGTTTTATTAGATGAGTCCCTAGCATGTATCTGAGCGGCAGAAATCATGTCTGATGGGGCCAGAATAAACTGATTCATATCAGAAAGAGATGGATGAAGAGAAAATCAACGGCGTGTGTGACGGAGGCGGAAGGAATACAAGTCAAACGAGAGAGACAGAGAGAAGAATTGCGGAAATAACGCGCGCGTGGGTGGGTGTGTCCGTGAGTGTGGCGTGGGAATGCGTATATCTCGGCTTTCAATAATGCTACCAAAAGAAGAAAAAAAAACGTATGATCTTTAAGCGTGGCCGGGAAATATGAAGAGGAGTGTAAAATGAAAAGAAGAACGAAATCAGTAGAGAAAAAGAAAGACAAAAAGGACAGGAAAAAAGGGAGACAAAAGAAAAAGGGAAGGAATGAACAAAAAGGAAAGTTATGAATAGAAATGAAGAAATAATGTGAAAAAAAAGAAAGAAAGAAGAAAAAGAAAAAGAAAAAAGAAAGAAAGTAAAATAAAGAAAGAATGATCAAGAAGATTGCATAGAAAGGTAGAAAGGAAATATTAAAATCAGAAAAATTAATTAGAAAGAAAGAAAAACGAAAAAGTAAAGAATAAAGAGGAAATAAATAGAAATACTTGAAAAGAAAGAAAACGGACAGAAGATGTAAAGAAAAATTAATTTAAGATGTAGGAAAACTAAAAGAAAATACGAAAAATATAGAAAAAAAACCCCGAAAGATTTGGACAACTAAGAAAAAATAGGGGAGAAATAAAAAATTAAATTAAAAAATATATGAAAACATACAAAAGAAAAGATATGAAAACATACAAAAGAAAATAAAAGAAAAAATAAATAAAAAAACAAAGAAGAAATGCAGATATGGAAAGAAAAAAAAAGGTAAAGAAAAAGAGGGTGAAGTAATTGAAAAGGAAATATATGAACAGAAATGAAGAAGGAATTGGAAAAGAAAAAAGAAAAGAAATATGAAAGCAACGGAAAGAAAGAAAGAAAGAAAGAAAGAAAGAAAGAATCAATAAGGAATGAGTAAAATCGGAAAAAGAAAAAAGAAATAAATAAGAAATTAAAATCAGAAGAAAGAAAGGAAAGTCGTTGAAAATAAAGACAAAATGAAAGAAAACTATAGTAGAAAGAGCGGAGAAAGAGAGAGAGAGAGATAAAGTGAGATAGAGAAAGAAGAGATCACAGAAATAAAAAGAAAGACAGGAAAGATTAAAATGAGAAGAAAGAAAGAAAGAAAGAAAGAAAGAAAGAAAGAAAGAGAGAGAAGTTCTGTCGAATAAGGAAAGAAGAAATAAAACATAAAAGGAACAATTGAGAAAGATACATACAATATATGTAGAATAAGAAAGAAGTAAACAAAAAAAAGTGGGGTAAATGAAAGAAAGTAAAAATTCAGAAAAATAAAAGACTAAAAGAAGGAAGGAAAATCCTTACTGACAGAACCACTGTGTTATGTCAGTATGGGACACAATGAACGTATCTTACGAAGTCAGGAGGTCAGGCGTTTTTCTCAATCGTGCGGTCAGATCGGCCCCGTATTTTACGGGCTTAATTGAGATCTATTCAGCCAGTTTAAAACTACATTTTAAACGAGGAAAGCCAGAAATCACATATAATTGGCAGAAATTACAGCCATCTTCAAGTTCAGGCGGGAAAACAAAACCATACAGTCCGACAATTCTTAATAAATTCGTCCCTTCGCCGTTTTCATCTCACGCGACATGTTTCAGTTATATGCCTGCTATACTCTTGTATTTTGTCTCAGTTTCTGTCTTCGAGAAAAATTCTCACTCTCTAACTACAAAGCCGATGAGATATATATATATATATGTGTGTGTGTGTGTGTGCATATATATATATATATATATATATATATATATATATATATATATATATATATATATAAAGAAAAACAACGATAATTTGCCAATACCTATAACACTTATCCAGTTATAGAAACGAATAAAACCGGCAATACTGAAAAAGAAATAAAAATGGACCTAATAGCATACTTACTCATGCAGTAAAATAAAGTGTTCGGAGCCTAGATTGCCTACACGCTTACCATTGCAAAATACGCTTACCATCGTTAAATGAAAGGATAGCTTTCGTCGTAACCCGAGTTTCTTGCACACGCGATCTTCAGACGACTTGAACGGCATATATATATATATATATATATATATATATATATATATATATATATATATTGTCATCCAGAGACAGACTGTTTCACAATTCATTAGTGTGGCTAAATGTCCAGTTGCCCCTAGCTAGGATTGAAACCCGGCTGAATTGGCGTCAGTCGGAGATGGCGCACATCAGGGAAGAAGGTGAATTTTAAGCGTATTTATTTTTAAATAAACAAACATCTGACCGTGAGGACTCGATTCGCTTTACCGAAGAGTCTTGCATTATTAACCGTAATAGTCACTGTTTACAAATTCACATTTCCTTCCACAAAGAGCTCAACCGAAATAAAGTTTTCAGGAGCATATATATTGTCATACACAGATAGACTGTTTCGCTGTATCACAGCTCATCAGTGATACAGCGAAACTTTCATCATTCCATGAAAAAATAAAATTCTGTCGAGCACTTTAGAACAGTGACTGCTATTGATGATAATGCAAGAGTATGAATCGAGCACTCTGAGTCACTGGCGTGTTTACTAAAAAAATAAATACGTAAAAATTCGCCTACCTCCCTGCCGGGAGCTGATAGCTTAGGAGAAAAATCTCCAACTGATGCAAATCAGTCGGGTTTAGATCTTGGCTTGAGGCAATCGGATGTCTAGCTACACTGATGAGCTGTGATAAACGAAACAGTCTGTCTGTGGATGACATTTATATATATATATATATATATATATATATATATATAAATAATCATTTATTTAAATATTATAACATAAATATGTTATAAAATCACTACAAAAATAGCCATTTTGTTTCAACACTACTGGTGTCTTATCAAGTGATGATGTTGAATGTGGAATAAATGGTTTTAAAAGTTTCAAATTAATTAACGAGCCTTAGCTAGGAGTAAACGTTGTTACATAAGCTAGAAAACAGCGTTTACTCCTACCTAAGGATCGTTAATTAATTTGAAACTTTTTGTTCCAATTGGTCTTCATCAAGTGATTGTCGATAGGGGTTAGGTTTAGGGAATTACGAACTGCTACCCTTTATTTCTCTAGTAATCTATAGAGATAGATTGTTTTAGTTCCGCTATATCTAGGGATATTTCGCTTAGTCCTTATTTAATACTGGACAGTACTGATTAAGAAGTAGATGAGATATCCTTGACATCTCCGATCTACATGCAATGGCTGAATGTCAGCGGGCACAGCAGCCGAAACTTTGATAATAGCAACAAAGATAAGGACAGTCGACTATGTGAAAATAATGCAAACAGAAGCCGTTCTCAAAAAAAAACAAAAAACGAACAATCCCTCAATAGCAACACGGCCAAAACGTCTTGGCTATGTTCGGTAATAAATACTTCGCTCAAAATAAAGTAAATAAAATTACCAGGCCCGTTAGAAATGGCTAATGCAGAAGCAGAAGGCGCCTGGGATAATAAACGCTGTAGACAATTTCTCCATACAGAAATTTCTCAAAAGAAAAAAAAATTGAAAGGATAAAAACTAAATAAAAATCTTTAAATTATCCTTGCCTATTATATTTAACGACACACACACACACATATATATATATATATGGGAGAGTAGGCTGAAAAGTTCATAGACTGAGTGATGTTAGTGCTGTGTAATCTTGCATGCATTAATTTCAACACTTCTCATTAATAACTACATTGTTTAAATTAAATAAAATATTGAATAGAAACACCATAAAATTAGTCACAGTTGCACAGATGACATTGAACAAATAATAAAAAACATAACAACAAAATCCTAAAAAAAAAAAATAGAATCAATGCATCAAACCCAATAAAGGGAAATTTCAGGGTGGAAAACATCTAAAGCAAAAGTTGAAACAAAAGGAGAACCCAAGGGAGGAGCGGATTTATATCGGAACAACTGGAAATTAATTTTTTTTTTAACAGTAAGCTTCGCTCCGTACAAGGTCTGGGGTGGGGGGGCACTCGAGGTAGAGGGTTATGTTAAGGGGTAGTTTTTATGGATAGGAGAGGAAAATAACGGTTAACCCTACACTAGAACAGGTTAAGTTTGTAGTGATCGGGGAAACTTCCTCTTGGATGTCTGTTTCACAGATAAGTGGTACGCAGGAAGAAGCTGTTCGAGTGGGACATCTCACCAAGTGGAATACTAAGGGAATGGGGATTGTTTGTAAGTAGCATGGCGGATCCTAGCCGTGAAGATTAAAACTGGCGGGACCAAGGTATCAGCCACGTGCCTTCAGCAATTACTTATGGCAGGCAGACTGTGACCTTTATGCAGTAAATGTACAAAAAAAAATATTTGTCATTTTATGAATAATAATCAGAGTAATTTTCGTAATTTTGTTGGATTAGATGCATATTATGCCACAGAAGGAAAATGTAATTGCTGATCTATTTTATTCAGGGTAGGCCAAAACACATCTGCCTGCAAGGACTGTAGCGCCTCTGAACATTTTCCGTGGAATCAGCGATAAAGTAGTGCGAGGCTCTCCACATCCCGCCTATGAGAGACAGTTTTCTTCTCGAACAAGGACTCGGAGACGCTTTTGAATTCTATCAAGTCTGGAAAGTGAAGACTGCGCAACTCCCGCTCAAATATGACAACAGTACTCTATTTTCTGGCTGATCTGGCTCTTATAAAGGTAGAGGATGACATGAGGAGTCAGGTACTTACTGGAGCGCCACAGGGAGCCGGTCAGTTTACTTACATCGTATGAAACATTTCGAGTTGAGGCTGGGTGTAAGTACCAATATTCTCTCAGAGCGTGGTGTTTCTTCAAGGGGACATCTGACTTGCAATAATTTAGGGTCTGATCGGTGGTGATGGAATATAACTAGTTTGGTTCTCCAGGTATTGAATGTAACTAGCCAGTTTTTCGATAGGCCTGATCAACTGCTGGCGTCCTAACTACCAATGCACATCGACTAAGTGAGACTCTTGACGACACACACACACCTCGAAGGCCATAGCATTAGATATTCCGAAGGCCATTTGACAACGTATGACATAATAGTTTGCTACGAAAGTTCTCCAGCTATCGAATCACTGTAAGGGTCTTCGCACTGTAAAGAGAGAGGCCAGCTGTCAATCTCTGATCGTCAAGAGGTTTAGAGGTGCCCCCGTATATCACCGTACCATCGGCGTAGATATTTACAAATGATCTGAGTATATTCTTAGGCAGATCATTGATGTAAATCAGCAAGCGTGTTGGTCTACGTGGGACGCCTTCGTTGACCGCCAGGACCTCGGGGGACTGGCCGTTAATAACTACTTTCAGGATCTACTTTTATAACTGCGAAGACCCTTATGGCCTTCGAGGTGTGTGTGTCGTCAAGAGTCTCACTTAGTCTATGTGTATTGATAGTTAGGACGCCAGCAGTTGATCAGGCCTAGCGAAACCAATACTGCTCGTCACACTGGAGGTTGTTCATATCTAGGTGATCGACGACATTCTTGTTGATTAAGACCTCAAAATCTTACTGATGATAATGAGGAGACTGGGTCTATACTGTTACGCCAACTATTTGATATCATATGAAATATATAGAAATAATGCTGTTTTTAAAATTCAGGCATGAAGACAAAATGGAAACACCAGTCGTAGAATGAAGTATAATAAAAAATGGAGAAAACCAGAGGGAAGAATTCTAATCTATCTATGGTGGAGAAGTTGGAAGTCATAGAATGCAAGAAAGTGAATGGATTAATTCAATTTATTAAAAGGAATTAAATTATTTCCAATTAACGGAACGCTGACGAATTCTTTTGAAAAACAGGGAAAAGAACTGTAGGAGTCGGGTGCGTCTAAGGATTCCAAGTTCTCATTATAAAAATCGTACTGAAATGCATGAAACATTGTGTTAATGGGTAAATAATCAATAAATGTTATTTTTGTGCTTATGTATACAGTGCTGTGCAAAAGTAAGTGAACCCCTAAAATAATATTCTTTTAATTCTCTTTTCTCCATACGATCAACAAATCTTAATGAAAGTATATATTCATAAAGAAAAAAAACTTTTATTAAATCAATTACAACCACTTTCAAAAATGTTATCAAGCTGGAATAAATATATTAATTCAAAATTCAAAATTAAGATGTGCAAAAGTTAGTGAATCTTAACATTTAATATTTGGTAACTGCTTTTGTTGAGATTGGCAATGTCAACCAGTCTTTTTTCTATAATTTTTAAGAAGTTTCTGGCAGTAGTGATTGTCGATTTTTGACCATTCTTCTTGCCCAAACTCTCACACATGCTCGATTTTACCTGGGTTTCTTGCATGAACTGCCCTCTTTCACTTGAATCACAGATTTTCAATTGGGTTTAGATCAGGACTTTGACGGCCGTTGCAAGTTTTGGCATTTATTTTACGAAGACATTCTTTTGAGGATTTGCTTTGATGCTTCAGATCATTGTCCAATTGGAAGTTCCAGCCCCGACCTAAACGCAACTTTTGAACTGAGGACACTTTCGTTCAAAATTGCTTGGTATCTTGCAGAGTACATTGTGCTGACAATGCGTACTATTTCCTGTTCCAGCTGCAGTAAAGTACCCCAAATGCTGTCATTGCTATGTTTAATGGTCGGTATCGAATTCTTCTCTTTAAATACTGTATTCGGAACTCGCCAGATATACTACCTATTGTTCCTCCCAAAATGGTGTAGTTTTTTTTTCAGCCGACCACAAAACCGTTTGCCAGAATACTTCTAGGTTATTAATATGAGCTTTGGCAAAATAGAGGCGAGCATGCTTGTGATATTTTGTAAGCAGTGGCTTTTTCGAAGTATTCTGCCATGAAGCTCGGCGTTGTTCATATTTCGTCTCAATATAGATGTATGCACATTGGTTCCGATATTGGCCAGTAAGTATTAGAGAACCGCAAAGATCACAGCAGTATTTGCCTGCGCTTGCCGACCTAGATATCTACTTGCTCTTGAAGTTATTTTTCGTGGACGGTCACTTCTTGATTTTGATGCCGTCATACACCCCTGGTCAAAATCTTAAGACCAGATACAAAAAGCTTAAAAAATATAAAATATTGTTATTTTAATCAAAATATATTTTGCAAAACATTTACACTTAATTAGAAAATGTAGTTTATCAACAAACAAGTGAACATGTTAAGCTTTTAATTGATTAATTTAAACA
>OZ038498.1:80100017-80140017 GCA_964036315.1 Acanthosepion esculentum
GCAACTCAACTTTTACGCTATATATCTTTTGGCTTTTAACTTCTGTTACCTCTTGTCCCTACTAAATTAGAATTGAAGTATGGTTTCATACATAAATATTAAAAATAATTAAATAAATAGATATAAATTTGAGTTGGAATTATTAAAAATCGTATTTCTATTGAGATACAGGTTAAGCAAAAATGAAGGGACCGTTTTGTTTCCTTAATGTAGATTTTGTGCTTGTGAAATAAAATTATTTTTCAGATGGGGCCGATCTCATGCCACTGCAAAATTCTTTTTCCAATGATCTGATATATGTTTTTATTCCGTCGAACTAGCATTAGTGAGAATCTTTAAATCCTGTGTCTTTGAAAAAGCTCTAACAATTCATGAGGCATGGATCACCGTGTAATTTATTCCCAAAACAAATATTAAGAGAAAGAAAAATATCCTTAGAAACAAAGAAGCATAGAGCTCTCCTGCTATGGAATATATCATCCAGTATATGCCAGTAAATACTGGATATTCCTTTCAAAGAAAAAACACAAATGTGCTTCTACCGATGATTGCTAAGAATACCAGTGACAGGACATATGGTTTATAATGAATTCTTAAAGAAAATAAGCATTAAATGGAAATTGTTACATAAAATCAGAAAGAGTTATACATAAGAAAAGAGGGGTTGGAGAATTTAACACTCAAAAGACATACTGAAAGCAAGGTAAGAAAGGCGAAACAGCATGTGTATTTAACGAGTTTGTGTGACTGGATGGCAAAGGCAAAGTGAGTAAAGGAGATATATTTATTGAGAGCAACAAAAGAGACGGAAATTTGGAGAGCCATGATCGTTCACATTCTAGAAGAAGACCATACCCAAAGAATCAGGCATGTCTTCACAGAGCACGCAGAAACATCCATCGAGTCAATTGATTGTCTCTCTTTTGTCGCTTCTTTAAAAGTGTTCGGAGATTGCATGAGACCTGCTTTGTTTGTCAATCAGTATTTGGTCTTTTGCTGTGTAAATGCTTTCCTTCTTTCAGAAATCTTATTGCTGCCTTTACCGCCTTTAATTCCTTCATAATTAACCAATATTTTTTGTTTATTATTATTTTTTTTTTATTTGACATTCACTTCTTCCTCTTTCTGCATTTTTATGCGCATCTGCCCGTCTTTTTTCTAGGTGGGTGTAGTTTGAATATCTTGTTTTTAAACCTCGTCTCTTTCTTTTCTTTTTATCGAGTCTTCTGCTTAATTCTTTCGTGTCTTTCTGCAGGTTTTTGTCTAGATTTTTCCTCCATTTTAATTTCTAATTAAAATCAACCGTCTTTTCATTATTTTCATCTAGGATTTCTTTTTTTTTAACTGTTAATTCATCTTCGTCGGCATTAATCCAATTGTCTGCCTTTTCGTCTTATTGTTCGCTTTCTTTCTGGTTTTACAAGTCTTCTTTAAAAGCCAGTTCTCTTCAAATAACACAGAATACGTTTGGTTCCTTCTTGGGGACAATGTTCCAAACCTCACTATATTAATCTTCCTTTTCACTTTTGCCAATCTTTTGCGGGAAGAGAAGAATTCTACCTTAAGATTATGCTTTCTTATTCATTCTTATTCTGAAAGGAAATGACCTACAATGTTCCCCTCTCACTCTCTTAAGAAACGAAAAAAAGAAGACTTTCAGCTCTTAAATTTTTTTATAATCATTACCTTCTTGTTTTCTATATTAAGACCACATTTTTCGATGGGAAATGCTCGTTTTTTTACCATCTGTCATCAGAATTTTTTACCATCTGTCTTAAGAATTAGCTCAGTAGATTCATTCCTTTGTCATCTTAACTAGTATAGACGAGTCATTCAAGTTTTGTCATATAAACTAGTATAGTACAGTCCTTTTGGTTTCGTCATGTTCTCAGCTAGTGTATGAAAGTACATTTAGCTTTACAGAAGAAATAGTAAAGGATAAAGAACTGAAAAAAGATCCAAACAAATTGGAGCGACAAGAAAATGCAATATACGCATGATAAAAAACCAAAGCAAAGAATAAGTCAGGTAAAACCTTAAAAAAAGTAATATAAATCAGGAGTGTACTTCCAAAATATATGGCAGAAAATATTTAAACTAAGAACTTCTGTGAATACTTGGAAAGTTGTAGAATATAGAGAGCCGGATCAATATTTATGTTAAAAACACGGATTAAGAGAACTGCCCTCAAAATAAACCTTATCGGTTGTTTAAATAAAGTGCTTTCGCTGTGGTTGGATAGGAAATGGGGGGAGGGGGCAGCAAGCCAACAAGTGATCGGTACCGCCCCAATCCTGAGAATAGCGACTTTGCGTTTCAAATAAAATCAGACAAAGGGAAAATAAAAAGAAAAGAAATCAATTCCTTCACTTTCCTGCCTTTTTTTATTTGGCAAATGAAAGTCACAATAGTTACTTAGTCCAACTAACTACACATGCTACATGCTCTTTCATCTGGCTTTCTTTTTTACTTTACAAATTAACCTAACTGGTCAGAAAATTAAAATTATAGTTACAAAATAATATATGAATAAGTAAATAAAAGCAAAATAAAATACTTCAAGACAGCATTGTGGAAAAGTGATTCTTACTACTTACAATTGGAACCTTTTGTTAAATCTTGCTTACTCAAGTCATTTTGGTCATTTAGTGAAATGTTGAAGGCTGACTTTAACAGAATACGTCTCCATTTTCAAACGCTACTGCGATGTGTTTGGATAGGGTGGTGGGCGTGGCAACCATACAGTTAGTTTCCCTTCCATCGTGGATGAGTACCTGGTGCAATCGTTAGCGGCTAAGAATGTCACTTTGGAAATACGAGTTCGAATTCCAGTCAGGTTCCTTAGATTCTCTTAAGCACAAATACATTATCGAATGGCATGCATCAATCTATTTCCTCAGCTCTAGTTTAAATAGTAGGAATTGTGTCTGGAAAATTGTTGATATTACACAAATAGTGTTGATCCACTATTCATATGCAAAAAGAATCTTACAATCCAAAAATATGTTTCGGGTTTAAATTATCCGCAAAGGTTCGATAAGTAGTAAAAAAAAAATCAATCTCAGTCCATTTTTTGGTTTTCTTTTTATATTACCTTTCATTTTATTTCAGCTTTTGGTATTTGTAAGAAAACTTTACCAATTCTGTCTTGTGTGTTCTTCAAGTCACTTGATTTCTAACGCGATGCAATACTCGATGATGTGCACTTCTCTTTCTCTTCTTTTTTGCCGCATACAACCTGTAAACATCGTCTCTTGTGTCTTATGCATTGACATCAGTTTCCTTCGATTCTGAATGTCTTTTATCAAGTTTAGGTGCCCAAAGTATTTCGAAATAGAAATTACACAAGTATTCCTTTAATATGGTTTCTCTTGTAGACTTTGGTTTCTAATATTTTTCTTATTCTTCTAAGGCATTCTTTGCAACTTTGCCTGTTTAGCTCAAAGTTATCTAATTTAAAAATAACCAATTCTTCTCCTTGAGCAAGCTGTTAATATATCCTTATTTGGTAATTCACTTCCTTTTATTATCATGAAATACCAAAATTGCATATTTCCCAATGTCAAATTTCCCCCGAAAGTTTTGGTTAAAGAATCCTGCCATTTATATGAATATTTCCAATTCATTTGTATAATTCACTCCAAGTTGGTACATGGACGAATTTTTAGAACATTAGTGTTGTGACTATGGGAATGGTTTTCTAATATCATCATGGGAGAGGACCTCAGTGTGTGGCACCGTCGAGAGGTGCTTGAAGAATAAACCATACCACAGATTGGAATAATACTTGTATGAAACTGGGTAGATAAAACTGTCCGGAAGCTAATGGGTCGATAGAAACGCTTCCGCCTTTGCTGGCAATCTATCTAGAGATGGTGGCTGGATCAAAACACCTAGAAATGCACGATGACTGTAATGTTTACGTTATGTGAGTTACACAGGTGGAGATAGCATGGTACAAACACTCATGATGACTTTTTATGATCAGTCTTATCTTGCGTTCAATAATTCAGTCCGAATTGCGAAGTCCACATGAGTTTCACCTGCTTATTTTCCAATACTTTCTCCGAGTTTTGTTTGTAAACCTTGTCAGTTTGGAATTCTTACTTCCGGTACAAGCACCAATGGATATGCGAACACACATTGTAGTGGCACCTCTTGTATTCTGTCTGCGTAAAGTATTAAGAAACAGTGATAGCAAGAATAGACTTTTGGAGAGACGTGATCGTCAATGCCCTGAAGGCCATGGCCCATAAAAAAAGAATGTTGTTGGCATCTATGTGCCACAATATCCATATTCGCAGAGAGATTATACTAAACCGATTCTACCGGATGGTAATTATATTTTTTCCCAGAATTTTAAGAATCTCTGTTCATGCTCCACTTCATCAAGCAACTGACGCCTCTCTTGAAGCTAATTTCTTTAGTATACTGTGTTCCTTATATTCTTTCTTTCCTTCGATATTCTCCTTCTTCAAATTTCTACTCTCCTCACCATCTTTCAAAAGTTCTTCGTTGAGCCTTGCAGGATAGATATCTAAAGCACTAGATTCGCTTGCAATACAATCTTCTCTGCTGATCAATCCTCTTCATTAAGATATTCTAAGAGCCTATAATCTGATCTCGTGTGCTTTTTGGTGTAATGCAGAAAAATTTATTATTATTATTTTTATTATTATTATTATTATTACTATTGTAGTAGTACTAGTAGTAGTCGTAGTAGTATTTCATTTGATTTCTGGTTTGGTTTGGTTTACGGTATATCAACCCTCAATGCGTTATTTAATGCCGACAAAATTTTTATTGCTGGTAATGTGTTTTCTTCAAAAATCTATTTCTCGGAATATTTTTCCTTGAAGAAATCTATAACTGGTAATATTTTTTTCAAAGAATATATAGCTGTTTGTATTTTTAAGTATTGCTGATAACAAATTTTCCTTCAAAAATTATTACTGGTAATATTTTTTTTATTACAAAGTATTTCTGGTATTAAAATCTATTTTTACACAAGTTTGGGTGTAAACTATTTGCCCATAGCTGGGACCCTAACAGATGCTACCACCCCGCGTCAGAGTGGGCCTGGGAACGCCAGCAATTAAGAGTTGGTTCCACGCTCCTCAAAGCCTCCTGATCAGAGGCCTTGCTGTTGGACGTAGTTTATCGTCATACCCAGGACGGTTGAGTTCTGGTGTGTATTCATTTCTTTTCGGGTCCAGCCTATTAACTAAGGTCATAAATGGCATCATGATATTTTCCTCTGAGGAATTAAAAACATATTTTACATAGATAATACCCGTCGTAAGGTGTTGACTGTACTCGTGAGAATTTATTATTATTATTATTATTATTATTATTATTATTATTATTCGGAATGTCTCATGATACTGTTGCTGCACAGATGTCTTGAATACCACGGAATATACTGCATGTCAAGTCACAAGAAGGACCTCAGACGTACCGTACATTCCTTTTTTTATGGACGCAATAAGGCAGATTTTTGAAGCGTTCGCAAAGCGTATTTTACACTAAATTTGTCAACAGATTCTTTAACCTTCAAAAGGGATAGAGCCGAGTTCCCTAATCACTATCGTGATGATTTTAACATTTTTTATCCCGCATTTATTAAGCCTCAGTTCACAGTCGATGCTGATCTTTTGTTATATTGCAGTCAGCAGATATGACCCCCATCAATTATTTGCCATTCATTATCAGTTATGTTGAGGACAAATATATCTGGTCTTCGGTGTTCATTAACTCGATCTGTTTGAAAGTCTTTTTTCTGACCGCCGTTCTGACTCTATTCTTATCACACGTTAAAATCAAACTCGAAGTACTAATTTTTGCGCAGATCTAAACACCGAAAAACACAATAAAAATTATGACAGGATCTCATTAGTCATCAACTGGAATTGGAATTTCGAAACTACTCCACGGCACCTATGAACACTTTGTGGAAAAATATGCGAGATTTAAACCAATTTTCCCAATCGCCTATCGTTTCTTTCAAAAGAAATAAAAACACCAAAAAAAATTAACAAATGTAAGCGTCTACGCTTAAAAAAAAATTGGCGATTCTGATCAGTGTGCTCGCGAAAACACTCATAGAAAAGGAAAACCCTGTTTGTTGTGCAACAAAATGAGTCAAGTTAATTATATCCTAAATTCAAAGAGAAACATCACGATTTCTATAGAAGGTGGCAATTAACTGATTCTCATTTAATATATGCCACCCTATGTACCAAACATGGCGATGTATATGCGTTGCGTAACGGAAAAATTAAATAAAAGATTCAATAGGCACAGATATGATGTCAGACACAATTATGTGGCATCAACGGAGCTTGCGAAATATTTGATTAAAATCGACTATAATATCAAGAAATATCTTAAGGTGAATAATCTGAAAAATATTCAGAACTTAACGACCTTTCGACCCTTAAAACATATGAGGATAGTTCGATATGCAAACTACTAACTTCCCTAATGAACAGAATAACAGATTTCCATACGATTTATACTAAGCTCTTTGATTAATTCCTCTTGGTAACTATCAACTAACGGAAAATTCTAAGATCAACAAGATCACCATTATATTAAGCACGTTTCAGTTTCATGCCTTCACGCTGGCGGCGTTTCTTTCGTTTCGACGCGATACATTACTAGTACAACGGTTTTTTTTTTCATTTGTACAAAGACTTATAATTTTTTCGAAATTGCATGGCGATGGAATCGTATTTTTTTTTTTAAATAATTATAATTTTAAGCTCTACTTTTGTACCAAGCACTGTTTTTCTTTTAAAAAAAACATAAATACTAAAGAATTTTGGATCACTAATCTAACTGTTCTTTCCTATTACATCAACACACACACACACACACACACACACACACACACATATTTTCAAGTTATGTATAAATATTGCGGAGGATTATGAAATATACTAGTCTTTTCGTTTTCTATAATTTTTTTCTCCAGACAAGCAACATTTTTAAAAAGTATTCGTTTTATATTTTTATACTTTTAAACAACTTTTAACATAACGTGAAAAAGACCGACATACTGTCGAAATATCATTAAACTTTGTTAAATAATATTTTTTTTTTGTAAAATTGTCACTCTTCTATTATTATTATTATTATTATTATTATTATTATTATTATTATTATTATTATAATTATTATTATATATTTCGTTACACAGTGTAAGTTCTTGATAACACCGGGTCTATTAAGTTGTCCGTCAAGATCCAACAAGGAAAATAGACAGACTTTACTCAAAATATGCGCAGTGCTCAAAAAAACAAATATTTGGATAACTCCAACTTCGGATGTATGATTTAAGTTTTTTCCGTCTCTCTCTTTCTACCTATTATTATTATTATTTTATTTCCTTTGATATCTGCCGTTTACACATTTCTTTCCGGGTCCCGCCCAGGGACCTAAGGTTAGAAATGACATCATGACACTTTCCACTGCAAAAAAAAAAAAAATAATAATTACATAGATAAAGCCCTTCGTAAAGTGTGGGCTGTACTTGTCAGAACAATTTTTTGTATCTCTTTGAGGCATGGACTTCCAGGGATCCCTTCAATCAGCCTACTGGAATCTTTTCCAACCAGTCCAAGGGCTCAAACTACAACAGGAATTGTTGATGTTCCCATGTGCCACATTTTTGAGATTTCTATTTCAAGGTCCTTGTATTTTGACAGTTTTTCGAATATCTTCAAAGACACATTGCAGTCAGCAGGGACTGCCATATCAATAAGGTGGCACTTATTTTGTTTGTGGTCTTTAATAACAATGTCTGGGCGGTTGGCTTTGATTGTTCTGTCAGTGTGTATTGTGTAGTCCCATAGAATTGTAACAGGTCCTATCTCCGTAACCGGGTCAGGGTGGTGTTCGTACCAATTTCTTCCAGTTTCCTTCCCATAGGAGTTGCAAATTTTCCAGTGCAGATATTGGCCCACTCTGTCATGCCGGGTTTTATATTCAGTGGATGCCAATATCGTGCAACCTGATATAAGATGATCAATGGTTTCTGGATATTTGTCACAGAATCTGCATCTTGGGCTAACACAGTATTTTAGTATATGTGCTTGATTTATTATTATTATTATTATTATTATTATTATTATTATTATTAATATTATTATTAAATGAACAATGTGACATCAACGGAGCTTGCAAAACATTTTATTACAAACGCCTGTAATTTCGATAAGCATCTTAAGCTGCACATACCGAAAAAATATTTAGAATCTACGAAACTTTCGACCCTAAAAACGCATGAGGATAGTTACGTCTACAAACTACTAACTTCCCTAATGAACAGACTGTCAGGAGAGTTCCATAAGATTTATACTAAGCTGTTTGATTAATTCCTCTTAGTAACTAATCAACTAATTGAAAATTCTAAGATGAACAAGATCACCATCATATTAAGCACGTTTCAGTTTCATGCCTTCACGCTGGCAGCGTTTCATTCGTTTTGACGCGTTCATTTCTAGTACAACCATTTTTTTCATTACAAGACAAGCAACGTTTGTACAAAGACTTTGCACCTTTTTGTAAATTTATATATTTTTATACATGAAACAAATATTTTATATACAACTTAAGGACAGATACATTGTCGAAATCGTGTTGAAAAGACAGTGTGTTTTTTTTTCTTTTATTAAATCGCGTTCTTCACTTAAATATTGCAAGAGTGACGTCGATAATTTTGTTTACTATTATTATTATTATTATCTTTAAGATGCTTTGGTTTATCTGGAAGTGTATCAGCGGGTATTTATATGTGTAAAGGCACACTGGTCAGTAGCTAGATGGGTGAACGCATAAGATTTTCTGGGACTGCAAGGTTGGATGTGCGAATGGTATAATGGATCACGAATCGGAATTCTAAATCAGAGAGCCGAGTTCCAGTCGGGCTCGTTATGTTAACTTACGGCCAAATACTTTGGGAAAGGCATGAAAGTACGTCTTATTCACCATCTATGAGTTAATTCGTAGGACATGTAGCATTAAATCTGTATTATCTTTAAATAAGTTGCAAATGATTGATAAGCAGTAAACAACAAAACTAATCAAAATTTACATGCATAAAACTTAAATACAAGGGTCATTCAATAAATAAGTTGAATTTTTCGGTATAAGGACTTCTAATACAGATAGAAGCTTACTCTTTTTTATATTTTTTTTTGTTTTACTTCTTTTTCACATGGATTTAATTTATTTTGCAGATTAAAAAAAAAACTTTGTGTGTTTTGGCGATTAACAAAGATGGCCGACCAAGAAGCATGCTCCAGGATTGAACAGCCGTCAGTTATCAAGTTTTTGGTTGCTGAAGGGTGCAAACCAGTTGAAATTCATAGGAGAATGTCAACTGAGTATAGTGCCACATGTTTCAGCCCAAAATATGTCTACAAATGGGCTAAATTGTTTAAAGAAGGACGGAGCAGTGTTGAGGATGAAGACAGGTCTGGGAGGCCTACAGAAGTGAGGTCTCCTGAGGTGATCGAATCAGTCAATGACCTCATTCAGTCTGACAGAAGGGTGACAGTGGATGACATTGCAAGGACTTTGAGCTTATCTGTTGGGACAAACGCAGGGGTCATCAGTCAGAAGGAGTTATCTTGCATCATGACAACGCAAAGCCTCCCACAGCAGCCCAAACGGTGCAGACCATCAACGAGCTGGTCTGGGAACTGCTCCCTCATCCCCCCTACCACCCAGACCTTGTCCCTTCAGACTTTCACCTGTTTGTTCCCTTGAAAGCGTTCACGAGAGGCACGAAGTTTAAAAGTGACGATGAAGTCAAAAGTGTTGTGAGCGACTGGCTGCGACATCAATCCAAAGATTTTTACGCTAAGGGAATACGGAAGCTTGTGCACAGATGGGAAAAGTGTGTGACATTGCTGGGAGACTACGTCGAAAAATTTAAAAAAAGTAAGCTTCTATCTGTATTAGAAGTCTTTATACCGAAAAATTCACCTTATTTATTGAATGACTCTCGTATATAAGGTATACCATGAAAATAAATAAAACTAAAAAAAGGTTACACTATTTACATCGTTCGGACTGTTTATCTCATCTTTATTGCCATATTCACGACGTTTCGGCCGTTGTAAGCTCCGGACTTCTTCAGGTGATATACGTTGGAATTTTGAACCGAACCTTTATGTATTCCACGGTGATAGATTATCATAATTCCACGTGCCATGTCTTTTTTTTGTTGAGTGGGACAGCCCCTGTGATCTAAATAAAGGGTTCGGCTCGAAATTCCAACGTATATCACTCGGAGAAGGCCGGAGCGTACAACGGCCGAAACGTCGAGAGTATGACAATAAAGATGAGCACAACAGTCTGAACGATGTAAATAGTGTAAATAGTTATAATACTTCATCTCGGAAATAGAGACCGAACTACAAAAATGTATGTAAGTTTTATGGTTTAGCTGCCTTTTGTCTTAAGGAAAATTGTAAAAAACAAATTTCACTAGTAACTTAATGTATCTCTACCAACAGATACATTTACTTTTGTTTCCTCTTTGTTTCAACATTTTATTCATTCTTTCTATTACTTATTTACTTATGTATTTCACTTCGGTGCGTCTGTTTGTTTCTTTCCTTCTTTCATTCTCTTTTACGCTCTCTGTTGCTATTATTTCTTTTTCTTTCTTTTGTTATTTTTCTGTCTTTTTGGTTTTTTTATCTTTCTCATTGGTCAATAACTGGGTTCGTTAGCCCCGCCCATTTTCCGCTCGTGTTGAACACCATCCTTTACAATCCGGGGTGATCGCACAGATAATTGTTTTCCGACAGCTGACACACAACGAAGTAAAGAGTTCTTTTGTGATTGACCAAAGCCTACGATTTCTTGGACAGAAGTATCGATACAACCAAATATAGTTCTTTACTCTATAATTCTATTGGGTGGAATCTATCTCCTCAGACAGAAAATCTGCATGAAATAGGACTTGGTTCGTCAACAAGGTAAGAGTATCTTAGTCGAAAATGGCCACAGCCTCTCTTATTGCCGACGCAATCACATTATAGTAGAAATTGAACATGAAAACGAAAATGAGGCTAAAATGGTCGAGGTTTGGCGTGAAAGGGACTCTCTTTAAAACTGTAGGTGAGGGATTCACTTTCTCGGCAGCCATTTCCAATGATCATTTCAATATTGGTGGTGGGAAATTGTATGAGGTTTTTGACGCGAAAATCTCAGGCGACGTGTCGAAACAACTGTTTCCAACATTTACAAAGCGAGTGTTGGGTTGTTGGCAAACCAAAGAACATTTCACAAAACACGGTGGCTTTTATAATAGGGCAATGACTGGGTGGGGAAAATGGTGCCGGTCAGAGTGGAATTGGGTGGTTGCATGAATTTTTCTTTTCTGTTTTTTTTTTTTTTTTTTTTTTTTTGGTTTTGTTTTGTTCCTCGTCTTTCTGGATCAGCGCTCCGGCGAGAAAGTGGTGTCGTATCGCTGTTTATTGAATCAGGCAATCGTTTTCGTGTTCAGCAAAGTGTTCGCACTTCTTCCGAAATCCTTACCATTCAGTCTTTTCAGATTTTATTCATGAATTCGTTTAGTTTCTTTCATTTCGCCTTATTTCACTTGCTTATTTTTCTCCGGTCCTGTTCACAATTTGGCGGTTAGTTCCTTTCCCGTTTTTGAATTCCTTCTTTTCAGTTATCGATCGAACGACCGATCGATCGATCGATCTAGCATGCAGCTACAGTTGGAAACCTTCTATTCAATCACAGGATGGTACCTTCATATCTATTTATCTATCCCTTTATGTTCATAGCTGTCAGTTTATTTTTAGCTGTTGTATTTCATTTTGTTTCTATCTATCTACAGAGAGGGAGGGAGAGAGAGAGAGAAATAGATTGAAAGATAGAGAGAGGGTGTGTGTGTGTGAATATCTCATGTCTTTCTCTGTCACACAAATACACACTCATATATATATATATATATATATATATATATATATATATATATATATATATATATATGATGAAAATGTGGAAAAGACGAAGGAAAATCCGAATATGTGAGTTTACTGTTTCTTTATTTTGTTTTTGTTTTTGTTATTCTGTCGACGTCAGACGTTTCGGTCAAATAGACCTTCTTCAAGACATGGTTAATGGAGACATATTTATATTAGATTTAAGTTAGATGAAGAGACAATATATACAAGACTGGTCAGAAACAGAAATTCGGGTTTGTATTTCCTGTAGACAGTATGTAAGCAAATGTGTGGGTGTAGATCCGACGGTATGATGAAAATGTGGAAAAGACAAAGCAAAATCCGAATATGTGAGTTTACTTTTAACCATGTCATGAAGAAGGTCTATTTGACCGAAACCTCTGACGTCGACAGAATAACAAAAACAAAAACAAAATAAAAACAGTAAACTCTGTCATCTCGTCTGCAGTCGCTCTCTTACAGACGAGATGTTGCCTCGCTCTGCCTTTTTTACAAATACTTCCACGGTAATTGCTCTGAGGAGCTGCGTTCGCTTGTCCCCAGGCCTCGTGAATTTAAACGCCCCACGAGGCTGGCATCCCGCTCCCACCCCTACACCGTGGAAACTGTTAGATGTAGACGTCTCTTCTACTCCAATAGCTTCATGTCTCGCACATCTCGCCTATGGAACTCCCTGCCCTATTACTGTTTCCCTGACAAATACAATCTCCAACGGTTTAAGTGTAGCGTCAATCGACATCTCCAGTTGCCTTGATCTATCCACTTCCCTTCTCCACATCCTTTCATTTTTCATTCCTATCTGCTCTCGCTTCGGATCTTCTGTGGCCCCCTTGCCTTGATCGACCCACTGTCTTTCTCTTTCACCACATCCCCTCCCTTGTCACTCCTATCTGCTCTTCCTCCAACCCTTCTATAACCCCTTGCGTGATAGTGGCCTCCAGCCTGGCTTGGGGTGATACGATTAAAAAATTTAAAACATTTTAAAAAATTAAAAATTAAAAATTTCAGTGAGAGTGTATCTGTGGGAGTGAGAAACAAGGGTGAGAGGGAAACGTATGAAAGTTCTAGAGAGAGAAAGAAGAACAGAAAGGCGAGGATGACGAATAAAATTTAAAAGAGAGAAGTTTTAAAGAGAGAAGTTAATTAACGGTTTAAATGAGTGAGATACAGATAAATATGAATTATTATCAGATGCATAAATTACTGCCAATTCGTTGACCTAAAATTAAAAAACAGACACCGAAAAAATTTGTGGTGATATTAGACACAATAAATGATTACACGATCCAAATTTAAAATCTAGCCAATTTACACTGCCGATGTATATATGAAAATTTGCTGTCTAGTTTGCATTTACTAACCTTATGTATAGATAAAAAGAGAAGGTTAGAGAGAGAAAGAAAAGTCCCAAGGAAAAAGAAAAGGCCAAACTAACACAGGGGCATGATATGTAATCAAGAACAATTTGAAAAAGCATAGAATTTTCCCCTACAGGTTACAAATTTAACATAAACATATAAAACTATTTAATCCAGTAAAAACATTATTATTTATTACCACATACACACATATGCATATACACACCTACATATATATACATACACACATATACGTGGATTTTATCCTCTTGGAGATATAGATATCTATCTATCTATCTCTCTCTCTCTCTCTCTATATATATATATATATATATATATATATATATATATATGTTTCGTTGAATACGACAAACAAGGAAAATTTGGTTAATTTTTTATTTAGGTTTTCTAATATTCTTACATTTTTTCCGTTTGGTGGGAGTAAGGGAATGTAAAATTTTCGGTAGTGTCTGTTGTCGCAAGAGCTTTCTGCCACTTCATTAGCCATTTTAAAGGAATTGTTGTTTAGTGTTATTAATGTCTTTTCATGGTTGTCTGCTTGAGGTGTAATTCGTGATGTCTATATAGAAGTAACGCTTATTCCGAGCCCCGTGTAAGCAACGTGGCTGAAATTCAAGTCGCGCCTTTCAATAATAAAAAAACAAACTTTTAACACATCATTTCCGCTGTTAAATAAGGTGAGATTAATACTGGCTGCCAGGTGTTTTATATAGAGCGCTTCTCTGACAACGAGGTGTTTTCGGTTACGGAGCTGATGAAGGATAAGCGAGTTATCAAACAGAATTTTCCTCATGAGTTCTCGTACATTGTGGGACGATAAATGCCTTTTTTGCCACGTTGGTCAGGTAAGTAGCGACACATGAGGTATCAAGGAGGTAGTGATATGACCAATATAGCTAATCGATTTATGACAAGAGACAGTCTTGTGCTGAGCAGTTAAATTGGTGCACTCTATTGGTTATCACTAGATTACATTCAATAGGATTATTTGGATTAGTGAAGACGAGATTGGCGGTTTTCCCTTTTTTGCAATAGATGATCCTTTTTACCTGTTTGCCGGTACTTATGGCTGAAATGTGTTGCTTAATGATTCGTCTCATGGAGAGTTCGCCTTGCTTGTAATTATTGTCCATCTGGTTAGAGTAAAATATGTTAATGTTTTGTTACATTGTATTTGTATTATTGGTGTCGTAGTTTTTGTAAGAATAATTTTATTTTATTATCAATGATGTAGTTGGGAAAATGATTGTTGACTAATGTTTGTTTTATGTGTTTTAGTTCAGTCAGAAATATTCTTTGGGAAGAGGAATTTAGGTGTGCTCTATTTAGGAAGTATTTATCATAACTGCTATTTTATATCTTTCCGGGCATCGGCTATCAATAGTCCGTCCACGTTTTTTTATACTTGGGATTTTAGCTCTATATCAACGTTAAGGAATGGGATTTTGTTATTAACTATAAACCTAAATTTTAGTGCAGAGTTAGCGAAGGGATTTCACCATTTTATATCATTAATTTTACTAATTTACTGTTTGTATGAATGATTCATTGTAATAAAAATTAAACTGCACCACATATTTGATATATATATATATATATATATATATATATATATATATATATATATATATATAAGATATCGCACATTGAATGCTGGTGTTAATAAAATAGTACTCGATGAAATATAACAGTGCTATTAAGTATGTATTTTAATAAATATACATATTATTCCTCACCTGTAGCAGGACTCGGAGTTTCATGCACAACGCAATCATCAGGTGCAACTGAAATTATTGATGTTCTCGTGTGCCACTTCTTTTTTTTTTTAGATCAAAGATACATTAGAATCTGCAGGGACGGCCATGCCATGAAGAAATTACATTCTGTTCTTGCGATCTTTGATCACGATGTATGTGCAGTTAGCTTTGATTGTTCTGTCTGTGTGTCTTGTAAAGTCCCATAAGATCACTACAGGTCCTATCTCTGTAATCGGGTCTGGATGATGTTCATGCCAGTTTGTTGCAGTTTCCTTCCCGTAAAAGTGGCATATTTCCGAGTGCAGATATAAGCTCGCTCTATCATGCCGAGATTTATATTCAGTTGGTGCTAAAATTGTGAAACCTGATACAAGATGGCCAATTGTTTCTGGATATTTATCCCAGAATTCGCATTTGGGTTAAACAATTTATCAGTATGTGTGCTTGGTAATTTCTCGTGAGCAAACATTGGTCCCGTGCAGCAAGAATAAAACCTTTGGTTCAGCTTATTATTATTATTATTATTATTATTATTATTTTCATCTACATTCCCGTTGTTTGTATTTCTTTCTTCCTCTTTTTCATCCACCTCTTCCTCTATTATTTCTACTCTTCTTTTTCTTATTTCCCTCTTTCTCACCCCCATTCTATATTTCTTTTCATATCCCTCCTATTTCACCCCCACCACTTCCTTACATAAACTTCTTCCTTCCCCTCTTCTAATTCTCTGGGATTTATCTGTTCAACCAGGATACACGCCGATGAACTGGGAGCGTCAACTGTGTTCGTTCTAGAACCGCCCGATAGTTCAAAAACAGACGACCAGGCACGGGTTATCTCTTTCCAACGATATACGCGCCATCTTTACACACGAGTGACACATCCAACACGAACTCCTTTCTTCAAGTTTAGAACTAAAAGAAAACCCCATTAAGGCGCTAAAGCATTTAACGCCTGGAGATACCAATTGAGGGTTAGATCATCGACCTGAACACCGAGGGGTTTACAGCTGTTTAACAGATGCTGGCTTAGTAATACATGTTAATATGTTTCCATAAGAATATATATATTTTTAAAATTTCGTACTTGAATATGTAACATATGGTGTATGCCAGACGATAAACTACGTCCAGCAGCAAGGCCGCTGATCTGGAGGTTTTGAGGAGCGTGGGACCACATCTTGATTGCTGGTGTTCCCAGGTCCGCCCTGACCCGGGGTGGTAGCACCTGTTACGGTCCCAGCTATGGGCAAATAGTTAATCCACAAACTAGGGTCAAAACACTATGAAAGAGTAAAAATAGGTTTTAATACCAGAAATACTTTGTAAAAGAAATTATTACCAGCAATAAATTTTTGAAAAAAAAATGTTACCAGCGATACTTTTTTGAAGAAAAAAATATTACCAGAAATAGATTTTTGAAGGAAAAAAATATTACAAGCAATACATTTTTGAAAAAAAAATTATCAGCAATAAAATTTTTTAAATAACCCATTGATGTTGATATGCCGTAAATCAAACCAGACTAGATCGGTAAAGTTGCTAACTATACCTACAGTAAAAGGAAAACTGTTTTATATCGAATAAATCTTGTTTTCGCAAAAGCTCCAGTGACCACTAGGTAAAAATGAAAATGGTGTTTTATTTATTAAGCTAACCTTTGTTTGACACAAGGCTACGCAAGTGGAGGCAGCCTGTGATGATCGTACTTATTACAGTGCCAATTTGATTTGGAAATTGATTTTACTAAGTACGCATTAAGGTAGGTTTCATTATTAGCTATCGTCTACTTTTACAAGAGCCAGATCAAGCCGAAAATGGAATTGTCGTCGTTGTTGTTATCAGCACCCGCTCGCATCTGAACATTGGGATCATCATCCACTCTCACTATTCCCTTCAGCTCCCCTGGTTGCGGTGGCAAAGATGGATGTGAATCAAAGAAAGTTTGATGAGACTATCCGTGTGAAATTGATTTCGGCGGACCACTCTACGCGACGAAGAAGCCCACACACTTATCCGAGAAGCGCCTAATTCGCGGCTCAAAGGGTAATGAGACAGGCAAGATCTGGCAGACCTAGTTGCATCTGTCTATCGGATGCTTGGTTTGTCAAGATCCATATTGGTTACGCTAGCTTGACTGGCGCTTCCCTCTTCCGCCTGTTTGGACGTTGAGATTGTGTACATCTGTGCCTATTCCACCGTTGGGGACTTTGGGGTTGGTGACGTTCAGTCTGGTCCTTTCTTTTCGACCTTAGCGCCATGGATGGCCCTACAGGAGTTGGAACTCCAGATGGCTTCGCTTTTGTAATCGCTGAAACAAGTAAACCCTCTACCAAAACAAGGAATGACCATATGTATTTCACACTGGAATTGTTTATCAAATACCAGTTTGACTTCCTATTGCTTTAATGCTCAGTCTTTACCTCCCTGTCTTGACAGAATCCAATAGCGTCCTTTTAGGTGATGAATAAATTTCCATTCTACATCAACTTTCTCACAGACGAAACGTTGCAAGCCTCTCGCTTCTCTATCGCTATTTACGTAGAAAGTTATCAAAAGAACTATTCCTTGATTCCACCAGTTCTAACTTTCACGGCTAAGACCCGCCATATCACACGTAAAGTGTTGGTTCTCGATATGAAGCGCTCTAAATTGAACCTCCTTCTTTCCAATGAAATACGAAGAGTATTAGAACATGATTTTGGTTGTTGACGTTGTTGGTTAGAGGCATATCAATATTTGTGGGATTTTTAATGCCAAAATTTAAATATTTTTACGCAATTTTATTTTATTTTTGGAGATAATAATTGTTTTGTGATACAAGTCTTACTAGTTGATCCATAGCTGGAGGGAGAAGAGGTGGATTAATATCTTTCCCATGGGCATTTCAATTCTGTCAAGAAAGGATTAGGCGGCTGCAGTCCAGATCTCACTTTTATAAAGATAAATCTATGTACCTCCAATAATTCGCTGAAAAACAGCATAGCATGATGAAAAAAAGGATCCAAACTTAATAAAAACATAATTTTTTCGTCAAAATGTCTTATATAAAAGACCAAAGCATTTTTATTATTTTATTGCAGTTTTTAATCTTTTCCAGCACTTTCGAAATTTGGGTTAAAAATCTTGTTTTCTTGCATCAGTGGAGACGCCAAAGATTAGTATAGAAAATTCTAGCGTCTTTTTTGCGATAAAAAAAACACATAATTTAGACATTTTTGGCAAAAATAAAACGATTGTTGGATTTTAATGAAAATTTCAGGACTTACTCACAAATGAATGAAATTATTTTTTAAATGTTTTTTTAGAAAATCTTGGTAAAAATATTTTTCCTTTGCATCAGTTACCCCCTCTTTTACTAAATGAAATTTTAAAAAAATTAAAATTCCCATTTTCCTATTTATATTAGTTAAAACAGGGCTTCTTGGAGAATTTAAATCAATTTTTTTTCAAACAGAAACACCATTTACCGAAAATCTACACCGAATCGTAAAATAAAAAATGCAGTAAAAATAAGACATTATTTAATTAGAAAAGTTTTTAATTGCTTTTATAAATAAAGATATATTAAGGACACTATTGTCTTAAGATATTTTTCGGATGAATAATGAATTTTTTAAAATTAATTTTAAATAGAATAATTTATTAAGTTTTAAATATTTTAAAATTTTATATTAATTTCACCCTTTTGGGTGATATTATTATTAAGTAAAAACTGTATTTACTAATCATGAATGGAAAAGCTTAGTACAAATCAACAAACACCAATGTCTTTAAAAGAGGTTTGGATCATTTTATGTGTATAAACGGGGCGATTTTTTTCCATATACGGACGATTATACACGACATTATCAGGAAATGAAAGCGATAGCTATAGTAAATTTACAGCCAAAAATATTTTAAATTCAATGGAACATTAGATTACGGAGAATATTTTCTTAATTTTTTAAGATTTTATATCTATAAAAGGTTTTCACGTTAATTCAATTAACATTTTAATGTCTAAAGCCCAGGTAGAACAATATTAGATAAATATCAATTTGTCAGCAATCTGTCAAACCCTCCAACACCTTAAATAGACAGCTACTGTCGGGTTAAAAAAAAATGCATTTCTGCGATATTTTAAACTTAATTAAATAACAGTTGTTTCAAATCAAAATGATTATACTTTAAATCAGCTAATATTCCTCAAATGAAGTATCAGAAACGTATACTTCAAATTAGAAAGATTCTTAATAAAAAGAATAACATTGCAATAAACGCGGGCTAAAAATGGCGTAAATACAAATTTTTTGGCAAAAAAAAACAACAAAAAAAAACTCCTTCCAGCTTCTTTTAAAATTAGTCTTGAAATAGTATTTTGCTTATTGGAAATATTAAATTTAGTTTATTATTTTGAAATTAAAACTAAAATAAAAGCTTCAAGAAAAAATTTTCATTTATTAAAAAAAAATCATTTTAAACTTTAAGTATGGCAAATTAGTGGAGGTAACAAGATAAATCGTGATAAGGAACGAATATCTAGATGCGGTACAAAGAATCGACTATTTTTATCGAGAAATTTAACGATAGACCGTCTGCGTTCCACTTGAGGTCTGGTGTGAGTTTGAGTCCCAATAGACGTTCCACGCAAGAAACTTCATTGAGAGTACAACCGCTCATCATGGCTGAATAACTGGCTCCACTGAGTAGAATATGTTTCAGTGCAGCCGTTATAATGATCTCGATTTTAGTAATGTTCTCTTTAGCCACTGCTTGGTTTTGTTATATTATCATTACTACTGCTGCCACTATTATTATTATATGTACAGTTTTCATACCAAGAGTATCAGGTAGCTTTTATTGTAAAACAGTCGACAACAAATATTCTCCGTACTTTAACAAGCTGCAAGGGATGATTACTATCATTTAAAAACAAACATTACACACCAATACAACCCCCGACATATTTAATTGAATCACATACTCAAACGATCTTCATCTTTTTTGTTGTTGTTTCTTGGTAAATAAACAAATCCCAAATATGACAGAAAATAAATTTTGTATGATAACTAAACATTCTACGTAGAAAAGTTTAATTTAAAGGCAATTATATCACGTAATTGTATTGTAATAACAAAAGAGAACAAGGGAAGGCTTAAGGAAGCTTTATTCTGCTTAGGATCATTATTTCCGTAATATAACAGAAAATGTGACACAAACCCGAAATGGGGATGAGGTCGGTCTTCTGTCTTAACTTTAAACTTAGCTAGCCACAAACGCTGACCCAATCATACTAACAATATTTCTTGCACCAAAACAACACATTCTTAGATACTTTTCTCACCACACACACCATAACACCTCAATGTCTCCATGAAAATACTAACTAGACCCCATATGTAAAATATATCGTCTGTTGGAGGAGGGGAATAAAACAACAATTTAAAATTTTTTAAAAACTAGCCGCAATGAGTATTTACAGTATGAACTAATAACTATTTACAAGAAACTAAAAATATGTTAGTAATAAAAAAAAACACAATCACGAAATGTGGCAGAAACATCAGTTACCTAGACGAAATTAATGCGAGACTATAATAAATTAAAAACATTCATTCATCCCAAGCACTCACACAGACATGCACTCATTCAGACACAACAACAGATACAAAAAAAATCACACACGAAACGAAAAACGCCCCGCATCAACCAGAGAACAGACGTCACTGACCACCTAACGAGGGAGGGGATGGGGAATTAAACTTTAAAAAAATAGGGGCAGAAATAAAAGGGGCCAATGAGCATACATACCCTAGCTAAGTTTAATGAAAAATGAAACTAAAGACTCAAAAACTAAACCTAAACCTAAGCTAACCTAATTTTGGGGAGGTTTGCCCGGGTTCAACCCAGGCAAAGCAAAATCCTGATGCCTAACCGGCATAAAGTGCCACTCCAGGTAAGCCCCTTTCACACGACACAAACGCGCAACATTCACCCACCATTTACCGAATTCTGAGGAAGAGAGTCGCCGCCTTTCCGTCCTAATCTTAACCATGAGCTGATGCTTAAAGTATAAGATCAGTTGGGAAGAGGTGAACTTCTCGCCTTCATAGAATCCCTTTTGACGTGTCGTCCAAATCACGACTCTCATAACACCTAGCAAGAACACATAGAACACATAGTATTCAGCCCTCGTCAACGGCGGAGCCGCATTGCTACAAACAGAAGCAGCCACAAGGACAAAGAACTTTCCAGACAGCATGCGAACCACAAGGCCTTCAACATACCTGCACAACGCAATGAAAAAAGGCGTGACCAATGGTCTCGACCTCCCCACCACAGCGGCGGCAGTTTGGATATTTCTCCAAGCCCGCTGTGCAAAGTCTCTTGGCGACCCAGAGGGTCCCACGCATCACCAGCCAGGTGAGTGATGCCTCATTGTTATCGAGACATTTCAACCCGGGCGACCAAGGCCATATCGAGCGAGCCTCCTGCTTCGTAAGACCGAGCTCGTCAATCAATTTATCACGAACGGCCCTCCTAACTAAGACCTGATATAATGCCTTACGAGACAACGCCTGGACGTTGGAGAGGCCATCCAACGCCCCTAAGAGTAGTTTCAGGGCACGACGACATTCACGGTAGAAGGAGCACTCGACTTTGTGTAAACGGTGAGCCTCCTCCTCGGACACTCGTCAGAGATGGGAAGTTCTTACGGGCGTCTTCCTTCCAGAAGGCGCCCACCTCATCCGCTTCGCGACACATTCGATCCAGGAACCCGAGGCGAAGCATATATTGACGGATCTCAATGCTAGGCATACCTAGAGAGCCTTCAGCTGGAGGAAGGCAACAGATCTCCCGAGAGACTCTGGCGGCCTTGCCTCCCCACAAGAAGGAGAACAAGAGCCTCACTAACGCCAGTAAAGTATCATACGGAAGTGGAAGCACAGAGAGTCGGTAAAGGAGAATCGGGTAGATGTGTGAACCACATACTTCCGCTCTCCCCTTTAAGGAAAAATTCCTCCAAGACCACAAATTAATTGCGATCTCGGCTTTCTCTTGCACCTCCGACCAATTCATTTCCAACTGGAGATCATGACCGAACCAGACGCCAAGAATCTTGACCGGGCCATCCATCCAGAGGAAAGGTCCGGGAAGAAAAACTCCCTTCCACGCACCCAACCGCAAGCCAACAGACATATCGCGGTTGATCTTGGCCCCTGTCACCATCTCATAACCACCGATTTCTTTGCTGACTTCGTTAATCTCGGCCCTGCTCGACACAAGAACCGAAACGTCATCAGCATAGGCGGAATGCCTGGGCGAGGTGGTAGTACCCGACAGGGAAATTCTGCGTAGGACCAGATTCGTCTTTAACTTGCGAAGGAAAGGTTACAACGCAAAGCAAAGGCGAAATCGGACAACCTTGACGAATGGAGCGAGACAATACGAATGGAGCGAGACAATACGAAAAGCTCCGATCGTACTCCATTCACTTCCACCAGCGCACCGGGGGTCGCATACAGAAGTCGGATCCAGGTGCGAAAGTACGGCCCGAAACCGACCGCCGAAAGAACAGCCTCCAGAAACCGATGGTCAACCCTATCAAAGGCCTTGGACTGATCTAAATTGATCAGCGCGGCTTCACTGTCGACTTGCTCGATGATCAAGCGTAACATATGAAGGTTGTCCTGAATAGTCCTGCCCTTCACAGCAAAAGTCTGTTCGGAGCCAATCAGACCAGAGAGGACAGCCTGCAAGCGGCTCGATAAGCCCTTAGCCAAAATCTTTAACTCTGTGTTTAACATAGGTAACTTTCGCCCTTTAACTAATCCATCCCCACCGTCTTTATCCTTACATAACAACTTGATTACGCCCCTGGTGAAGCGTTGGGGTATAGACACCTGCTTCATCCAGTTGCCGAAAATCAGTGTCAGCAGTGCCGGAGATTTGTCCAGGCCAACCTGTTTCAGCGCATCCCAGATTTCCGACTCTGTAATGGGATCCTCCCACCTAGCCGCTTCAGCTGCCTCATGGCACGGAAAGTCAGCTAAATAGGCGTCGAACTGAGCAGGGCTCAGACCGGGCTCCCTGGTGAAAAGTTCCTGAAAGTACTCACGAAAAGCCTCACATATGCCCTCGTTTGTGGTCACGGTCCACTTATCCGGCAATGTGACGCATGCGATATACCGCCGAGATGCACTCCGAACCTCCTCTGCACGCAAATCAGCGGCCATATTCGTTGCCTCAGGAGACATTCTTTTTAGCCTAGCCCTAACTACCAGAGCTTGATCCTTCTTGATAAGCAAGGAGGCCAACTCTGCCTTAGCTAAGGCGACGTCTCCACTATCACGGGATTTAATCGCCTGATCCACTTTTTGCTCACAAGCCGTTTGCGCCGCTAATCTATCTAGATTGAGCCGACGACTATAATTAGCAGCAAACATTCCAATTTTGGATTTAAGTTTATCCCACCAGGCATTTCCCACCATAGTCCCCGTCAGTTCCCTCTGTATCATTATTAGCAGCTGGTCCCGGAAATCTTGCTCCCCAAATAATGAGCAGTTCAATTTCCAGTAACCAGCCATCTTAACCTTAGGCTTTTCTAAGTTTACCCGGACTAGCCTATGATCCGAATAAACTATATAATGGAAACTTGGACACCCTAAGAGCTCTACATCGACTCTCCTGACTAAGACTCTGTAAAGGTAGCTAGAACGCGCCTGAGTACCCGAGCCGCCACTATTAGTCCACGTCGACACTACCTCCCGAGGGTGTTCATTTCGGTATTTATCGACAAGATCAAACCTATCGATAAAGTCCCGAAATGATTTCACGTCCGGGTTGTTAGTACCCAATTTTGGCTCTATGCGATCTATATCGGGGTCAAGGAAGGCATTCCAATCCCACGCTAAAACTACTCGACGAGATGACGCCAAGAATGGCTCGATCTGCCGAAACAAAGCAGGCCGCTCAGAATACTTATTGGGCGCATAAACCCCAATGAGACGTAGAGCCTTATCCTTTATGGTAACATCCAGCACGCAAAGTCTGCCCACCGGATCTGCGAAGACAAGAGCACACGCAGCCTTCAAGGACTTGCTCACCAGCCAAGAGATACCTTTCGAGCGTCCATCATAACATGCTGAATAATGGGAAAACCCCTTAGAAAGAATGCTGTCATGATCGCGAGAAGAAAAACGGGTCTCTTGCACACAACATACATCCATTCCGAGACGCTGAAAGTCACGATAGAGCCTCGCCCTGCGAGACTGACCTCAGGCCTCGGACATTCAAACTAGCTAACCAGAGAGACATTATCAGACCGATTAGGGTTGCTCTGCTGGATTAAACATGGTCGGGGTAAGGATATCGACAGCCTCTTCCATCGACCATCTCAGTCTTGATGGTACCGTCTTGGGAGAGACCGCCGATATCCCAGGGGAAAGTCAATTTTAGTTCTCTATAGAGGGAGGGATGAACAAAAACAGGGACCCTCCCAACACGAAATTGTTTCAGGATCTTTAACTTTTCGTTTTGCACAATAGCAATGGGAGGCGTCATTTTGAAAGAGGCTATTGCCTCGTCAAGCATAGCCCAACATTGCCGTGTTCCCGTGCCAGTTCGTATCACTGTCAATACCCGTTGGGGCTTTGGAAAGTTTGTTGAATTCTCGATGCCTTTATCTGCGTATTGCTTAATAGAGAGAAGATATTTCAGATCTTTAATTCTGTTGCCGTAATCCTTGGCTTTTTCAGCTTGAGTAGAGGTTATACGGCAGATGTCCTCTCCGTTATTATAGATGTGTTTAGGAAGTTTTTTCCTTTTATCATTTGCGTCCTGACTGGAACTTCTGTCTCTTATTTGGAGGGGACATTTCAGGTGTATTAAGGGGTGGTTTAAGGGGTGAAGGACTGGGGGAGAGTCGAGGTATAAAATTTTTACTGAACGGGCTGGGGAATGGGAGGAAAGTATCTGGGCATGAGATGTGCAGGGAGTGACCTTTTGGATAGTAGGAGTCTTAATATGGCTGATGTCTTTACTGGGGAGATGATGGTAGGGAGGACTGTTTATGTGAGGATGTGGAGGGAGTAGCTTTTTTCATGGGGAGGTCTTTTGAGACTGTGGGGCAGAGGAGGTAGCAGGAGTGGCTTTTTAGATTGAGAGGCCTTTTGTGAGTAATTTTTCTTTTAATTTTTTCAAAAGAAGGGTCATATTTATTTTGGAGTTCACGAAGTGTGGATTTCGAGGCCGGGGCATCGCCCTTACTGTTGATCAAGGGAGTGGGACTGTCCGTGTCATTCGTCCCGGGGGCTTCAGGGGACTGAGGACCCGCTGTCCGGCGCTTCCCTCGCCAGCAACCTGCCATTCCCCCTCTCCCTTCTCCACGACTGCACTTGCAGCGAGCGAAAGCTCTTCGGGGAATGGGGGCTTAGAATTTGACCCAACCGGGGGTTTCTCCCCTCCGGTCCCGGAAGCTGGCATGCCCATTACAGGCGAGGTGGTATTCAAAGACGCGGTCAGAGGAGGATTTTGGTCGACTGGGGCCTGACCTCCAGAGGCCTTCTTCTCTGGACAGGAAGAGGAGAGGTTTGCGGCCAGTCACGATGACCGGCGGCTTCAGGCTCCCAACATCCAGACAGTTGGGGATTGAGATGAAGGCTTTTCGATCTAACATGATGTCAAAACTCCACACCCAGGTCAATCTATCGCAGGAAGCACCTAGTATTTCGCTATAATGCGATAGGAAAGCCGCTAGGTGTTCCCCGATAACCTGAGGAGGGACCTCGTATGTGGCTACTTGTGCTTATTCCCATTCCTTCTTATTCAGTGCGCAGTATCATATCTTTAGTGTTTATCTCCCTGCTTGTCATTTTAAGGAAATCTTCTGGTATGGGTAGCAATATGTCCCACATGAAAATGCCCGAGCCATTAATGATTCTTAGTGGCTTAAACCCCTGAGACTCCAGTGTTTTTACCACTGTGTCTTTCGTCGAACGACAAATTTTGCGCGTACACTTATCGACGACGAAGACTGACACTATTCTTTTCTCGATTTTCTTAAGTTCATTAGGGTCCTCCAAGAGCCCAACTTCTACAACAAGGTGTGCGTAACTCTTGGCACGCTCCAGTAACTCCGCAATATCAATGATACACCTCGAGGGACTTCCAACAACAGGGCGATTCCACGGCCTCTGCGTTATTACTGGTCTTATTGGCCTCAATATTTTTGGAAGGTGATGATTGGTCTGCTTTTCGGCCATTATTGGCCACCGTACTTTTTTTAATTCTTATTTTGGCCACTATACTTTTTCCAGTTTGGCCATTATTGGCTACCATACTTTTTGGATTTGCCATTATCGGCTTCCATATTGGTAGTTACGACATTAGCATTACCGGAAACAAATGCCGGGTACTCCCCGGGGTTATTTTTATCGGGGAGGGGGGTTCTTTTTCATGGAAAAAAGATGTTTCCTTATTGACCTCCTAAGGTCGGCCACTTTAGGTTTTTTCTTTTAATAATCAGAAAGGATGGTACCTTTTTCTTTTCCATTTTCAAGGCAGGGGGGACTGTTAAATAGGGGAAAAAAAGGGTTAAGTATCGCCTATAGGAGAACAAAGGGTGACACATATAATTAAATCAACAAGGTTCAATAAACAGACAAGAAAAAATATTACAAAGTAAAATTAAATAAACAAGGCCAACAAAATTACTAATAACAATACAAGAAACAAGGTTCGCCCGTGAGCGAGACTACACATATACAAAACAGGACGTACAAAAAGATTAAATAGACAAGGTTCGCCTAAAGGCGAAACAATTTAAACAAAAAGAAAACGCAAAACAAATGGACGTACAAGTGAACAAGGTTCGCCAAAAGGTGAAACTACAAATTTAAAACAAGTACAAAAGATTAAAAGGATGACAGACAAGAAAGCAACAAATTACACAATAAAACGAACAGTTATAAACGGAAAAGTAGGAAAACGCTATACAAATAAAATACGAAACGAAATGTAACAATTTACAATATGGCTGCCGATAAAAAACGGTCAACGCTAAAACAAAACGATAAACAAGGAAAAAAATGTATAGAATATACAAACTAAACACAAAATTTACAAACAAATATTACAGACGAAATTAACAGATAAAAAACACGGAAATTTAACGGTTATTTAAAAGAAAGGACACAGAACAAAGTAACACGTAATAAACAAATGAAAATAAAGTCGGACGGAAAATGTAAAAACGAAAAGTAAACAGATGCATTCTGGGAAGTGGGTACGGGGAGAAAATAAATTCAAAAAGGAAGAATAAAATGTAAAAGAAAATCAAAAAGTTAAATAAAAGATTAATAGCAAAGTAAAAATAAAAATGGGGAGGGGGATAAGGAACTGAAAAGGAAAAATCAAAGATTCAGGATACAGTCAATAAGAAACGTAAGACAAACGGTAAAAATAAATCCAAACTTAACAGCAGTTAGTTCAGAGATTCTAGAGAATAAAGGTCCAACACGGTCAGAGGTTTATTCTGCTTTGAATGATACAAGCATAGTGACTATTTATAATCTCTACAAACAAAAGAGTTCTCTAAATGGAGGTAATCATAAAACAAGGGAGATTACTCCCGATTGCTTTATTACATGTATATTCTTCCAACTTAAATAAAAGAAAACTAATGAAACCGCACAGTGCGAAGGAAAACAATTCCAAGTGCTTTACTAAATCCCAAGTAAATCACTGTTCCTACCCTGTCATGTTAGCATTATCATTAGTATTACACATTTATTTCTCAGTTACCTCAAGAGTTGAGACCAAAGCCTACAGTCAACTGTTCTACAATTGAGACTATGGAAAATGATAAAAGAAAACAAACTTTTATCTTGGAACTGAGATCACGTATTTTTTCCGAAATAACTGTATACATTCCTCTGTAGATATTTGCGTCACATTTTTACGGGTACATCTGTTAATATATCATTCAGTTTTTTCTCATTAAGTCATAACTCTAATGTTATTAAATTTACCCCTATTCACAATACCCACCCACAAATGCTATTCACGCAGGCTATGTGTTTAAACTGATTTGAATTAATTATTTCCTCTTTGGGACAAAAAGGATCCCCTATTCCACAACCAAAAAATTGTGAGATTATAATGTGAATTCCTTCTTTTTATTTTTAATGGAAGGCCATTGCAGAGATAATTGCTAAATAGTTGTGGGTTTTAAACCTATTTCCTCCCAACGACAAAAAATAAAAATAGCATTTCATTGACGCATATAATTATTTGAAGCCGTATTGTCTTTTGCACAAGCGAAGATATTATTCTGAAAAGTCTATTGTTGAGTGTCCGAAAAAAGCTGTGATGCAACGGCGCAGATGTTTGTCACACAATGGCGCCACAATTTTTCAACTGAATTCAGAAATATTCAATAGTTACAATGCAAAATTGAAATGAACCTCAAGTCAGCAATAATAATAATAATAATAATAATAATAATGATGATAATAATAATAATAATTTAAATGAAATATTAAATTAATAATTGACAACAGTTCAAAATATTTGTTACAAGCCATCTTTTTTAGAAAACAGAAAACAAATTGGCTTAACAAAACCTGTTCTTATGGGGAAATATTTCATATCTTTAATACAGAATTCTTTAAATAACATTCAAAAAGCTATAATTTCTCTTAATACCCCAAATTAGATAACGAGCCAAATTCATTTATTTTTTTTTTTATCCTTATTTCTTCATTCTTATTCTGGATTATATCAAAAAAATAATTAAGACATGAGTTTTCTGATTTACACTATTTTCATTCTTCGGAGTGTTGTCCTCATCTTTGTTGACATATTCACGACTTTTCGGCCGTTGACATTTTTTAGTGCCAGATAACCTGATCGAGAGCCTCTTTTTTTCATTGCCCCACCAATGCTAAAAGGTCTAGCATGCCTTACTATTTTACACATAGCTGCGGTTGTAGAAATGGTTTGTGTCTTTCCCAGTTTAATTTGTACAAAGTGAATGGACATATCTTCAGTAGGAATTCAAACACTTTATTTTTTTTAAGCTGTTAAATTTTGGGCCAACCTGACCTTATGAAACCTTTTTTCTACACAAATCATGAATTATATCTTATGAATTGAAACGTTAACGTTATTTATCTACGATATTCTAAAAGTCAATAAAAATCAATGGATCCCTCTTGAAAAGAGAATAAAAAGACCTCTTTGTTCTCTTTAAACACTGGGTTTGTGCCCATTAAATTTCATTATTCCCATCAACATACATGACATTTTTGTATTATCATTAAAAAAAAACAAAAACAATTACGTAACTGAAATTTCCTAAACAAAATAATTAAGAATTTTGTTTGAAATTCATGTTTATAACTTTGGTCGCTATTTTTCGTACAGCGAATTCTGTGTACGATACATTCTTCGGCTTTTTTTACGTACAGCGAATTCTCTGTACGATATATTCTTCGGCTTTTTTCACTGAACGAACTGCAAATAAAGCCCACTAGACATATATTTGTAATAGATCAAAATATTATTCAAGTGCCCAGAGGCTTCTCATAGATTTCTTTTAAAGAATATCACACCAACATCTGAATTAACCTGTACTTAAAAAGCAACCAATTGAAAAAAGCAATTGGATAATCTAAAACCATTTCATTAAAAATACAAGAATCAAAATAATGTGTACTACCCAAATTTATTTACGTTGGTTAATTTAACGGTATATGAATGCGTGTTGCCATCTTTAAAATTGAATATAAGATCCCCTTTGGGATGAGGTTGAAATAATGGACAGAGAAGATCACTGGGAAATACGTAAACTTAAGGAATCAGCACATATGCTAGGCCGCAAAAATCTTCATAGAAATGAATACAATATGGGAACCAGTAATACGGAGGACTAGAGAAAAGCAATAATAGCAACAACAAACCGAACACTATAAATGATGTAAACGAATCTAAAACTTATGGAACAAAACAATCATAGACATAGGTCTGATTTACAGTAAAGTCAGAAGGGTAAACATATGATTCTTTACAGTAGCATCAGTCAAAAGCATTTTCGGTTTAAACCTGGCTAAAAATGGCAGATATAGGTTCATATTACGTAAGGGTAAAAAAGGTAACATATGTCTGGTTTAAATCTGAGTCTTCAAATTTTCACTATGGGTGCAAAGGAAACAGTCAGCATCTTTAACCCCGACTGAGAGCGAAAACCCAAATTTATTTCTATGGAGTCTTGGGGGCGGGGGGAAGGATCACTGAACAATTATGCAAAGATTAAAAAAGGTGGCTTTGAAATCTCTATTCTTGGTCTAATATGCTCAACTTTACTTCTAAATTCGAGATTGTCTGTTGTTTTACATATATTAAAGGGTCCGTCTTTCTTCTTTTCTCCTCTATGATGCTTTTCCTCTTAAACATTTAAGCGATAGATTTTAAGCAATATTTGGAAAATAAAGGGAAGACTAAAAAATCTTTAAAAAAGAAATTATTAGAAAGCAGAAATAACAAAAACTTCAGTAATATTAATAAAGATGATGATGATGATACGAGCGTATTATTGTTGTTTTTTTTTGTTTTGTATTTTTTTTTTTTAAGTTTAAAGGAAGAGACAACCAAAGCGACTTCGTATTCCAATCTTGATATTTACGAAGACAATCGTTCGGAGACCATTTGAACGGACTAGATCAACCGATCTGAAGGTATTTCTAACTGGCTTCTACCTGCTTAGCACAAATTTGGCCGCAATGTCAGTCCATCTGAATGTTTTCTCAGGGTGAGTACATTAGGTTTTGTACATTCGTACATTTTCTGACATATTAACCTCACTCACTTATTATAATAATAATAATAAACTCCTCATTTTTGGCTGTGATGTATAGAGCTGGTATATACTTATTAGACTGGATGTCATAATCAGTATATTGGGCTGCTTAGATTGAATGCCAACATCCTTTTGTTGGTGTTCTACTCTCTCATTCAATACTGCAACTACTACTACTACTACTACTACTACTAATAATAATAATAATAATAAACAAAATGTTTGATGTTAACTCTTCCAATATTTTCCAACAGTTAAGAGAAGAACGCGATTTAAGAAAAGAAAAAGAAAAAATACAGTATTTGACAATAAATAATTCCAGTTGTAGTTGGAGCCCTCGGATTGATTTGAAAAAGTCTTGATAGACACATTGAAAAGATCCTAATAACCCATGACTTAAAGAAATGCTCAGATATTAAGAAAAGCGTTATCTATGTAAAATGTGAGTGATCATATTTTTTGTTGTTTTTTTTATCTACAAAAATGGTTAGTGGAAAATGTCATGAAGCCATTTCTGAACTTAGGTCTCTTGTTGGGATCCGGCAGAAAATGTGCAAGAGAAATACAAGGGAATAATAATAATAATAAAAAGATGAGAAAATCGATGATGGAATGTGTGTGTGTGTGTGTGTGTGTGTGTGTGTGTGTGTGTGTGTGCGTGCGTGCGTGCGTGCGCGTGTGTGTGTGTGCACGCTTGTGTGTGTGTGCACGCTTGTGTATGCGCGCGCGCACGCGTGCGTGTGTGTATATCTGTGTGTGTGTGTGTGTGTGTGTGTGTGTGTGTGTGTGTGTGTGTGTGTGTGTGTGTCGAGAGAAAGTTTAAGTAGGCGGAAATAAACCTGTTAATTAGTTACTGACTTGGAAAACGACGCGAAGCCCTAGACTGGAAATTCCATCTTTGCGAAAGGTATAGATCCTCTGTTCCCTGTGCTCTGACACATTTTGATAAAATTCTAGTTACTGGCATGCATTGATGTTTAACAGGAATAAACTTGACAGAATTAGCAATCTTCAAAAAGTAGCTTATATCTGGGCAATACCAGAAATAAAGTTATTGCTCTCAATGTCAGCCTTGATAAAGACTAAAAGATATTATATTTCTTAATCTTATATCAGCTTCCAGATAAAAAAGAGATTTTTAGAGGTAAAAAAATTGCCTTTACTGTTGAATGTTAAGAATATCAAAGACAAAAACCTTTGATCATCGAGAAAGATTTAATGATTTTTATTTCGATTTGTTTTTTTAAGGCTTATCAGCCCTTTGTGGATTATTTAAAGCCAAAAAATAGTTTGGATTGTCAGAGGATGTAGAATTAATCTGGGAATAATAATTATTTTCTCGATACAATTCCTACTATTTAACCCATAGATGGGGAGATTAAGTTTTAACGAAATTAAGAACTACAAAGTAACTTATACTTACAATCAGAAAGGGGCAGCTGAAATTTCCGGGACATATAATAAAGAAATCCGGGATGGAGAATTTAACACTCACAAGGCATATTTACTAAAAAAAAAAAAACAAGGAGAAAGATCGGCTAACCGAATTAATTATTTTCTGAACAGATAGTAAAACAAAGCCAAAGAAGGATGGCAAAGGCTTAGATGTTGCTTAGAGCAAGAGAATATAGGTAATGCCATGATCACTGAAATGACTCGGCACATTAAGTCAGTCGGTTAAGTGGCACACGTGATACATGATTGTCGAGGCAGAAGATTTTCCCGCAGTAGATTGCCATTTGTTTCTGCTGTAGACTGGTTGCCAACCAAGGCTAAAGAACCCAGTCTACCCTGCTATTTAAGAGATGGATTCTTACCTTTCTCAAGGTTATTTGTACGTAAGTGAATATAACGAACTCGACTGGGATTCGAAATCGTCTCTCAGAGTTCTCATTCCAAGCCGATATCCACAACGCACATCCTAGTATTAGGTTGGTGCAAAAATAATGTCGTTTTTTGACGTTCAACTTCATGTGAGAAAACGACATTATTTTTGCACCAACCTAATACAATCAATAATATACTAAAGCAAATGAAAAAAAAAACAAACATAACCGCTGTATTTTGTTGGTTTTTCAAATGGAAAACCTTTTTTAAAACAAAAATCTAACGACAAATTTTACATAGATTCTAAAACAAAAGACTTGGTAAATGCAGCAACAAAACGGACCAATGAAAATGTTTTAGGCCAAGCGTCTCCCAAGAGGAGCAAATTTAGTAGACACGAATCAGAAAATGAATGATTATGTCACTACAAGTTAATCAATTTGAAACACATTCGAATTAGAGGTAAGTGCTTTGCAATCTCTCCTAAAAGCTGTATAAAGTTGTTTTAAAAATTACATTTTCTCTTCCACCCGCAGCGAGCAATCAATGTTTTCTTTTTTCCCCAAGGGGAGGTCACTCTAAATCTTCCCTGGTGTCTATTATAATTTCATGTTCTGCATTCCGCGTGGACTCGACCCTTACTAACTTCTCTCCATTTCGTAAATTTGCAAAATTGTCAGACAAATCCGTACCAAGCATTCGATGCTTAACTAACAGGCAATAATTATGATTGGATCTAGCATACCATTAACTACCCTTTAATGTCAGTGCTTCCCAAATCTTTTTTTCTCTGGGCCACATTTTCAGAATGAAAATCTGCTCGCACCTCATCAAATGTTATGTGATAAAAAGCACATTTAAAAATAATTAAAGAAAACAGTGAGAAGGCTAAAGGGAGATAACCGCAGATTTAAAGTCAGAACATTATCATTGATAACATTCTCCTCCAATTTACAGACCCTAGTTACTATATTCTTAATATTTAATATAATGCAAAAATATCACAATGATAAAATCAGTCAATAATTATTTATAACTATTTATATTGGGACTCATGCATACAATTACAAGGAATCCATAATAATATTTTAAATTTTGAAATCATATTTATTTTTGGCATATGAATTTTTTAAACTGTTTCTAAATCTTTTATTGTCTTTCAATCATTCTGTCTCACCTACTATCCACTTCCGCCGCACCTATGAGGCGCGCCACACCGTTTGGGCAACACTGGGTTAGATATTCGCAGAGTTCCCATACTTTTCCCCTGTGTCAAACTAAGCTGAGGTTCTCAGTCAATTCAATCTGAAATCATCGGTTTGTGTTAACCAATATCAAACCTGGTCAGTATTCAGTCAAGTGACAGATTAGAATGATAAAAATAATGTACTTTATGCCATTGAGCCATTGATGCTTCCTATTTCTAAATCTGTGTTTGGCGGAGGTGTCAAAAAATTCCTTGACTAATTCACTACTGAAAAATAAAAGCCTTCCTTTCCATGCAGTTTGTATAAAATATTTTAACTGCAACAAAGCCAATATAATAAATGATTAATTGATGGATTTATTTTTACGGTTTATCAACCTTTTGCAGGTTATTTAAAGCTAGAAAATATTTCTACCAGACTGTAAGAATTTTTTGGAGATAAAGATTTATTGATACAGATCCTACTAATTATCGCATAGCTGGGGGTAAAAAAGGGTATTTGCGTGCAAGTGACTAAAACGAGCACGCCTAGAATTGAAACTCGGCTCTCCAATTTCTAATTCTAATTTGTTATCTCTTACCCCAGAGTCAGAGGTAAGCTTACAGCATCTGGAATTCACAACCGACCACCGACATATGTGTGAGGTCGAAACCAGGCTCGACGTCGTTTAACTTCAGTGATCATACGAGAACCGGTGTTTCCACGTGAATTAGCCGTAAATTTACATAATAAATGAGATTAATGATTGAAATGATAATGATTTTTCTAATAATGAGGGACGAACATTTTTATGAGCATTCTGGTTTATTCCAAATCATTTTGCAGCCGAACTCCTTACTCAACAGACGAAACAAAATCTCGTTTTGCCCTCATAAAGTTTATAACAACGTACAGGATGCAAATAACATGTCTTATTCAAAATAAAGTTTAGGTAAGAAGTATTCAAGGAAAGGAAAAAATCAATTATCAATTATCTGAATTCATTCATCTATTTTCTGTCTGAATTTCTGGGATATGGAGTGATCATTATTTACACTCAGTCACTTATGTGCTATGCATGATACACGCTTAGGCGATCATGTATCTTTCGATACATGACTGACGAGGCAGTTTTTTTTCCTGCAGTAGGTTGCCATTTCTTTCTGCGGTAGACCAGTTGCTAGCCAAGGTCGGACCTGCTATTTACCCATGCTGGGGTGGGGGGAAGAAGAGGATTCATACCTTTCCCAAGGGTATTAGCAAATGCGACTTAGTGAATGTAATGGATTCAACTGGAATTCGAACTCGGCTCTCCATTACTACACCGTGCCTCCTTGACACTATTTACACGATTATTGTTCTCATCATTGTTGTTGTTATCACAACTTTTCAGCCGTTGTGCTCCCCGGTTTCGATCTGTGTATCCTAAAAGGAATTCCTATAAGTAATTCTAAACTGAACTCTTTATTTAATCGACTGTTCCGTTCCCACTGCGCTTGTCTTGTTCTTATTTTTAGTACTGCTAAATTACTCACCCGTTTCTACTGACTACCCGACCTAGGGACCGAACTCCCACTTACTATATTATCAAATTCACGAACCAACGCTTAAATCTACTAGATTATGGGCCTGTAGGGAATTAGGTGACATAGTGGTTTCGTGTTCAATCCGGGGGTCGGGCAGTGTGTACTTGGATTCAGTGGAAACGGGCGAGCAGTAACCGAGCAGTACTAAAAATAAGAACGAGACATGGGCAGTGGAACGGGAATAGTCAGCTGCTGTCAATTAAATAAAGGGTTCAGTTTAGAATCCCTTGTAGGCTACACAGATCGTTATACACCTGATGAAGGCCGGAGGACACAGCGAAACGTTGTGATCACAACAACACAAATGAGGAAAATAGTCGGAATGTAAATAATTGTTCACTTATCTTGAAAACCCAAATGCTGGTTTTTGAAACGAAACCAACCATTTAGCCTTCTGCAGAAAACATTTAGCCTTCTGCAGAAAACATAAGCTGTGTACATGTGTTAGATTTCTGTATACGTTGTCATACACAAATGTCTTTTCTTAATATATTTGCCATCATTGCAAACAGATTACTGGATTATTACGATAGACTGTCTCCTAAATAGAGACATTTTATAAGAATAACCCAATTTAAATCCTACGGTAGAGGTGGTAGTGTGGTTGAAACAGAGACAAGCAAGCGAGTCAAATTCTAGAGAAGGCGCGAGTTTTGTGCCCACTCAACTATATAAGAGCATAAGATCAGGAATTTAAAGTGTTCCAAGACTAATATTATTAGTGAAAAGCTTTACAGATGTGAGTTGCATCGTTCGAATGATCCATCATCCCCCAATTAACTGAAAGATCAATCATTGAATTGAATAAGAACGATCCTTGCGTCGAAGGTGATCTGCATTTACGGCTCACAGGCCTTGCCTTACTCCAGACCCCATGTCTTTCTACCGAGTTGTCACTGAAACTTGTGGTGGCAGCCTGCATCCAATCAGTGTGGCGTGTTTCACGACAGTTTAGGCTGTGACTCGAATGGTCACCTCGCCGCTATTTTCCCTGTTTTCCCAGAAATCGAACGAAGAACCTAGCGTATATTAATGTGTGTTATTGCTCGCTTGAGAATTCGGCTTCGTAAATATGGACGTTCTTTCTTAAAACCAGGAAAAAAATCTGATGCATTCTTCATTTGTGGTAAGTATAATGAGAGTTGACGGGAAATATCCAATATTAGCGTCTCCAGCTAAGGCAGAAACATGATATAAAATAAACAGATTTTATAAATATATTAATTTTTCGTGTCTATAGGTATAATATATTAACGGTAATAGTGATATATGGTGTAGCGGTGGAGTAATGGATTGCGGCTCAGATTGAAAAAGTGGGTAAGACGAGTTTGAATTCCAGTCGAGTTCATTATATTCATTCACGTGCTAATACCCTTGGTAAAGGTATGGTTGACTGCCTTGGAGAAGAAAATGGCTAAACAGTAAGGAAGTATGGGTTCTGTAGCCATGGTTGGCAACCAGAATAGGAGAAGGACAACTCTGAAAAAAAACCGGAGCCGAAATCCCTAAGATAGTTCAGTTTCGTTTTGGCAACCCCTGCAATGAGGCCAGTAAGTCTAAGAAAGTTATGGAGGACGATAAATGACATAATTTTATATGTAAGAAATGAAAATGAGTAAAAAATAATTTTGAAATTTTTATGTAAATTAATATCTAAATTATTTTAGTTTGGGATTAATTTATGTGTTATATATTTTAGATAACAGGAGATTATGAATTTAATCGTGATCGTTTAATTTCTTAATACTTTTATAGTTGTGTATGTTGGCTTGAGAAAGTAGTCATTCTTTCAGGAATGGAGATATATAAAAAAAAATATCTGTGGTGTAGGTTTATATTTTGATAAGATTCGATAGCGGCATTCTCGAGAATTTTGCGTCTAGGTAGACTTTTCAGCTAACCCGATGAATATTTATGAGTGTTTCTTAATTTAAAAACGAAAATTACCTATAAATACTTATTATATAATCAAATACTTGCATTGACCGTGACAAAGTCCCTCAATGGGCGAAATGCGTCGGTTAAGATAAGTTCTTCTATTGGCCTTATTCATAGTCCTTTTACCCTATTGGAAATGTCACATAGGCACACACGCACGCACCACCCCATACACATATATATATATATATATATATATATATATATATACATATATATATATATATTAGGATATTACACCGAAATCATGTAAAAATCGCTACACAATTGCAGTCATGTTTCGATGCGTATCAATGCATCTCATCAGGAGATTGTAAATTACTGGCGAGTGAAAGATTTATTTAGATTTAAAAGCAAAATACAACCTCTTTTTACGAAAAAAGTGGTTGGTTTGTGGGTTTTACTCTGATCAAGCAATCAAATATGACCTACGTTAAATTTAAAATAAGCGAAAAGCCCCAAAAATTTAATGATATTGCTGTACTCTGTATTGAACTCTCTTTTAAATTAAATGTTACGAACGTTAGAATTGTACTCTATTCGTTCTCATCGTACCTATATATATATATATATATATATATATATATATATATATATATATATATATATATATGGGTCAATATATTTATATGTGCTTATCTATGTGTATGTTTATGTGCGTAGGTCTGTATATGCGTACCTATTATGCATATATGTGTGTATGCGGGTGCATGTATTGATTTATATGCGGATGTGTGAGTGTACAATTATATGTGGAGGTGGTTATTTACTTTTGTCTGTAATGTGTCGAAAACTATATGTTTTTTAAAAATGTATATATATATATATATATATTTATATATATATATATATATATATATATATATATATATATATATATATATATATATCTGTATTTATATATATTTATTTGTTTAAATTTTATCTATGTATATTTGACCGGTTTAGCTATATTTCAAGTTAAAATTCGTTTAATAACATATTAAGCCACGAATAGCTTCGACATCTGACCGTCTAGATCATATTGAATGTAGATGTATGTGCCTGTGTGTATCGATGTGTATGTGTAAGTAAAGTGCATTTGCCTATGTGTGGTTTGATTTTTTGTATGTGTGTGTATATATCTAAATACGTCTGAGCGCTTAACATGCGTGTGTTCGAATGATTTCGCGGGAGAGGCGACTAACATGTTCAAATGAAACTAAAGTGTATACATTTCTGTCTGGGATTCTGAACATCCCTTTCAACATAATTTCAATGAAAATACAAATTAAATAGCATATATATCTTTTATTTTTATTTTTATATTTTTTCTCCTTGGTAATTCTACAATTTAAAACTTAATAGAGATTTGATTTAGATTTCTAAATAGGTAATTTTAATTTTTTACTTTTAATTTTAATTTCAAATTTTATAAATCTTTTAATATCTATGATAACCTTGCTTAGTTGTCAAATTTTTCGAATCACCCTATACTTGTATCTTGATTGGCTACTCTAGCTTATGTAACAGCGTTTACTCCTAGCTAAGGATCGTTGATTAATTTGAAACTTTTAAAACCATTTATTCTATATTCTATATCATCACTTGACAAGACACAAGAAGTGTTGAAACAAAATGGCTACTTCTGTCGTGATTTTATAACATATTTGTGTTGTAATATTCAAATAAATAATTATATATATATATATATATAATAGAAATTATTAGGAGGATTTGATAATTATAATTAAGTAATTCATCGAGTCTGAAACCTCAACAGAATACAGAAAGCACTGGACGGCCGTTTCGTCCTATATTTGGGACTCATCAGCAGTGCGCATCCACTACCGAGAATTGAAACCCTGACAGTTAGGTTGTCAAGCAAACATCATACCAAAGGGCCTCGGTGACGAAGAGATAGCAAATCAGACTCAATATAGCGCCGCTCGCTCACAAATTCCGTGGTGGAACTCAACTGAAGTTCTCTGTAACCATAGGACTGTGCCCCCGGGAGCCACGACTACTATCACCAAGCCGCTATAGGCCGAAACGGCCGTCCAGTGCTTTCTGCATTCTGTTGAGGTTTCAGACTCGATGAATTACTTAATATATATATCAGACTCGATGAATTACTTATATATATATATATATATATATATATATATATATATATATATATATATATATATCCAGGTATGATGTGTGTGTGTGTGTATTATTGATTCCTATGTCCATACTGTTTATATCTACAAACGCTCTATTTTGCAGATTTGAACACTCTTTGAACTTGTTTTTGGTTAATTTTGCTGATGAGTAGATTCACGATATGAGAACGTTCATCAGTACCTATATCACACAAAGGATTTGAGATTGTCTACCAAGATATTCAAATGAAACGTAAATTATTCGGTTACCTTACTGCTACCCTGACAATACATTCAAACATGGGCTGTTTAAACCGCGCGTTTTTGAAGATGTATCGTTTGATATTTTCACCTTGTTATTTTA
>OZ038498.1:80142517-80155017 GCA_964036315.1 Acanthosepion esculentum
TTTGTTCTTCAAAAATGCAAATGATATGTAAATCGTTATCGACTGCCTTCTTGATAAGTCTTCTATTGTTCTTGCTCCTTAATAATATTTCTCTTTTTTCTTATTCTTTCCCACCCAGTAACTCATTGTGCATTAGCGGCTTTATGGCTTTGCATGGGGTGAAACAATCTTAAAAGATATATATATATATATATATATATATATATAGTCAAACCTAACGAGCCAGACAAAACTACCAAGGTTTCACTTAGGCAGTTCTTCAGCTGACCCTGACGATCTGCCTAAGTGAAACTTTGGTAGGTTTGTCTGGCTCATTTGTTTTGACTAGGTTTGCTCTCCGTTTGTATCGAGCTCTTTAGTTAGTTGTTTACTCGTATCGGGTTTTTTTCTTTGGGCCTTGAACCTGTATCTGTGCGATTATTTTCGACAGACTTTCATGTTCCTGGCTCTTTCTTTTTTAAAACCTTTTTTCCCTATAAGATTGATTTGGCTATTGTTAAATCAAGAATTCGAAGGTTTTTCGACACGAGTATAGTTACCTATATATATATATATATATATATATATATATATATATATATATATATATATATATATATATACATACAGAGAGAGAGAGAGAGAGAGAGAGAGAGAAAGAAACAGAAAGAAAGAAACAGAGAGAAAGAAACAGAGCCACATAAATATCCGAGTATTCAATGCTATGCATATTTATGTTATATGTTATTTATATGGATTTTTCTCCATTTGTTTTTCTCTCACTCTCTTGTCTCTCACCAACTCTCTCTTTTCTCTCTATCTCTCTCTTCTCTCTCACAGACTCTCTCTTTTCTCTCTGTCTCTCTCTCTCTCTATATATATATATGGAAAATGTTACACCTACACATAACTAGAATTATACATACATATATATATATATGTATGTGTGCGTGTGTGCTCGCATAGTTGTAGAAATATTTTATAACTTTTAGAATCTGCTCTAAGGTAATAAAGATAGGTATGCATAAATATACACACTTATATATATTTTGGTGCGTTTCTATGTAAATATTCCCCTCTCTAACTTATTAAATTCACAAAGTGATTTATCCAAAAACCAACAGTCATACGGACATTTAAGCGTTTGCTGAGGACGCCACTATTCTGCAAGCTGGGCCCAGAGTCCTTTGCATATTGCAATACCCTGGTCGCAATGTTTCCCCCATGCGTATAAGTTAATAAATTTCATTACTGTCCCTAAACGAATTTGCGACCTGATCGAATTCTGTTGGCCATTTTGGCTTGACAATATCTCTGCTCATTTGTTTTCAGGATTTGGTTGCCGAACGAACATTAGTGTCTCATAAAAGCTGCTATTTGCACGGCCTGTCGCACTGAGGTCGGTTATTTAAATGTATGTAAATGTGCCCCTTTTCATGTTTCCTCTTCACTACTGCATTTGCCCTCACTGAACGTGTCAACTACAACAAGTGCAATATTAACCACTTCGTATATATATATATATATATATATATATATATATACGTAATTGAGACGTCAGTGGCCTGACCGTGAATATATATATATATATATATATATATATATATATATATATATATATATATATATATATATATATATATCAGTTAGGTATGTGCCATACGTAATACACGCTTAAGCGATCATATTTCTTTCGATACATGACTGACGAGGCAGATTTTTCCCGCAGTAGTTTGACATTACTTTCTGCGGTATACCAGTTACCATCAAAGGCTATAGAACCCGGTCTGTCCTGCTTTTACCCATACCTGGGGGGAGAAGAAGAGGATTCATACTTTTCCCGAGGCTATTAACACGTAAGTGATTGTAATGGATTATACTGGAATTCGAATCCGAGAGGAAAATCAATGACAAAGTTTAAAAAATGTTTGTACGTAAGGTTTCCTATTTTAGGGCTTTATCAGACTAAAGTGATGCTTAAATCGATATAATTACACATGCACACAAAAGACACAGTATGCTGAGGTTTTAAAATTTAAATTATTTTTTTTTTAAATATGTGTTTGGGTATATACATTTAGTTTCTTTTTCTTTTTTGCCCATATCTTACCATTTTTCCTATTAATTATCCCACATTTTGGTTATAGAAATCTGCAAGGAATGGTAAAATATTGTAAGAACCTGGACTTAAATATTTTCTGTATGATCTAGCCATTCGATGGAATTTCGGTACAATTTCGTTTTAGTAAATTGCTTTCATTTTTAAGTAAAGTAGCATTTTTTTAAAATCAGAATTATGGTTAGACTCATTGTGGTGGGTAACATCGTAACAACATGAAATATGTAGATGACATAGTGTTTATAGCAGACACAGAAAGAAATATGCAAGATCTCCTACAGAAACTCGTGATGGATAACGAGAAGAAAGAACTTATCATCAATTGATTACAGACAGAATGCATGGTTGTCAGCAGAAGGAAGAAGCTAACATGCAAATTCAAACTTGACATAACAAAATCAAGCAAGTTCAATTTAAGTTTCAAGCAAGTTCATTTTAAATATCTGGGCAGTGTTTTAACAAAGAACGGTACCAAAATCCAAAGACAAATTGGAATAGCGAAAGTTGCCTTCCAAAAGTTATGCAAAGTATAAAGAAAGAGGAAAATTTCATTAGAAACAAAGAAAATAGTAATTCAGTTCTTCTTATATGCCAATGAATTCTTGACAATATATTTACAAATTAAGAAGAGACTTGAAGTAGCAGAAGGATGACCGAATATCTGAACAAGGATATTTAGAGAAAATTGAAACGAAAAGGGCAAGGACCATCTCCCACTGGCTAGTGAGCTCTCTCGAATATCCAGACCATTTATCCATGTCTCCGTCTATCTCTATCTCAATGCTGTAAGCTACCCTCTTCTGCCTCTATCGCTCTCCGTCCTCCAAAGACAGTAGTGTACTCGAAAGCATTTCCGACAATATAGACAAGGCTATCTCTCTCCATCCGTTTGCTCATATATTTGTGTTCGGTGACTTTAATGTCCACCATAACACGTGGCTTAAAAACTCCGTAACTGACCTTGCTGGCATACGAACCCTTAACTTTTCAATTACTCAATCCCTCACACAAATGGTTGATTTTCCCAGACGTTTCCCCAGTAACCAGGACGGTAAGCCTTCCCTTCTCGATCGCTGCTTCCCCACCATCCCCGAGTCTTGTAGTGCCACGCAGCTCTACCCTCTTGGCAACCCTAATCATGCTGTAGTGTCTGTCAACATCTCCTACTCCACCCCTAGCAAAGAACCTCCTAATAACAGAACATCATTCTGTTATCAACCAGCTGACTGGGGCTCGTTCCGTGTTTTCCTTCGCGATGTCCCCTGAAATGTGGTTTTTAATCTCCACGTTCAAGAATGCACTTCCAAGGTCTCCTTCTGGGTAAAAGCTGAAATCGAGGTTTTCATCTCCGCAAGGAAATATAATGTTAAATCACGCTCATCCCCTTGATTCTCTGCTACTTGCTCATCTGCCATTGCCCATAGGAATCACTTCTTCCGTCTGTACCATAGTGACATGTCAGATTGCAACAAACGTCTCTTTGTCTCAGCCCGTAATGAGAGCAAGCGTGCCCTCAATGAAGCAAAGTTACTATTTGATGATAGAATGAAACAACGTATGGTAAATTCGGTTCCAAAGATTATAGGTGTCTCTGGAAGAGCGTACTAAACAGCAGCAAATCCACAATACCTCTTTTATTCAACCAATTTGAAGTCCTGACTTCCTCAGCTGATAAGGCCGAGTGCTTTGCTCATAAATTCGCATCCAATTCAACGCTCGACTCGTCCGGTGTACTCACACCCGATTCCCAGAACTGAGGCTCTGTTGAGCGAGTTCCAAATAGCCCCATCCTTGGTATTGGGCATCATCACTAAATTAGACTCCCATAAGGCTAGCGGTAGAAATGGGATACCAGCCACTGTCCTGAAGAAATGGGCTCCTGAACTGGCTCCTGTCCTCTCCAAACTATACAATTACTGCCTCAACGACTCCTGCATTCCATCCTGTTGGAAGTCTTTCTTCATCTGTTGTACCTGTCTTCAAGAACTCTGGCAACCCTTCTGACCCATCTAAGTACCGTCCTATCATACTCCTACCACTCTTCGACAAAGTATTTAAAGCTATAATCAACGCCGAACTGGTTAGTCACCTTACATCTCATGATCTACTCTCTGACAAGCGATATGGTTTCCGCTTTACCCGATCTACAGCTGATGTGCTCAAGACCATAACTGAAGATGAGGATAAGGGGGAAATTCAAGTGTATTGGAAATGTATTGGTGGGGGATTAAATGAAATGCATACCTTCTGTTCCTTCCACTTCAAATGAGCTCAAAAGGAACGTTTTAGTATGCATATAACTGGTCATTTTTTTCTGATCTCTGATTCAAAAATTACTTGGAGGTCTATAAATGTTATTATAGCTAATTTACACAAACACGCACACACATACACAGATATATATATATATATATATATATATATATATATATATATATATATATATATATATATGTGTGTGTGTGTGTGTGTGTGTGTGAGAGAGAGAGAGAGAGAGAGACAGTTACATTGGACAGACAAAACTCTTTGGAAGCCATCGATGGTTGTGATAGCACGAAGACACAAGTCATCGTGACTGAGGGTTTGAGTGTGCTGGTCATGTTCAGACACTAGATAACACGCTCCCTCCCAGAAACTGTAACTAAGGTCCGCTCAGCATAGTTCCAGTATAAACCACAGGTGGGATTCTGTGGGTGTTGCACAAAAAAAAAATAAAAGCACAAATTTGCCTATTATGGCGCCTACAAATGGTATTGGCTAGTCCCCATAGTAAACGGTCATCCTTGGTTACGAGTGGCTAGCTATTATTATTATGCATCTATTACAGGAAAACATAGTGTCTATCAGGAACGGCAGACTACGGTAAAATCAAACTAAAACACCAGTTCCTGTTCAATAACCGAAGTTAAGTAGCGTCGAGTCTAGACAGGTGACCGCTTGGGAACATCGGGTACTCTAAGCAACCTCATACAATCCAGAAGAAGTTTCGACTTCCAATAACCCACAATAGGGTTGATAAGTCGTAAAAAACAAATAAATCAGTCATAAATCAAAATGTATGTATAGCTGGCCACTCGTATTCGAGGATACGCGTCTACTAGAGCGGCTAGTCAATCCCTATTGCAGACACTTGCTCAGTTGCATTTGTATTTATTCAACACCCACAGAGCCAACCTGTGTTTTATACTGCAACTCTGCTGAACAGTCTTTAGTTACAGTTTTGGGGAAAGAGCGTGTTATCTAGCGTAATCAACAATGCCAGCACGCTCAAGCCCTCGGCCACGATGACTTGTGACTTCGTGCTAGTACAACTATCGACGGTACCCAAGAGTTCCGTCTACCCAATTTCGGTCACAACACTTGAGTCAAACCGTCGTATGGTTTTCAGGCACTTTCCAAATGTGCCGCACGCTGGAATTTGACCGCTCCAGTCCGATAACATCAGGAAGTTTCCTTCTTGACAAATCGGCTATGTTGAGATTCGAACCCGGGTCTCATGATCACCACTCGGCCACGTACCCGGCATTGTCGGATAAAGTCGTAGAAAAAAGTCGATACCTGGATCCTATCTTCTGGATTTGCTCTGCTATATTTTTTTCATGAAAAATAATCAAACGACATAATTCAAAAGACAACGATAGAAAAGCTGATTATTATTTTGGATTCATTTTCTAGCCTGTCTAATTATAGCTTCTTGCTATACAGTTGCTGATAGTCCATGATAACTATATAGTATGCTTATATGTTCAGGAAATAAACGTTGTTGTAGTATTACATGTCTCATACAAAAAAAGAAAGAAAAGAATATTGATTTAAGATAATGTTTGACATTCGGAAAAGATGATTATTTCCTACCTTGCCAAAAAAAGATTTCAAAACGAAATTATTGAAATATCTTCCAAACTCTCCAAATATTAACGCTATAGAAAACTTATCCATCATTAAAAGAGATGTATATCAAAATAGAACAAATATTCAAGCAATAAAATTGCTACGGATAATATTGGAAATGGAAACAATATAAAAGTAAAAAAAATCAATTATTTAAAACCCGAAAAATATTATAAAATGGCGATGAGAGCATATTAAAATGCAAAATAATAAAATAATTTATTCAGGTGTTGTATTGATTAAATATATTTTCATGGTGTATGTCTTTTGGATTTATTTATAAATAAAAGTTTGTTCTTAGTTTAGATCGTAAAAGATACCCACAAAATCTTTATTATTAAATCTAATAAAAAAAGATATTATAAACTGAAATTCATTATCAGATATATATATATATATATATATATATATATTATTTTTTAAGGTGGATTTGAATAATCATAATTAATTCATCGAGTCTAAAAGAAACCTTAACAGAATGCACAGGACTAATTTTTGGACTCATCAACAGTTCGTATCCACTACCGAGAATTGAACCCAGACCGTTACGATATGACGCAAGCGTCATACACACTGGACCAACGAATATATCGAGTCTGGTTTGTTATCTTTGCGTCACCGAAACCCGCTGGTCCAGTGAGTATGACGCTTACAATGCGGGTTCGATTCTAGGTAATGGATGCGCAATGCTGATGCATCCCCAAAATAGGATGTCCAGTGTTCTCTACATTGAGGATTCTTCTAGACTCGATGAATTATGATTATTCAAAACCTCTTAATTTATATATATATATATATATATATATATATGTGGACATTGAAGTCAACACCCAGAGTCGACAGTCTATTTCATGCTAAACCTAATCTTCAGACCATGACGATTGCATATAAGCATGAAACTTCAGTGTCCACATTTCTATTTATAGACGCTCTGTCCTTGGTATTGAGCCCTATAAACACTTAATATCGCATAACTTAAAACTATACCCCATATATATATATATATATATATATATATATATATATATATATATATATATATATATATATATATATATATATATATTTATATATATATATATATACATATATATATATGTATATACATATATATATATATATATATATATATATATATATATATATATATATATATATATATGTATATACATACATTGTTTCTGTGTTAGAAATAGTTTTAAGGTAATGCTATATTTATGTGTTAAAGTGCTCAATATTAGGACAGAACGTATATATATATATATATATATATATATATATATATATATATATATATAATGGACACTAAGGTCACCACCGAACGGTGACAGTCTGTTTCATACTTGAAGGCAATCGTCACTGTCCACTTATATATATATGTATATATATATATATATATATATATATATATATATATATATATATATTATTGAAAAAATTATGCAATTATCAAGGTAAGTGGAAAATTCACGTTTTGTTTCTATTAATTTTGTCATGTTTCTTTTTGTATTCTGCCTCGTCATATATATTTTCAAACGACTGCTATTCAGACACTGAACCGCTCCTTCGTATAAATTGCTGGTATTAACATAAAGCACATCTCTTTCTAGGTGTAAATTGTAAGGAAAAAATGCCCTTTTTCTTTCCCCAAAAAATAAAATATGTGTGTGTGTGTGTGGGTGTTTGTGTGTGTGTGTGTGTGTATGTGTGTGTGTGTGGTATATCTGGGCAGCAATTATTCATTCAAACAAATTTCATTAAAAAGAACCGACAAGTTCCGCCTGTTTAATTTCTTATTGTATTTTTCCAATTTTCGGATAAGGTGTTGAGTCTTGTGTTCAAAAATTGTGGATAAACTGTCCGAAGTTCATATTTTGTTATTTTAATTGTTCAAATACTTTCGATTTTCGCAGTCATTATCAAGAACCGATGTGGTGTCTGTGTGGTAATTAGACTTCCTTTGTCTGAATCCTGGTATTTATCTTTGAAGTTGGACGTTTCAAATACCCCAGCCTGACCTCATATGTAACGATTATTAGTGATGAGGCGTCACAAAAAGAATCTGTTTTATTTTATTTAAACGAAAATATAAAAGTAGGAACTTCGGACACTTTATCAAAAAATTTCGATTTCAATACTTAATACCTTATCTAAAAATTGGAAAAATGCAAAAGAAGACAGACCTTGTCTGTTTTTATTAATCAAACTTGTTTAATTATATATATATATATATATATACAGACACACACACACACATATATATATATATATATATATATATATATGTATGTATGTATATGTATATGTATATATATAAAGAGAAAATACAGACAAATTAAGAATCAACCTTTCTTTTTTCAAATACACACACACACACACACATATATATATATATATATATATATATATATATATATATATATATATATATATATATATATATATATATATATATATATGGGTATCAAGTATTCATCCAAACAAGTTTCATTAAAAAGAATTGACAAGGTCTGCCTGTTTAATCTTTTATTGTATTTTTCTAATTTTCGGATAAGGTGTTGAGTCTTGTGCTCGAAGTTGTGGATAAATTTCCCCATGTTCAAAATATGTTATTTCTGTTCAAATACTTTCGATTTTCGCTGTCATTGTCAAGAATCGATGCGGTGTCTGTGTGGTAGTTAGACTTCCTTTGTCTGCGTCCTGGCTTTCCTTAGGAAACTGGCTGTTTGAAATGGTCAAGCGTGGCATCATGTGTAACAGCTATTGGGCACTAGGCCGCACAAAAAGATTGCGATTTAAATACCTCTATATTTTAAGCCATTTTTTATGCTTATACGTTCTTTTTATAGATAAAGATATTTAAGTAAATGCTTATTATAAACAGAGCATTTACTTAAATATTTGTATCTATAAAAAGAACGTATAAGCATAAAGAATGTCTTAAAATAATTGTCGGACTTTGTCCATTTCATTATATATGTATATGTTAGGAAAATCAAGACTTCATAGAGCACGACTCAAGACTTACGATAAACGGTGTCAAGATGGCTAAGCGTCTTATCTGAAAAAACTGGAAAAAAGAAACTCAATTAGTTTAGTGTTTTTTTTTTTTTTTTTAGATATTAAACATTACATCAGATAGACAATTATGCCATTGCACCATTTGGATAAATTTGCTGTTACACCCGTATATTCGCCTCTCGCTAATCTATCGCTGTTTTGAAGAAGCGTATTATAATATAATCCGTATTATTACTAATATTTCATCTTCATAGTTGTATTATTTATTTAGTATATCGTTTACTAACAAGATGCGACATAACGTCATTTTTAGATCAGGCTTTTATAAAAAAAAATGTCTGGGCATATTCGTAGAGACAATGTTTTTAGGGTGTGACGTTTTCATTAAAATGTAGATCCCCTAGATATAATCTATTTATTCCGAATCTCGACTACTATGGTTGGACAGGTAAAACAGCTACTGGAAAGACATCGGTATGGTTGCACAAAGGACACTTAAATAGGTAGATGAAAGGTTTAATAATTGCAACGCTAAATAAGCGTATTATAATATAATCCGTATTATTCCTGATATATCATCTTCATTGTTATGATATTACTTATTCAGCATATCGTTTACTGATAAAATGTGACACAAGGCCATTTATAGAGAAATCTTTTACAAGACTACCCGGATATTTAGGGGGTGTCTGTAGCACTTCTTTTGTGAGTACAATGAGGCAAGGTTTAACTTGCCCCTCCGTAGATGATTTATTTTTACTTCGAGGTTCGATTGTTATTATTTCGTTTTTTGAGGGAGAAAACATTATGGCGACAAAGTGACGTACATACATAGGAAGCATATCAATATAAGCCCATCATGACAGCCAGTTTCATTAGAGTAGAGCGGTTAACATGCATCACGGCTAAATATGAACAATATGGAGACAGGGTTCGATTAAAGAAGCGACTTTGATTGACTCATGATAAAAAACGGAAAAGAATAAACCCTCCGCGTCCGGCCATGTTGCTCCCGCCCCCCCCCCTCTACACCCGCTCAAGAACAGAAAGGCATTGATTACTGACAAGCAGATTTCTGGGTATTGAACGGGATATTTAGTTTAACGCATCTAAATTCCAAAAGACAAAACATAGACTTGTTAACAATTCCAATATACTAAAATAAAAACTATATACATATATACATCTAGAACCCCAATCAACGGACTTCGGATGCAACTGGCAAAATCTGCAGGCAAAATTTTTTAAAAATCTATAGGAAAAAAATCAAAATCGTCAGCGATGTATTTCAAAATTTGAGCGGAACGAGTCGTATTAGTTCTCAAAGTGACCTTGTGGCGGGCCTTTCAATTGTAAACAAAGACGTGTGTACAGTATATAAAGTACGATACATTAGCGCGTGCGTGAGAAAGTAACTATGAGAAATCAATTATTTTGGTTATTTTGGTTAATATATCAATATTAAGTATATATTTATTTATGCCATATATTCATGTTTATAGCATTTACATTATGATTGTAACTACTGGAAGCTTCTATAGTGGTTTTATAACTCAAAAATAATCCCTTCCCGTCTATGGCCAATGGGCCCCTGTTAGTTGCTTGATGAGAGGTTTGTCTGTACTGGGTTTGGCATAAAACATTTATTATCATTATTATTATTATTATTATTACTACTATTACTACTACTAGTAGTAGTAGTAGTAGTAGTAGTAGTAGTAGTAGTAGTAGTAGTAGTTGTAAGAAAGGTGTTTGACATTATTATTATTATTGGTAGTAGTAGTAGCATTAGTAGAAAAGACGTTTCACATTATTCATATTAGTAGTAGTAGTAACAAAGATGTTTGTCATTATTATTATTATTGGAAGTAGTAGTAGTAGTAGTAGAAAAGGTGTTTGGCATTATTAGTATTATTATTAGTAGTAGTAGTAGTAGTAGTAGGAAATACGTTTAACATTAATAGTAGTAAGAAAAGTGTTTGACATTAGTATTATTCTTAGTAGCAGTGTTAGTAGGAAAGGCGTTTGACATTATTTTTAGTAGTAGTAATAGTAGTAGTAGTAGTAGTAAGAAAGATGTTTAGCATTATTAGTATTAGTATTAGCAGGAAAGGTGTTTGACATGATTTTTTATTATTATTATTATTAGTAGTAGTAGTAGTAGTAGCAACGATATCATTTTTAATTATCTTCTATATATATGTAAGATTTAAATTAGTATGCCATAAAAGCTCAATAATTTAACCTTTATTGAAATTCAACCTTACTAACAATTGTTTGCGTCACTATCTTGTCATGAATCGCTCCATGACAGGTGCCCATTTCTCTCAGCTTCACTCAAAGAAGACCCTTTGATGATCTAACTCACAAGTAATGACTTTCAGGATTTGCTTACTAAAAATCTCACTATTGTAGCTTAGTTTGATACAGGGATGTAGCAAGAGGGCACTTACTGAGCTTAGAAAACGCTAACAAGATTATTTTCTTAGCTTTAGGGCGGGACATTTTATTTATTACTGATATTTTCTATTATTTCTCATTGAATTGTCACTTTAGTTCTAAGTACTTCTACTCTAAAGTTGAAATGTTCATCAAAGCTCAGTACTTTGTGTCTGGTCGTAAATAATCTTTTACTGTTCACATTTATACGATCTTTATTATAGAATATGACCGCTGAATATTTCTCTTTTTTGTTTTAATATTCACTTTTTGCACTCACTTTATCCTCGTTGCCTGCCAAAACATGTGATGTTGTTTTACTTCTTGGCTTCTTAATAAACAAGGATTTGTCGAAGACATTAATTGTTTGTTTCAGCGTCTTTCTTGAATATACGACAGTGCAAACAGAATATTTCTTTGGGGATTAAACTGGATATAAATTTCTCGATTTCAGTCGGATTGACCCCGGGATTTTTGTTGGGGATTTATTTTACTAAATGGATCATGTTTATTTAATAAAACAGTAGTTTGTGTCAAATTAGTCACGATTTAGGAGTTGGAATGGCTTCCGTGGAATAACATAATAGAGAAAAATAAAAACAATGAGTTATGGAGAAGAATTCTATTCAAGAAAATGTCTGTTTCGTTATTTTTTTAATGCTGAATTTGAATGGTAAACAAAAGAAAGAAAGAAAGAAAGAAAGATATAAGGAAACAAAAACAACGAAAGATTAGAATAATGGAAGAAAGAATACGAAATGAATAAGAATTAAGAAAGAAAAGAGGAAGAAAGTAAAATGAAGTAAGGAAAAAGGAAAAAGAAAAAGTTAAAGAAAGAGAAAAGTAAGAAATTAACTAAGAAAAACGAAAACGACAAAAGGAATGTAGAGGCAAAAGTAGTAAAAGGAAAAATTTTAAGAAATTACAAAAAAGGAAGAAACGAAGAAAGAAAACGCGAAGAAAATAAACATGGGATGTGAAAGAAAAGAGATCGACAGAAAGAATGAATAAAGAAAAAAAGAAAGAAAGAACCTGAAAAGATTGAATTGTG
>OZ038498.1:80157517-80167517 GCA_964036315.1 Acanthosepion esculentum
AATGTTCTTTTTATCCGAGCGCTTTCGGCTATACAACATGTTTGACATGCAGACTCACTCTACACCTGTCTGACCATAACTCAATTTGATCTAATTTAAATATTCATGAAGACCTACCGGACACTATTCGTAACATACTTGTTGACAACACTAATATAATAGCATCATCTACATGCAAAAAAGGCTAAATAAAATGGGAGCCTTATTAATAAAAATAAAAAAAAACAACACTTAATAATATCAACTCTGAACACGGACACAATATCTTGACCGTGTTTTGAAAAATGAAAACATTTTATAAAACATACATACAACAAAATATTTCTTATTTAACAGTTAAAATATTTAATCCTTGAAAATGGCTAAATGTATAGCCGAAAGCACTCGGATAAAAAGAACATTCGGATAGTTTTTATATAATTTATCATCTGAAAAGAAAATAATTATTAGATCGCATGAGAAATTGTATAGAAAACTAACTAAAAGCACCTTGTCAGTCGTATTCAGTGAAATGTGCATGAAAGAAGGATTGCTGCCTAAATACATACATATATATATATATATATATATATATATATATATATATATATATATATATATATATATATATATATATATATATATATAATATGTTTAACGTTCTTTTTATAGATACAAGTATTTAAGCAAATGGTCTGTTTTATAATAATATTTAATACTGTTTATTATAAAACAGAGCATTTGCTTAAATACTTGTATCTATAAAAAGAACGTTAAACATATTATAAATGTCTTTAAATAAATTGTCGGACTATGTCCAATTCAAATATATATATATATATATACATATATATATATATATATATATATATATATATATATATATATATATATAATGCCAAATTCGTTGGTGATAGGGATTATTCCAATATGGTATTTTTAATATAAAATATAAAAATTTAAATCCATGATATATAAAGAGTAATATAAATAAATAAATAAGAAGAAAAAGACTTTTTAAAAATAAAATGTAGTCGGTGTAATGAGGCAGGTATATAAATATATATATATATATATATATATATATATATATATATATATATAAAGAGAGAGAGAAAGAGAGATAACTGCTGAAATAAATTTATAACCGATTATATGATGAATAATTATGTCTTTTCCTCATTATATATATATATATATATATATATATATATATATATATATATTTTTGAATTGGACATAGCCCGACAATTTATTTAAAGACATTTATATTAATTCGATTCCTGTCGGAGAGCGAAAATTTTCTATGAAAATTTCTCGGACATTCAGTCCGGTAAATGTTATTTAATACTGTTTATTATAAAAACAGAGCATTTGCTTAAATACATGTATCTATAAAAAGAACGTTAAACATAATATAAATGTCTTTAAATAAATATATATATATATATATATAAAATGAAGCACCGAATGCATAATAAAATCTTACGGTACCGAATATTTTTAGAGAGTAAGATCATAGAACCTTCATATATATTTTTCATACACATAAAATCGGAAATTTTACTAGCATTAATTAATTCATAGGAATTTTATTATAAAACCATTGATTTGTATAATAAGGTCTGACATAGTTTATGTACATGTGCGTCATTGCAAACGTTGCCTTTTTGCTAAATATGTTTGAGGTAAGCATCCTAAATAAGATGTCTATTCTAGAAAGTTTGATGCAGTTTTCTGCTCATGTCTACCTACCTACAGACCCCACACCCCGACACAGACACACCCAAATTCAGACACGCTGATATGATTCATTGCATGTATGTATAACGTGCAATATTCTCAATAAGAAAGTTTGAAGAACAAACCTTATTCTCCGTTTGTCAGGTCCTTGGCCATTTACTTAAATTGAACCCTTACCCACACCGACCTGTGCCTCTTACCAACCTTTTCAACTCCACCCCGACCCAACTAGACAAGGGCTTTTGTCTCGTTTGGGGCAGCTAACATGATTTAGTTAATAGATTTCAATCCGATCGAAACAGCTTCTCTTTTGTTGGCTGGTGTTCAAGAAGAAACGTCCATTTTCGTCAAGGAAAAGACAGAAGGGATGAGAAACGGAACACGGGGAGATAGGAAGGAAAAAAAGAAGGAGAAAACATAAGGAAAATGAAAATAAAGACGATGAAAGAGATTGAACAAAGAAGAGCCTGCCTAAAAATCGGGGAAAGAGTCCGGATAAAAATGTACGAAACGATAAAGGCGAGGAAAAAGGAACAAAGGAATTTTGAAAAATTCATCTGCAGTGAAAGAAAAAATAAATCTAAACGCCAAAATGTTGAAAACTAGCAAAACAAAAGTTTATAAATTGATGAAAAGAATGGAATAAATGATGAGAATCATTGGGTTAAGAAGTGAAACGAAAGAAAGAAGGAGACAGCGGCTAAGACAAAAACAAAAATACAGTAGATGAGGATAAGTTCTTTCCACTGACGTTACACATTTGTCTAATTTTGTCGAATATAGAAAAGGCTCTTCACACACAAAAAAAAAGATGGTTCATCATAAAAAGGAATAAAATAAAAACAAAACAAAAACACTGAAAAGAAAGACAAATAAAAAAGAAATGGCTACAATGGGATGTTTCGGGAACAAAAGTTTAAACTTTATTCAATCCAATATGAAAGATGAAGTTATGTAAAATGAAATGAATAAAAACTAAAAAAAATTAAAAAAGTAGTTTACAGATTAATGGTGGTGGTGCAGGGGCGTCCAATAAACAAATATGGATGTTTTTTAGGTAAGTATATTGGTGCAATGGTAAGTAGCTGAGTTCGAATTCTAGTCGAGTTCGGTATTTCCTTTCATGCAAACAGCCATATTCGAAAGGTATGACTCCATCCCTTTCACTCTCAGCTATGGATTAAACGGCAAGGCAGACTTGGCACTTCAGCTTTGACTGGCAACCAGTCTAGGAGAAGAAAAACTCAGAGTTCCCAAATCCAGACAGATGGAACACATTAGCGTGGAGACACGTGGTCGATTCCGGCAAAAAAATAACAAGACAGAAAATAATCCTTTTGGCAGAATAGGCGTGGAACAATTCAGTTGTAGAAACCTTACCAGAGGCCCTCTATGCCATGAAGCACTAGTTAGATAGCACTAATAATAGTAATAACATTTGTACAATGGACTATATATTCTTTGAGGCTCGTTAAGAGAGAATATATGAAAGAAAATTGGCATTAAAATAATATCTATATTACATATCAATCTACACATCTTACCCCACATCTTAAGTGCATAGAACAAGCTCAATCAGTAAAAGTCTACCTTGAGTGACTCTTGGGACTTGAATTGGAAGCACAGTAGCGAAATGATTTAATTTATGCACATAAGCACTGATTTCTAAAACTAACTTGCTTGTTTTTCTGCTTTGGTATTTTTTTTCGAAGCGTAGCTTAGATGTGAACACAAGGGTGAATGTAGAGGGCACTCAGTGAGGATCGTAATCACTTTTTAGTCGTAAATAATCTAGTGTGCTAACCAATATATCACGTCGAAGAAGCCCGAACCTGTATGTTGCGTACTGAATATCTGAATGAAAAAGATATTTAATGGTTATAAATTACTTGATACCTCCATTAATTATGGTGATTTTTGGAGCGTAGCTTACATGCACCCAGTTATATGCCATGTGTGATACACGCTTGAGCGATCATGTATCTTTCGATACATGACTGACGAGGCAGATTTTTCCCGCAGTAGGTTTCCATTTCTTTCTGCGATAGACCAGTTGCCATCCAAGGCTATAGAACCTGGTCTATTTACCTATAGCTGGGGAGAGAAAAAGAGGATTCATACCTTTCCAAAGAGTAATTAGCACGAACCGCTATCCATTACACCACCGTGTGCCTTACATGTAGCAAAGCCGAAAGTGAGGGCTGAATCACTATTCAACTGGAATTGGTCTAGCGAGACAAGGTATCCAGCATGCATTATGTTCGGCTACTTGGTTCTAGTAAAATCCATGTTTTGTAGGGACAAAATTATACGTTTATTTCCTTATATCTTCATTTCCTGAGAGGGAAGCATGATTGTAATTGGTCAACTCAAATTTGAACCTTTGCCATTCCTTCAACGTCTGTAGTGTAGGCCATACATTGATGAATCGACAGCGTGTTTCATTTAACTATTTCAATCTATCACCAATACTGAGGTTTATCAATATTGTTGACGTCACATAGATGTACTGCAAGAAGATAAATGAGGAGATAAGACAAGCACAGCTTAGTCGTAAAGAACAAGCTAGGCATTCTCTCTCTGTCTATATATATACACACACATATATATATATATTATCATCCACAGACGGTTTCGCTCTATCACAGCACATCAGTGTGACTAGATATCCGATTGCCTCAATCCGGTATCAGTCGGAAATTTTACGCCTAAGCTATCAGCGGCCAGTAGAGAGAAAGGCGAATTTTTGCACATTTATTCTTTGAATAAACACGCCAGTGACCGAGAAGCGTCAATTCATAAAAGAGCTTTGCATTATCAGTAGTAGTCAGTGTTTATAAATTCGCGCTTTCTTCCCAGAGTGTTCGCCTGAAATTAATTTTTCGGGGGCGTATATATATATATATATATATATATATATATATATATATATATATATATACGCCCCCGAAAAATTAATATATTAATATATATATATATATATATAAATTATATATTAATATATATATATATATATATATATATATTAATACCTCATATATATATATATATATATATATATATATATATATATATATATATACTCATTCCAATCTATTATCACGAACCATCTAATATTCTTTAAATTTTATAAATTTTATCTGGGTTTCTTTTGGATCTTAGAGTAACTTGGCATATTACCTTAGTTTGTAGGCAGGTACCGTTTAGATGTGCGAAGAATGAATAGAATTTTCTTACCAATTCTTTAAGATTCGCGGGGAATCTTTTAAATGTTACCCCGCTTTTGGAAAGACTTCAAGGAGGAAATCCGTGAATGATAATGCGTGAAAAAGTAATAAAGAAAGAAAAGATCTGCGCATTAAAAAAAGAACACCATTAAAGAGTCCAGTGATTCTGAAAAGCCTGGTTTACGTTTACATCAACCTGAACTATCATACCAGTTGTTAGAGTCTAGTTGCCTTCAGTCTTCTGTTTTCTTTAAAACTAATATCGTACATGGAGGAGAGATTTAAGAGCGAGGACGAGATTAAGGAGAACAGGTCAGTGTAACTGAATATGATCCTTAGAATTGATTTTGCAGTTTTCTAAAGTAGAATAGATACTGCAATAAATGGATAAGAATATATATATTGCTACATATCGGTGTGTCTGTTTGTGTGTTTGTTCATCAACCTAATCTAAATCTCTTTTAAATTATACCCTCGTAAAATCATTTGGGAGCAGAGAAATTGAGAGGCACGTGCAAACAACATGTAGTACGGACTTATGACGAAACTCTCTGTGATCCGGACACTTTTTTTCAACCTCAAAGGAAAATCCATTAAACAAGATGGACAAAACAAAGTATTAGACTAAGTGGTTTTTAGGTTGTTAATTTCCCTCCACTTTTGCGTAACACTTCATATGTAAGAACATCCTCGGTATATATATATATATATATATATATATATACACACACACACACACATATATAGATAGATATAGTGAGAGAGAAAGAGAAAGAATGCCTGTATACTCATCTACATGTGTGTTCTCGTATATATATATATATATATATATATATATATATATATATATATATATGTATATGTGTGTGTGTGTACATGTATGTGTTTATGTACGACCATACATACACACACACACAGATATATATATATACATATATATATATATATATATATATATATATATATATATATATATATATATATATATATATATATATTCATCATTTTTGTCAGTTTTGTCGGATGTTGCTGGCATGATAGGATGGTGGTGGGGAGGGCATGTTTCATTTTCTAATTGATGCACCAAAACAAGCGTCGACTGGACAGCCGAGAGTCTGTGATTCATTGAAATGGCCAATGGTCAGTAACCCGCGCACTTGATCCAACCCTCAACTTTTCCTACCCTACTCACTTGGGCTTGTCTCTAAGCACCTCTTTTTCTCTCTTTCTTTCTGCCCTTCCTCTTATGAATCGTTATTTCATCTTTTAAATATATTTGGTTTGGGCGTTTTGTCGCTTCGAATTTAAACTTTGCAGCATTCTCTTGGGAAGAGGTCAGCTATGGTATATTGTCCCGTGCACTGTCTCATTCCCTCAGGTATTTTATGCACTCGTTGGTATCGGAAATTTTACACTGCATTCACTGATCTTATAATTTGAATATATCGTAACTTGTCGCGCCCGCTAAGACTGAGATTTGATGCATCGTTCCTAATAAAGTTGTTGATGATGTAAGTCGAAAATATTGTTTTCAAGATGTTTTTGGCTTATTTGCGTCTTGATTTAAATTCCAAAAATGGCCAACAATGGCCACATATCAGTTTGGATGTAAATGTTAACACATTGATAATATATTATACAAATGGTGGAGTCGCTATGGGCTCTCCTCTTGGCTCTGTTGATTCTAATTTGTATATGGCCCACCGAGAAATTAGATGCTGAACGTATCAAACAGGCCTACCATATAGGCCAGGTATATTGACGACATTTCCTTCTTATAAAGGACATTAGTCAGTTGGGATAAATTAAAGAAGCTTTGAAAACTAAATCTGTCCTTAATTTCCTCTACGATCAAAAGTATTTGACACAATTAACGTTCATCTAAGAAAAACAGTAAGGGGCTATTCAATAATTGTCTCAGCTTCGAAGACAACCTCAAAACAACTTTGGAAGTGATATCCAGATACGCGGTTCTCGTTCTAACTGGCGGCATCCAACGAGAAGAAGCTTCGAGATATATCATCATAGAGATGATGCCACCGGATTAACAGTGGTATTAATATCAACAGGCCTAGATCAAGAAGTCATGCTAAAAAAAAATGATCCACCCAAAAGGAATATATATATATATATATATATATATATATATATATATATATATATATATATATATATATATATATATATATTCCTTTTGGGTGGATCATATATATATATATATATATATATATATATATATATATATATATATATATATATATATATATATATATATATTCCTTTTGGGTGGATCATATATATATATATATATATATATATATATATATATATATATTAGTTAATATCCAACGTCGATAGCACGACTCGGAGTTTCATGCGGTTCTTGCAATCTTCAGGTGCGGAACAAATTTTGACCGTTATGGAGTTCGCATTCTCGTGGTGATGATTCAAAATTGATACTTGACAATGTGCACAAATCAGTACAATATAGATTATGGACAAACTCCAGTAACAAAGAAATATTCGACGATAATAAAGCTAGATGTACCAAAGCATTCGAACGCAGCAACCATAATGTGAAATTAGAGTATGTAGTAAGAAATAAGAACAAAGATAGAAATAAGCTAAAACAGCACAAACATCCCATAATATAGTTCAACACGCCGTACCACGGTAATGTCAAAACCAATGTCGGTAGGATTTTCCTGAATTTAATTCACAAACACTTTGGTCATTCTCCAACACTAGATTTTCAACAAAAATAACATTAAGGTAAGCTATAGCTGTACAGAAAACATAGATAATTACATGTCCCAACATAACTATAATAAGTTAAGCAAGGTACTAAACAAAACACTAAATAATAATCCTTCTAAAAGTCAATGCAACTGCCGTAAAAACGTAACTTACCCATTAAATGGCCAGTGCATGAGGGAAGGCATAATATACAGAGCTTGGAACAATTCTGACGATGATGTTAAATATTATTTTGGATCCAGCGAGAACAGCTGAAAATCGCGCTTTTACCCCCACAAAATGGAAGTGAGCAATATCAAATACAAAACCTGCACAACACTCACAAATTATGTCTCGCGATTGAAAAACAACCATAAGAATCTATTGGCCGTATGGTGCGAGGTATTTTATATGTTAATAGACACAAAAAGTAATATATAACTCGATTTTCAGAACAATAGGTTAAATAAACCAATTTGACAGGTGAATTATGCAAAATGGAAAAAGACAAAACTATTCGTACAGTATGAAAAATAGAAAAATTGAACAATTTTCACAATATTAATAATCAATAGCATGGCCTCTCATCTTTATAACTTGCTGCAATCATTTTCTAAAGTTTTTGATGAGATTTGAACAAGTCCTTTCTAGGATTTTCTTCCATTATTCAATGGTTTCTTCCTGAAGGTTTTTTGCCGACCGACGATTTATTCAAATTTCAATTAACTTTTTAATTTCAATTTTTAACCTTCAATTCTTACCATAGATTTTCAACAGGATTCAAGTCAGGACTCATTGAAAGCCGCCATTGCAGAACTGTAATCTTTTTTCTGAAGCCACTCAGTCACTGCTTTAGATGTATGTTTGGGATCATTATCTTGCTGGAAAGTAAATCGCCGACTTAGATGAAGATTTTGCGCAGATAGTTGTAGATTTTCATCCAGAATTTTTATATAGTCTGCAGATTTCATTATCCCTCTTATGTACTTAATTGACCAGCCCACCTTGAGCAAAAAACAACCCCAAAACATCATGAGCCGCCTTCATGTTTTAATGTTGTCACTGTGATCTTTGGGAGGAAAGCATCACCTTTCTTGTACCAAATCTTCTGTACATCATCATGTCCAAAAAGCTCAATTTTTGTTTCATCACTTCATAGTACTTGTTCCCAAAAGCAATTTTTTTTTCTTGTCCAAAACGTTTAGGCAAAATTAAACCAAGCAACAATGTGACATGGTTTGTGAAGAGGGGTTCGTCGTGGTCGGTTTCCAGACAATCAATTTCTATTTAAACAACATTTTATTGTGCGAATATTTACGCTGATACCCATCTTTCAAAACAACTCTTGGGTTTATATAAACCTGGCGACACAGTTTTCGTGCAATTCTCGATGAAAATTTGACTTTTTTTTTCCACCCCCAGGTAAATTCTCTGTCGTGCCAATATGTTTAAACTTTTTTTTATAACGGACTGTACTGTAGATCTAGGAATAGCTAACCGGTTTGAAAATAGTGCTGTAACTATTTTGCCCGAATTGTGGAAGTTAATAGTTCTCTGTCTCAAGGCGCCTTTGTCTTCCCCATCGTATTGTTAACGTAAGAATAACAATGGTGACACTCTATACAACACGTAATATTCTTTGCTGGAATTATCACAAATATTCTACTGAATAAATAGTGTAGAACGCTTCACCGATAAAATAATTATGTAAATTACACAGATCAACCAAATTAAAGGATATTTTCTAATGTACGACTTTGTCTTTTATTATTGTGCATAATTCGCCTGTCAAATTTGTTGTATGTAAACCTATTGTTCTGAAAATTGAGTTTTATATTCATTTTGTTGTACTTATTAACATATAAAAAACCTGTCATCATACAGGCATTAGATTCTGAGAAATGGATAAAAATATTCAAAATTGATGGGTGTACGAATAATTTAGTCGTTGACCACATACACACACACACACACACACATATTATACCCATGATGTTAATGCTTAAATGGTAAATATTTGTGCATACACATTCCCACAGATGCATACATATACACACACATTCACACATGCATACATACACATATTTATATATGTTCACTGGACTATGATTTCATTTTTTTAATTGGGTTTGGTGATATCATCAGTATTAATTGTAAGAGGTGAGTTTTATAATTAAATTTATTTATTATTGTTAGAATTTATATGCATATGTCTGTATATATATATATATATATATATATATATATATATATATATATAGTTGAAGAAATATTTTCTTATTAATTATTTATGTGCATTTTATTTATATTATTTT
>OZ038498.1:80172517-80197517 GCA_964036315.1 Acanthosepion esculentum
GTTGACCACACACACACACACACACACACACACACACACACACACACACACACACACACACACACACACACACACACACACACACACGGTCGGTCGGTCGGTCGGTCGGTCCGAGTGGTTTAGTTCGCTTATTGACCATGAGATGCGGGTTCGAATCTCACCATGGCCTCTCTCTATATATGTATATATTCCTTTTGGGTGGCTCATTTTTCTTTAGCATGACCTCCTGATATAGGCCTGTTGATATTAATACCACTGTTATATCTGGGAGCATCTTTTCGTTGGATTCTATCATGATAGCCAGTTAGAACGAGAACCACTTCTTTTTTGCAAACAAATCTTTATGTTCCATTATTTATCTGTGGTAGCGGCAGAGTGTATAATTTTTTTGTTTAATAAAATATTTGTTTTGTTTTAATTTAGTAATGAAATATTGCGTCCTATTCTTTTGTTTATAACTTTATTTACATTAGTTTTATGGACATTCTTTTATTAGCTTTCTTTCTGACACTCTTTCGTATATTATGCATGTTTTATTTTTCTCACTCAAATCAGACAGCGTCACTAATATATCTTTTAAGTCTTTCCTCGTAATGAAAAAGAAATGGTCCATTATTTATCTGAAGCAATAACAAATCGTAACAAACATGCAAAGTGAGGAACACGCAGAATTATATGATATGATGCTAGCCAGAGTAACCGGATGATCATGAGAATTGTACACCAGTCTATATATATTTATAGACAGAGGGTCGTCTAAACTTAAAATACAATCATATTATTTTATTATAATATGTACTAAGCTAGTAATAACCAGTTTTGAAAACAACAGCTCCCCAATTCTCCGTACAGGCCATCGGCAACTCTCGAGTTAAACCATTATCCCTATATGTCATCATAATATATAAGGTGCTGTATAATCTAAATAAGTGTAGAATATTTCCCATCAGAGTTTTATCTTTAGTCTGGCTGTCGGCCGTTCTATGTATAAAACGGGACGGTATTATTGTTTAATATTGTACGAACTGACCTAAGAGATAATCATCATAACCTTCGAAATCGATATCTTTCGTTCCTGGTATAGACTGACCTTTGGTTCTTGTGTAAAATTTGATGAGTCTTCCTTAATATTATAATACATTGGACAGTAATAACGCCGAAGGCGACACATCTCAAGAAATATGCATAGACAATGCGTCAACATTTCTCGGATTAGAATTTAACGAGCTTATTATTTTGCTTTATCAGATCTACTTGCTGTCTGAACATAATACGTGCCGTAAATGAGTCATTGCCCCTGACAGAAGAAACAAAACCACAGCATATATTTGGTCAATATTTAATGACATTGTTTCTTAATATTATCAACTATTAAGCACATGGCTAGTCAGAATAAGAATTGAAAAAGACACTTCATTAATCCCAGGAGTTAAGAGTTCTTAACTCGTTCTAGCATTAAGATTTGAGGCCAATTTCTCTAAATATGAGAATCTATATAAGCCTCAGTTATATCCCTGCCAGTCAGTTATGTACGATGCGTGATACACGCTTAGGCGATCATGTATCTTTCGATATGACCGACGAGGTAGATTTTTTCCCGCAGTAGGCCGTCATTTCTTTCTGCGGTAGACCAGTTGTCTGTCCTGCCAAGGGAATTATAAGTGAATGTAATGGATTCGACTGGAATTCGAACTCGGCTCTCCGATTCCTCAATCCGAGCCGCTATCTATTACTCCACCGTGCAACCTATTAATAGCCGAGACGGTGCATTGCTGTCAAAGATACTAAAATAAGGTAATGTTCAAATGCGGTTCATATGTTATATTTTAATGACACTGTTAATATCATTCTTTTTACAAAGCTGATGACCGATAACGATGAGCATACAAAACGTCAATTCTCTTAGCGGTAACGCTTTTATTGTACACTCCAAGTACATACGTAACATCTTAGATTTAGTGATGTCAAATCATCATACCCCATTCTCTTACTCTAGGTATGTACAGGCAGAAGTTGCTGGCGAGTGTTATATGAGTCAATATCGACAGTTCTATTTACAGAAACACCATTGCCTGTTGTAGCTTGATCATATTATCTCTTAATATTATAATAATGTCTAGTAAGTTGCTAGCTGATCAGAATAACTGTCAAAAAGAGATTCTCGCCCCTTCCAGTATCGACAGAACGTTATCTTTTCTAAACGTAAAATTTGATTGCATTATTTCATCGTTTTGTAATTATGCATGCTAAGCCATCGGTTTGACATACACTGAGACGCCGAAAGTCAATGGATCGAAAAAAGCCCCCCCCCTACTAGTGAACTGCAGCATTTTGACATGGCATCGAATACACAATTGATCGCTAAAGAAATCTTAAGAGATTTCCTCTCTGTAGTTTTGCCCAGGGCTCTCTGATATTTATAGGCGCAGGATAATGGGTGCGATCTAAGCTCGCTAACATGTTCCATACTCGCTCAATTGTGCCTATGTCAGGTGAACATGGTGGCAAGACTATTCGTCGGTTGTCTCCAGTATGCTCCCCAAACCAAGGTTGGCCAACTTAGGCCTGTTGCATTATTCTGCTGAAATAACCAAACATTGTTGGCATATATGAAGTCAAAAATGTGTGTAAATTGTTCCGAAGCAGTGCAAACTAGCGCTCCCTCGTCCATGAAGTATTTAGGCGTACAAGCAGAACCAACCAATGTAAAGACACTCCTTTCCGTTAAGGAGCCGCTTACATCAGCTTACGCAGCGTTGTGTCTGATGCTCTTGTGTAAACATGGGAACTTCTAACAGGTCTTCTGGTCCCATTTCCTTGAATTAACCCGGTGGATATGTATTTTGTCCCCTTTGCATTCAATGTGGGTGTGATTTGAACTGGTGTCGCTTGTCTGTTACCACGGAGCATTCCAGCCAGGTGCCTAAGCTTCCGGTCATTAAGTTGATCATGGTCGGCTACTGCACTGTTCACAGGCAGTGGTAACGCTTTTATTGTACACTCCAGGTACATACGTAACATCTTAGATTTAGTGATGTCAAATCATCATACCCCATTCGAACTCTATGCGCTGTTCACACTGACTCACCAGATATCAGACCACAACTGATATAGGTCTAAGCATTTCCATGACCGCAAGATACGCCACTTAACGTTACCTTTACATACATGTTAACCCTATCATAGAACGTCACTGTACAAAAGAATATCGAGAACAGCACTTCACCTTTCCAAGTGTAGAAATTCCTTTGGCTGTCATTACCATTTAATTTTATCAGAATATTTCCTAAGCGGCCTGATGATGATTGAAAACGTGTTTACATGATAGTATTAAAAACGACACTTCTACTTAGAGAAATTTTGTTTAGTTGATTTTGTTTAGCGGCATATCAACCTGTATGGGTTATTTAATGCCGAAATGTAAATATTTTAAACGCGACCGTATACCTTCAGGCACAAATTAGATGTATTGTTGGTAATTTTGCTATGAATAGGTATTGTTGGTATTTTTTTTTATATATAAAAATGTTTAGCTGGTGTTTTTTACTATAAAGATATATACCTTTATAGTGCGTTTTTTGTTTGTTTGGAGGTTTACTATTTGCCAGTAGCTGGGACCGTAACAGGTGCTAACTACCCCGGGTCAGGGTAGACCTGGGTACAACAGCAATTAAGAAGTGGTAACACGCACCTCAAAACCTCGCGATCAGAAACATTGCTGCCGGATGTAGTTTATTGTCATACCCAGGACTTAGAGAACTTTGAATATTCTAGGTGACAAGTTTGAGAACATTTTCTATAAACATTATAAGTTTTACTATACTGATTATTTACCTATACACCATGGAACACCTGCGAGAGACGGCGATGGACACTGTGGAAATGAATTTTAGAGTACAATCTTTTTAGTGTAAACTGATGGAAACTGCAAAGAGCTTTCATAGTGTGGAAATAATCCGTGTTTATCTCAATTTTTTTTTTTTTTTTTTTTTGTAATTTAGCCTGCAATAGATTAAGTTAGCCAGATTAAACAAATTTAGCGTATTTTTTGCACTGGAAAGGAGAATATGTTTTAGACCTTGTACTAAAAATAGATCGAACAATCACGTTTTTTGGTTCTGATACCCGAGTATTAAATATAATATCTACTAAATTGACAGATGATCAGAATAGGAAACGAAAACAACACTACTACAGTTCTATGTCATAGTGTTTTAGCTGTTTTACGCTTAAATCTTTGATAATATTTATCACTAATATCATTGTTCTTGTCCCTCTCTTTGTTAGTTCGCACAGCCTCTACGCCCCGCCAATCCCTCACAAATAATGAATTATTCGGTTTTAATCGCGTGGAAAGACAAAAGACATATCAGAGACGCTACTTGATCTCTGTGAAAGAAGGGGAGATAGACGTGTTTAACGTCTGTTTCAGTGAAATGGAAAAAGTTGTCAATTTCAAATATTTTTATTTGTACCCTCTTACTTCTTAAAATGATGATCAGCATTGATATTTATGATTATTATTGCAATAGTTTGTAAAATGTGTTACGCTGAAGTATTTAACGATGCGATATGGGAATTTCTACGGATATTTATTGCCGTACAAGTCGCCCTGAGCTTATTCAATCGTTAGCTTAAGAATTAAGATTCATCAAAAATTTCAAATAGGCAAACTGTGAAATTTTCACGGGTTAAAACTAATTATAATAAATATCGAAAATATATCTTCGTTCCAGTAAAAGAAATATTTGATTTTTCCTGCATGAAATAAATAAAAATGTTTATAATATCTCAAAAAACATTTCGAAACATTTTTTTACACTTCCAGGTAGAAAGTTGGATGGATGGATATTACATGAATAAGCAATCTTATCCATAGCTAATAAGATGCAGGCCGGTTGTAACAAGTGTTCCAAAAAAGGTAGTTTCCTGTTTCAAGTATAGATATCACCTTGTTTATTCAGAAGATAAGATTTGGTGACATTATTATTTATGATAGATAAGGTAGATAACGAAGTGAGCAGCTGACTAAAACAAGCATCGAAAATAACACATTTGCCGTACAGAAAAGTCTTTGTCTGTTCTAACCAAGATCTTCTTACTGGTACCGAAAAGCAGTTTGCTCTTATGTTAAAAAATGACATGCTTTTAGGGTACCATAAGGGTACCGTATGTATCTTCAGCTTGATAGTAGTAGATGCAAAGAGTTGGTCATAGAAAATAAATTTAAAAACCCGAGTGAATTACAGTGCTGCTGATAAAGTGAAACACCTTCGGATGTCAGTATTTTGAGAGAAAGAAGTGTTGGAATGATAATATAGACAGAATAACAGCTATCTACACCTTGTGGGCATTTAAGTTTTTACAAGTCGATGAATATAATGATTACTTGTACCAACCTGCTAAAACGGGGAAGCCCTGTTTACATTCAAATATGAGATTTCCAAAGGCTCTCTTACTTGAATTTAAACGCTGACCGTTGGCATTAACAAAAAAAAAATGAAACTGTCTAAATCGTTTATATATTGACATTTTTCCAAATTTAGATAAATCAGACACAAGGTTAAGAAGAAGAAATAGCAAGTGTAATATAATGCTACGCCAGTCTTTCTGTTGGGAAGTGTGACCAAACTCATTTTAAAAGAAGCCCAACAATTTCTATGATTTTACCTGAGTTCTAACGCTGATATTTTGTTCCGGTCCGAAATCTGCGAGTATATAATATATAAACTATCTAAAATGAAGGTAGATAAAAATTCTGAGAGAAAACTTGGAAAAAAAGAAAAGAGAAGCAGTGAGATATATATAAAAAAAAAACATGAAACTTTTTTTAAAATGGTTAAATATTAAAAAACTGTCTTGCCTATGATGTATTTTGGTGAGGTCGAAAGGGAATTTCTATGTAAATGGCAAAGACAAGAAGGTATTCAGATGAAGGCACGAAGAATAATAAAAAAGTAAAAGAAACCTTGCCTTGGGGAAGAATGAAACACAATATAAATAAGAACAGTAAATAAATGACTTGTTGACATTTCGTAGAAAAAGTGGGGTCAGCCCCGATACGAAATATGCCAATGAAACATTTTGCTAAATTATTCTCCTTGTTGTATTCAAAAGAGGACCTAAATGTCAAAATTCATCGTTTCCAAGTAGAAATCCTGAGAGAATTAAAAGCAAAATCGACGGTAAAATCGTATCAGTTTCCTTCTCTCCAAAACCTGACATGATTTTTATGGCAGCAAATCTATATTTAGCAGTTGGCAAATTAAGTAAATAATAAATAAATTAACACACTACGAACAAGCATAAACACAGGTAATCAACAAATAATTAAGTAATCAATGATGAATAAAATATCTACAAAAGACGCATTCGGATCCACAATTAGCCCTCCTGACTAGACTCTAGAATAAATTGAAATTTGACCGTTACCGCTTACCCAATAAGCGTTAGAATAATGCAATAGGTCTTGCTTCCTATAAAGCACCACAGTCCAGTATATATAAAGAGTCGAGACAAAACACATCATAAATGTCCTGAAGATTGCATTCAAACATGAAACAGACTGTCGCCGCTTGCTCTTGTCCCCAGTGTCCACTTATTGTTGTCCATTTGTTTACATCTACCAGCCTGAATATTCGAGAAATCTTGTTACAAAAATATGCGTCTCCGACAGGAGGGTTAGTATAACCCTAGACTAACCCGGTCATGTAGGACCTCCCGATCAAGGCCGAGTTGGTTTAAGGCACGTCAGATATATACTGATAATTAAATAAATAAAAACAGCGCATGTACTCAAATATGAGCATCCATTTAAAAAATAACGTTTAAACAAAAATTATATATATATATATATATATATATATATATATATATATATATATATATACAGGATGCGAAGCGTAAATTACTGTCTAAATTAGGCAAATATGATAATAAAACTGACATACATATATTTATCAAAATTACACAAAAATATTTCAAATCTTAAAGAGACTTCAGAATCTTCTTCAACTCTTCTGGAGGTCTCTTTGTATGAGTTGGTGAATGCTGCCATAATCATTGTCTTCAATTCATCTTTGGTGTTACAAGGAGTTTTGTTTGTCTCTCACTCAAATGCACTCCACAAATGATAATCAAGGGGTCTGCAGTCTGGGGAGTTAGATGGTCAGATGTAAGCATTGATATGGTCGCAGAAATTGTGTGACAGCCATGACTGGGTTCTCCTACTTGAATGACATGGAGCAGAATCCTGCTGTCAGACATAGAGTCTTCAATCAACCACCCTCTTGACCCAGGCCAGCACTACCTCCTCAAGACACTTGATGTAGGCCTCCATATTATATCCGAGGCCTTGTGAGAAGATAAATTCACCATCACTAGTGATCACTCCAAACACCATGATGTTAACGGGATATATCATCTAAGTCTTTCCGAATCCGCTTAACTTTCCTGAGTTTGACACCCAAACACTCTGAAATGTTCGTATTGGAGCTTCCGGCGCGAATGCCAAGCAGAAAAGCATATTGTTTGCAAATTTCTGGCGAAGTGAATTTTGTCATAGTGTTCTTTTTCTCACAGACAGTGCTGAACTGACTTCACTAGTCCACAAAATCAAAAACAAACAACGCGCATGTGCGAAATAAAGAATATAACATAGAACCCTGTGTGTGTGTATATATATATATATATATATATATATATATATATATATATATATATATATATGTATTTTATCATATCATATCATGGCTTAGCTCCGCAAAACGAAGATCAAGAGGGAGTCTGTACACGTCGCTTGCAGACACATTTGTATATATATATATATATATATATTTAAATTAATTATATTTTTATAAATACACATACTAACAAAAACACTCACACAAAAAAGAGATCGGTTTAAAAAGATACTGGGGTCATTAAAAATAATAAAGACTTTTTTCCTTCAACCTTTCTCTGATCAATCCTAATTGTTTTATAACCATTTAAGCAGAGGATCATTTGGAACAACTTTAATCTCTCCATTATATATATATATATATATATATATATATATATATATATATATATATATATATATATATGGAGAGAGAGAGGGGAGAGAGGGAGAGGGAGAAAGAAATGATCAGATGATTTATGTTCCAACGTGAGTTTACGAAAATATACCATTCTTCTTATTAGACTAAGATGAAACGTATTTCATTATATTTTATAATTATATTACATAATTGTTACTCTCTCTCTCTCTCTCTCTCTCTCTCTCTCTCTCTATATATATATATATATATATATATATATATATATATATATATATATATATATATATATACATATACATATATATAAAATGATAGTAAATTCTGTATAATTCCAGTGTCCGTGACATTTAATTTAAAACGGGCTCAATACAGATTAGACCTAAATATTATTTATTTTAGCAAGGATATTAAAACAAGAACATTTTAAAAATCGCTACACAATAACAATCATGTCTCAACACTACAATTGTGTCTCCTCGGGAGATGGTAAACTACTGGTGAGTGAACGATTAATTTAATTTTAAATGATTAAATTTTGCTGTTACACGATTTGGACAATTTTTCTGTTACACCCGGTATATATATGTAATTGAATACAATCTTCATGTTATACATATGCATATATATAAATATGCTGTTATACTAATAATAAATATACTTTTGTTCCACACGCTCGCTACAACTCTGAGGTTTGTACACTTAGCAATCGTCAGGTAGAAATTGAAATAATATGTAAGTATTTGTGTCCTACTCTTCAGATAGTGGAGGAGTTCATTTACTCATGAAATCAATAAATAGGTAAATAATAAATTTATTACTAACAGACCAATTTATATATGTGTACATATATGTACATATATATACATATGTACATATATATATAATATATATAAGTGTTGACTTCTATGTTCACTTTTATATTCATATATATATATATATATTCAACACCATATATATAGATACATAAAGAATGTATAAAAATTATTAATCCAAAATGAATTGGTTAAAAAAGAATCAATATATATATATATATATATATATATATATATATATAACGGATTAAAAAATTATACATATATATGTCATGAAATTTAATAAGTTAAACAGAGTGAGAGATTTAGTAAACTAAGTACAGCGTGCCTAGTAAAAAAGCGTCAAATTTCTGATCACTGTTTTATCTTTCGGGACTGATTAACCTTGAATAAATTTCTTGAATATTCAAGACCTTGAATAAAGCTACTGCTTACTCCGCTTACAACTTAGCGTTGAACATTCAGACAAATAATTCGAACATCTATGAGGATTGTTCTATTTTTACTGAGCATTTCCTTCTGAATTTACCGCTTTTTTATTGGGCACTCTGTAGTATTAACACAGAAGATTTATTCTATAACATGTTATATAGCGGAAGATTCATTCTCTTCATAGATCTTGGCAACCCCAGCATATTTTTTTTGTTTCCTTTCCTTGTTAAGTCGAGATCTTTAAATGCTTCACTCAAAGGAAACACTTAACGTCTTCTCTTTGGCATTTACGAATCGACAGCATCTCTGCTTTTACACTTTAGGTTAATTCTCTATCTTGGGGATTTAATGCAAGTGACATCACCAAAAACTAATCGGAAGTGAACGGAACCATCGTATTCTATGTCTGGAGTTTTTATCAAACACTTAACAATTGCAATCTCAACGTGATTTCAGTTTTTGTTGCAGTTATAATTGTTAAAATCGAAGTCGAGTCTTGCCAAGTTCCTTTCTGTTACCATTGATGGTTTTGAAACCTCGCCGGGAAACCAGAAAGTATCTCTACGAAACCAACTGTAGATTTAAGAGAAAAAGGCTTCATAAAAACGTCAGCAGGCTAAATTTTATTACGCTAATTAATTAATAGTTTTGCTTCAAGTAGAAACGACTGTCAGTCAGCGTTGACTAATGGGGTGTGCTTTGTTTCGGAAGCAAACATTTATTTTCTTTATTTTAATTTTAATTCATTTTTCCCCTCTTCGAAATATCAATTCTAAAACTTAAAGCCATATGAAGCAAATAGTAGCCTTGATTTTCCCTCCCACCATCATCTGTTGACGCAGGTTGTCGTAAATGTCATCTGTTTAGTATATGAAGGAACTCTTCAAACAAATTAAGATTTTTTTTTTAAGAAAATAAAGATTTAAATGGCGCCCTGCATGGTAAAACAGTAAACGTAAATTGTGTGTGAACGAATATTTGCAGATGTCATTTCAAGAAGGCATTCCAAAAGAAATAAAATATCTAAGAGATTTGTTCAAAAATAGTTGATGTTGGTGTCAATATTTCTGGATTGGCGATGTAGAAATTAAAATTTACTGAAAAGAAAAAAAGAAGCAATAAATATTTTATTTTTTGAATCGGCAATTTTATATTTGCTAAAGGGAGCAACAACTGCTATTTTTTTATTCATTTTTTATTTGCTCTTATCCGTTTATTGGTTTCATTTTGATCATTTTTTTAGTGATTCTATCAACGAAATTAAATATAATTCAAACATCTTCCTCAAAATCTCTCCTCCTAAATCATTTAATTTTTTTTTATTGGCTCTTTTTTTCCTGCTTCAAATTAGATATTTTATACTTCACCTCTCCTGCAATTATTGTTACATTTAGTATATGAAATATGTGTAATAAAATAAAGAGTAAGCTTAAGGAAGTTTTATTCTGCTTAGAACTATCTATAATTCTCAAAAAAACGAAAGAGTTTTACAAAGGGAGGTAATCATAGAACAAGGGAGGTTACGCCCGAATTTCTTTATCATAATATGTATGCAAATGTAAAAACTATTATGGAACGAGGTAGTCGTAATTACTACTTCTCTTCCAGCTACCCTTGGGTGTAATAATTATGGGACGGTGATAGTATTAATTTATCGCACAGCTAATAATTTCTAGTGCCCTACTAGCGTGGGTTCCAGTTTGCCTACTCCGGAAAGAAGGACGCTAAACTGATCATATTTATGTACGTGTTCATTAGCCAAATCCACATCAGTCCCCGATCATATGTACTTAGTTGGTTATATAATTTCGCGACCCGCACATCCCGTATTAGATGTTGTATAAGACATGTGTGCAGATAAGCATCTCCTTCCCTATTTAAACAAGAAATATTAACTTAATAATAGATGACTACTGAACCAGGCAATGTTAGCGTCACTGACTATTATGACCATAATGACAAGTTTCTTTCAAAAATTAAAAACGATACCATGTAAAACTAATACGATATATGCAGGAAGTATGACAATAACACGTACTAAAACTCAAAGAGTTTTCCTACTTAAGATTTTAAAGTTGGGTAGCAAACGAAATATTCGCTTTTAGTACATTCAGTTCCAATTTTTTATAAGTACTTTTTTTATTTAAAATACTGATAATAATATTTTATTAAATAATCTGACACTACTGAGTTAGGCTAGGTATAGGATAAAAAATGTCTAGGTAAAACATCTTTTCGTCACATCAGAACACTGAATATGGCTTAAAATATGAAGAGGAGAATGACCAAGTGGGTTAAAGCGTTGCGTAAAATACGTCTTGTTCCCTGTAAGATTTGAGTTCAATTCTTTGCACTGGTGGTACTGGAAAATATTCTACACTAATTCAAATGAAGAAATTAACAAGTGACACAATTGTAGATAAGACTGGCGAGTATTAACTGATAAGAGTTATCCCCCCTAAATATAGGAAACGCTGGGATAGCAATCTACCCCTGATGATTAAACTTTTCAGAACCTACAATAAAACTTCATTTGGATACTAGTATATTAATTTCAATGATTTGGTTAATGAATCAATGTTAAACCAAAACGCATGTTTATGTTTCTGTATGTCAATAGACAATTGGCCTAGTAGATTACAGAGGTAGTTAAAACCAGCCTAGTTCGTTGTCAATTTTGAGTTCAATTCTGTGGTCTGGTAGAAAAAAAAACGGATAAAAGGCACAATGGTAGATAAGACTAGTGAATATTAACTGATACCAAATATTCCATGAACATTGAAAGTGAGATGAGAAAAAAAAACTAATCATGTAGATTGACTAATGAATTTAGTTCAAAATTTAACATTGCCATGTACAGCGTCTATTAGTTTATTAATCACCCGAAGAAGGCCGGAGAGTATAAAGACCGAAACTGTTTGGGTATAAAAGCCAAAAATGTTGCCCTGAATTATGAGGCATATAATAGTGAGTCAAAATCTATTGATCTTTACTAATCTTCGATTCCTTCGCTTTGGCACCAGACAAAAATAAGACACAAACGTTTTCGTTCGCTAATGTTCTTGTTTTCAGAATTTGTTTTACTTTGAAAATCAGCATTAGAAATCGCTAGTAAGATTGTATTCCACATTGACAGCCGTGATCAATGTTCAGCGGTGAGTGTATTGTATAAGAAATCCCCTCTAACTTTCTTTTTACCAAGGAATGATGACACAACGACTGCTTTATTCATTAGGTTATGTAACACATGTAGTATAATAGCATCCCTAGTCTAACTACATGCTTTAAATAATGGTTTTAAATTGGCCTATAGAGGCCTTATCAATTTACAGTTGAATTAGCTAGATGTAACCGTAAGTTCTATGCTAACAGTTTCTTTTCTCGCACCTCGCTTGTGAAATTCTCTTCCAACTCCATGCTTTCCAGCCAACTTTGATCTTCAAAAATGTAAATGTCATGTCAATCGTTATCTACTGTCTTTCTGATTACTCTTCTGTTGTTTGAGCTCCTCAATAATCTTTCTATTTTCTAATTATTCTACGCCTAGTAACCCCTTATGTCTTAGTGGCTTTAAGGTCTTGCTTAGTGTAAATTCGATTTAAAAAAAATTATCTTTACGTTTGTGAATGCTGGTTTGTCTTAATTTATTTGTTGATTTTCATAATTTATTTTCTCCTTTACTTTATTATTTGATTAAAAAAACATTGTTTATGTAGTTATCCGTGTACTTATTTACTCGATTTACATTGTTCGGGGTGTTGTCCTCATATTTGTTGTCCTATTCACGACGTTTTGGCCGTTGTACATCCTTGCCCTTTTCGGGGTGATTGGAATTTCGAACCGAACTTTTTATGTATTCCACCCCGGGGTGGATTACTTCAACCAACGATTTTATTCACATGTCCCAGTAGAGAGAAGCGTTGGTTGAGGTAACTCAGTGACTTGACCCAAAGAGCTGTGAGTTCAATACCTAGCCACAGCAGAGGTAAACAAAACCTTGGAGAGTTGAGATGCTAAAGGGAAATAACTGAAAATGAGATATGCAGAAGAGGCATAACACGTGGAACTAGAACAGTCTACCCCGATGGACGAAATAAACGGTTCAGTTCGAAATTCTAATCACCTGACGAAGGCCGGAGCGTACAACCGTCGTGAATATGACAAACAAAGATGAGGACAACAGTCCGAACAATGTAAATAGTCACATTACCTCATCTCAGAAATATAGACAGATGTTTCTTCTGTAGTTGCATATTACATCATTTCATTTGTTTACTTATTTACTTTTGTTCTCTCTGTCGTAAACTGTTATCGGAGTTAATTCTAATTTGATACTTCCTGTGATTCATGTCTGTGGATGCAAATATGACCAACTGATCACTTCCGGATTTGAGTGGTGTCTCGTAAAAAAAAAAAGGGAAGTTTTTTTAATATATATATGCCGTCATGCGATCGGACAAATCGACACTTTTTCACTCACTATTTGACCTCTTCCTCTCACACACGGCAAAAGCTGTGGAGGGTTACGGGATGGGATCTGATGGATAATTAAATTTTCGTAATAGGCGCCGACCGACCAAAAAACAGAACTTTTGACCAAATTGGAAGATCCTCTTCCGATAGGTTCGTGAATGCTGGTTCTGAAATTTTATTTATTTACTAGCAGTAAAGCCCGGCGTTGCTCGGGGTTTTATGTAGTTAAATTGCTTTGGGGTTTGAATTATTGAAGTTACGCCCGAATGGACGTTCTGATAGGAGGCGTTATTCATTCTCTCGGACATAGCGGTCGAAGTCAGCAGGGCAATAAGACGTTTCGCGCAGTATTTCTGGTGATAAGTCAGCGGTGCCATCTCGCACTGGCGGAGGTAACCCGTATGTAGTTAGGTCACTGATAGCAAAATCAATGAGATCAAGGGCAACCGGTTGCAATAGGTGGCTGCTGTGTTATTGCTCCATGCTTACCCGAAGATTGCCACCCTTTCATAATCGGTCAAGATTTTTAATTCTGGCAATGTAAAATAGTGGTTGCGTTTTCACCGTAGGACTCGCTTAACATATCGGCGTCGGTGGTCGGCAAAGCTGCTCTACTCCAGTTTGCACACGTTCACCTACCCGACCCTACTTAAGTACGGCTTGCTTAGTCTTGTTGGAAAGCCCTTGACCTAATGGTGAATTTGTGTCCATTCCTTTTTTGGGCATAAGTCTGGAAAGTCCATTTATTAAACCGAGAATGATTTGATTTCATTTCCTCTGGTAAGATGAAACCCTTCCCCCCGGGAAACTGAGCGGACGAACGCACGTGACTCCCCCCGCACACACTCGGTAATTGTCGCGGCGCACGAACAGAGGTTATCACAGCTGCATGAAGGGGTCAATAGTTGTGTTAAGCGCAATGGTTTGTGAATTGGGAGTACTGGGAGTAGCTGTTGTTGTCGGTTTTACTGCGGATGTTACGGTTTGGGGAAAAACCCAGTAAAGGAATGGAGCTTGCAACGCAGCATTTGGCAGCATTTGGCCTTCCGTAAAGTTTGAAGTGTTTTACCGTAGAAGTTGCTAGTAGACAGAGATACAATGAAGCACCCACAGAAATCGCTCTTCATAATAGACGCTGGCTCAATAAGTAATACTCAGAACGTATTGCCGACTGACTAGCATTCAGGTTTCAGCCAACTCTGTCTTGGACTCCCTCGACCTAGCTGTTGTAGCAGCGTCCCTGGATTGACGGGTGCGCCTGCGGTCAATTGTTTCAATTGCCCTCGACCTGGTAGTGGTGGCAGTATTTCTAGCATTTCGAACAGACCTACGGAGCGGTGTCTCAACAGCCCTAGCGCTCGCTGTTGCAGCAGTGTCCCTGGATTGTCGGGCGCGCCTGCGGTCAAGTGTCTCTATTGCCCTTGATTTCGCAGTGGCAGCAGCCTTTCTTACGTTACGAAGAAAACTGGTGTCGTTTACCGTTACGCTTGGCAATTTACAAATAATAAATACAAATCTGCATTCTTTAGTGTCACTGGACTCTGCAGTCCAGTGACACTAAACTGCAGATTCATAGCCTCACTACGCTAGGTGTTCCTTTTTTGGTTTCAACAGCAACTAGTTTTACCGTTTGGAGTCATTTGTCCAAAGCCAAAGCGGTTTTGAATTCATTCTCTTTCTCTTAGAGTGATTGTCAGCTAAGGTTAGAGAGCCCAATCTGCTTTGTTATTTCCCCAATAACTAGAGGAGGGGAGGGAGACGAGATCCGTTCCTACCTTTCTTATAGGTATCTGTGCGAAAGTAAGCACAACGAATTAAGACGGAATTCGAACTCGTCACGCTGATTCCACTTTAATCATCATCATTTATTCAGTTAGCACATTTTGCGCTCCTCCATCGCACAATTGTGTTTCATGCTGACATTCAAGGCAGAATAGTGCACCGGCTAGCCGGCTCCTTTTGCACAGTGTATATTGAGGTTATCCAGTCCCTCCTCCCAGAAGTGAAAGAGGCAGGACCTACAAAGCAGCAAGCAGTATGACTTCAGAGTTTTCCTTCTCATAGACTTTAGAACCCAGTCTGTCTTGCTATTTATCCATAGCTGGGGGGAGAGATCGATTTCTCAAGGGCGTTAGCACGTTAAAGAATGTAATGAATGATCATTCCACTTTCAATGCCGATAACAGCAGTAAAATATCACAAAATTATCCGATAATCTCATTTTAATATTAGAAGCATTATACGGAGTATAAGAAAGCAAGGACAAAATTCTTTTTTTTATTTTTTATTTCACTGTTCAAAACTGTCGAATTCGTTTTTGGAAAACAACACTTACAGCACTAATGAAGTATCCTTTCGTCGCATACGGCCGTGAGTGATATATAATACCACTTCTAGACCCCTACCTTTATTTCTCGGCACGCGAGTTTACAGCCAACCTTCTAAATTTCCTGTCTTAGGCAAATCCACCTTTTTTCTTCATGACACTTTACTATCATTATTACCTTCCTGAAAAATGACCACCTGTCTATCCCACTCCACAACGATTCCTTTAACCTGATCTTGTTTTTACCCAGTGTCCATTGCAAACGGCAAGCAGTTTGGACGGAGGTCAATCATAAGCGTAATATGATACCCCCAGGGAGACATAACACCTATGCTGAAACAGCCAAGGTAGGCGCGTTTGCCCGGTTAGCAGGTGCCCGGGGCTATACTAGATGTTCGCTGAAGCAGAGAGTGTTTGATTGCATCCACCACCACCGGCCTTGATGGTCATAATCAGAAATAAGTCCAGTGTTGGCCAGAACCGAATCTCATCTTGGTAAGCAATGAATGGAGAATTGCATGAGTAAAGAAAGACAGGTCGTTTGTAATTGAGTAAAAAGTGGACGGTGTGAAAGAAAGAGGAGAAGATAGGAAGAAAGAGGAGAAGGTGAATAGGAAGAAGGTGGAGGTGAGCCAGAAGGAAGAAGGTGGAGGCGAAGAGGAAGAAAGATTAAGAAGGATGTTAATAGAAAAAAGGGGAAGAATAAAGAAGATGAGGAAAAACAGCGTGGATGAAGGAGTGGGAAAGTAAATGAGTGAGAAAATACTATAAAGAAATAAAAAAAGGAAAGAAAGGAAGAATATAAAATGAAGAAAGAGAGATAAAGTAAAAAAGAAAAGTTTACAAAAAGAAACAATAAAGAAAAGAATAGAAAAGGAAAGCGAAATTGAATGAAAGGAAAGAAAAAGAGAAAAGAAAAGATAGAGAAAGGGAAAAAATGAATGAGAGAAGGAAAACAAAGGAAAGAAAAAAGAGAACGAAAAGAATGAATACGAAGAGGGAAGAAAAGAAGTAAGAAAAGAGAAAATTGAATGAAAATTGAAAGGAAATATAAGGCGAGACCAGAAAGAAGAATACGGGAGGAAGAGGAGGGTGAAAATGAGAAAGAGAAGAAGAAAGGAAATAAAAACTAAAAACTAAAAAGTGAAATAGAAGAAAGAAGGAGAAAGAGAAACGGTATATATATATATATATATATATATATATATATATATATATATATATAATTTTATTTATACTGTAATCATTTTAATCAAAAAAATCTTCAGTGAGAATTATATTTTATTTGAATATTACATAGTTCTGGTTGTTATTTTAAGAATGTCATTAAGTGACAGTCGCAATAATTTAGAGATAAGTACGCCAGGCATCTTCTCGTTTATCACCTTTAGAAAATGTTCTGCTTCAGATAATATTAGCTTCAATTATTGTTGTTGTTGTTATTATTATTATTATTATTATTATTATTATTATTATTATTATTATTCCTTTGATTTCTGGTAGATACTAATTTCTTTCCGGGTTCCAACCAGAGACCTAAGGTCAGAAATGGTATCATGACATTTTCCACTGGGCATTTTGGAAAACAAAAAGGCTAAGCTAAAAAATAGAAAAGATGGCGATAGAAAATGACAGGAGAAGACAGAAAAAAAGAAATAAATGAAGAATGCAGGAAAAGAAAGGAAGAGGAAAAGAATAGAAAAAAGGAGAAAGAGAGAGAGAGAGAGAAAGGAAAGTAAGTAACGGATGAAAAATAATAAATGGAAAAGAGCACAGCAAAGAGTGAAGGGTTGAAAATGTAAGGAAGAGGACGTAATAAAAGAAGAGACACAAGAGAAAAGGTTGAAAGAAAAAGAGTAAAGAAAGAGTAAAGAAAATCAAAGGATGAAAAATATGAAGAGTAGAAAAGAAGAAGAAGAAGAAGAAGAAGAAGAAGAAGAAGAAGAAGAAGAAGAAGAAGAAGAAGAAGAAGAAGAAGAAGAAGAAGATGATGATGATGATGATGATGATGATGAAGAAAGGAAAAGGTAGTAATCATGATAAAAGGAAAAAGATTTGGGTTTCAAAAGAAGATTGTCAAAAAGAAATAGAGAAAGAAGAAAAAAGAAAGATAAAGGGGACAAAACTACAGTATTAAAAGCTGCTACGTCTTCAGGAAAAGGACAGTGACGATCGAAAGTATGAATGAGCAATTAAAAAAGAAATAAAGAAACTAAAGAAATTTCGTTTGAGATCAGAAGAATAAATAAATGAAAAATAGAATTTGTACGAAAAGATTGAATAATCATAATGGTACTGACACAAAATACAAAGAAATCAAAGATGAGTGGATTTGGGAGGAAAACAACTAAAAAAAGAAACAAAATCAAAATAGTTTAATATAAAAAAGCATTAATTCTTCCAAAAGACAAGAGTTTATAATATTTATATATAATTTGAAAATCGCCGTATAATATTGATTCAACCGCACAAAATGAGTCTTTTAAACAAGCAGCTTGTCAGTTTTAAGTCGAATTCCGTTTGCCATAAAGGTTCATTGATTCCTTAATGACGTTGAAGAAAAATGTGATTTTCAAGTTCTTGTCCTTTTCATGACTGTAAAGCCGAACTAATCAGATTTTGACAAAAATGATTCCGCAATAAACTGCACATAAGTACTGAAAAACTTATGAAATTCTGGGGAAAATAATCCATGACTATTTTGCTGATTTAAGAAGCTGCATTTTGTTCTGAGGTGTTTATTTTCACTGAAAGAGTAACGGAATGTTTAAATTTATATCAACGATAGGAAAAAAAGAGTTTGACAATCCTTGTGATCAATTCCTATTTATTTTTGCCGGATATATTATATTGTCACTTAAATATTTATGTAACTTTTTCTTTCCGTTAGAAATCTGAATGTAAATTTACAAGGCAACAAGGATTCTCCTCATTAAAACACTACAATCTTCCTCCCATTTATCCCATCCAGCATTTTTTCCAGACGAAACTGGTATAAATAGTAATGACACGCACATACACTCACAATTATATATATATATATATATATATATATATATATATATATATATATTGGGAAAAATCAATTCGAATAACGAGAAAGAAAAAGTGACGGCCCATGGGCGGCATTTTTAAACAGGATCGGTCATAACCATCTTTGCTCCTCACCCGTCGAGATGCTCCTCTGCATCGAAACAAAAATCCATCTTTGTCGTAATTACTTTTGTCCGTATGTAAAAAAATTATAATAACTACTCTTGATATTGAGCCCTCTTTTGAATTAATGCTGTGAACGTTTGAATTTATATTCTTTTCGATCTTATTACACACACACACACACACACACACACACACACACACACACACACACACACACATATACATATATATATATATATATATATATATATATATATATATATATATATACTTTATTATAGGATATTATATTAGAACATATGTAAAACCACTACATAAATGCACTCATGTTTCAATGCATATTATCGCATCTCATCAGGCGGTAGTAAATGAGGATTATTACAATTTTGAATATTTACTTACAAACAACCTCTTTTCCAGTGAAAAAAAGGAGGAATATAAGAAGAGAAAGCAAGAAAGAAAGACACAAAACATAGTCTCTTCTACAGAGAAAAGGAAGACAGAAAAATATATATATAAGGAAAATATAGAAATGTAAAGTAGCTAGACATGTTATGCTGATAATCGGTTCAACCAATCAAAATGGTCGATGTTAAATAAGATGTCAAGAAACACAGATTCAAAATTGAAACGGATACATATGTAATATTTGAAACAGAATTTTTGAAGACAGAAAATTAAAACGAAATATTTAAATAAATGAAGTAAACAAAACTTTTAAGTATATACAACATATAAAATAATGAAATAAATAAAGTATACTTAATGAAATGCAACTGATAAACTAAAGGGTTTCTATGGGGCATTAATAAAACTAAACAATAGATAATGTTAAAACGCCAGCCACACGTATAAACATTTAGATAAAATATTCCCATAATGTTAGATAAATAACGTAGAAACTATACTACATCGAAAAAATCTAACTTACTAAGGATAAGTTTTAAATGTTTACCACAAGATTATTCAACATAAAACAAGAAGTGGTTTTTAGATTTTAAATTTGAGCAAGATTTTTCGTCTTTTCCTTTCGTATAATAAAACAATATGAAAAAGTTCGAAGAAATGAAAAGTTCGAAAAAACTGAAGCCAGTGGCAACACGGAATGCAACAAATAAAAGGCGCCAAATACTAGCTTTTATGACAAATAATGGTTGCTTTATTCCTCATCATCAGGATCTACGGGTAGAAGAAAAAGGACAACCTCCTCCAGGATGATCTGTTGGCAGTGGCTCACAGGAGTTCTGATATTGCCATGTCCGTCCACACTTGGAGGTTGGCTGACCAGCTCTTATGCTTCCATCCCCGCTCATATTCGCCTTCAACGGTGCTTTGAATGATGTTCTTGCAGATGCCGTGTGACGTGGCCAAACAATGATATCTTACGACGCTTAATAGTGGGGAGGAGAGACTCCTGTAGACCTACGTGATTTTTTACCTTTCTCCGTACAAAGTCATTGGTTTTGTGTTCCCATGGGTGATGCGAAGGAACATTCTCAAGCCTGTGATCTCGGACGCTTGGATCCTTTTTCCTGCCTCCATCAGAAATGTCCAAGTCTCATACTCGTGAAAAAATATGGATACGACCAGCGAATTGTAGAAGTTAATCTTGGTCTGGAAGCGGGTGTTGCTTTTCAATATCCTTTCCAGTCGCTTTATGTTACAAATCTTGTGTAGTATTGTCTCTCTCTCTCTCTCTCTCTCTCTATATATATATATATATATATATATATATATATATATATATATATATATATATATAGTCAAACCTAATGAGCCAGACAAACCTACCAAGGTTTCACTTAGTTGTTTACTCGTATCGGGTTTTTTTCTTTGGGCCTTGAACCTGTACCTGTGCGATTATTTTCGACAGACTTTCATGTTCCTGGCTCTTTCTTTTTTAAAACCTTTTTTCCCTTCGTGATTGATTTAACTGTTGGTAAATCAAGAATTCGAAGGTTTTTCGACACGAGTATAGTTACCTATATATATATATATATATATATATATATATATATATATATATATGTGTGTGTGTGTATGTGTGTGTGTGTGTGTGGAGTGGTGTGCGTACGCAGGTTTCGTTGAATAACAACGAACATTCTTTGTAAGGACCACCAACAAAGATAGAAAAAAAATCAAAACTTCAAATCCACGTTGTCTATGAAATTGCTTTCCCACTTCGACAAAATCTATCTGACATATCGACGAACGCGTACATTGATCTCAGAATGAGTTCATTATCACACTGTACCTTTACATTTATCAGATATTAATTCAAATAAATCACCTATCACCAGGTAATACAATAAATTATAGTAATAAAACCCATAAAAACGATTACAAATACTGTGAGCCTTAACCATAAACACAAACCATGGCCAATAAAATGTCCTTCAATTTAGAAACAAACATGGAAAATTCATCTGGTCGGAAGGAAACTTGTCAAATTTATTGGGAACCTTGGTGCCAATAAAAGATCATTTAAATGTCACAACCTACCTAGCTATTTATTGTAGGTGATCATACACTTCAATTTTTAACTACCGTCTACCCATTCTCTGATGATCACTTTCAGCAGGACAATGCTCTGTGTCATAAATCGAATCTATTACCTGACTGGTTCATAGAACTCAATAATGAGTTTTCTTGAATGACCTCTATAAGCACCGAATTCAATCCCGTAAGCACCTTTTGGATGTGGTGGAAAACAGAGATTCGAATACAAGTTGTGTAGAAGAATTGAGAAATGCTATAATAACAGCATAGGCCCAAATATCGAAAAAGTTATGTGCCCCTTGTTATTTATCTTGAACGCCTGGATAAAGTCCAAAGAAGAATCAGCATTATTATCGGTCCTGATCTGTCGGCTCGGCTTCGGTCACTTTCCTACCGTTGTAAGGTTGCCTCTCTGTTTTTCTATAAAAATTTTTATGGTAATTGTTCGGATGGAGAATGAATGGTACATATGGGGTTTTGTTAGGACTTTCATGGAGACAATGAGGTATGCTGGTGGATGTAGTAAGAACGCGTTGTTTTGGTGTAAGGAATATTGGTGTTTGTGGCTAGCTAAGTTTAGCGTTAAGACAACAGAAGACCCCCTTTCCCCATTTTGGCCTTGTGCCACATTTTCTGTACATACCAGAAATAAACATCGCTCTCCGCTATGGTACCTAGACTTTTTAAAAATTTGATCATCGAAATCTCATCAATTTTCAGCTGAGCTGGCTGGATGTAACTGCAAATTCTATGATAACAGTTTCTTTTCTTGCACTTCTCGATTGTGGAACTCTCTTCCGGCTCAATGCTTTCCAACCAACTTTAATCTGCAAAAAATTTAAATGTCAATCGCTATCTACTGTCATCCTGATTACATTTTTCTCTTCCCGCTCATTATTAATGTTTCTGTTCCTAATTCTTCCACGCCCTGTAAATCCTTGTGTCTTAGTGGCTTTACTACCTTGCATCGGGTGAAACCGATTAAGAAAAAAGAAAAATGGAAAAAGAATAATCGTCAAATCCCTGTCCAAAAGAATTGAGGCGATTCTAAAAGTAAAAGGGGTTCCAAGCCGGTTCTAGAAAAGTGAACGGTGAGTACTTAAATAAAAAAGACGAAAATATAATCATTTAGAGTAAAAAAAATAAGATATTAACTAAATAACACATAGAATAATAAATTTCAGAAAATGGAAAATAGAATATATTAATTATATTTAAATGAAAGCTTTAAAATTGTTACAACTATACGTAACTTTTATTGTTTGTGTTGGATGTTACTCGATCGGTCATCAATTTCTACAGAGACATTGATCAATTTCCTTGGCAGTCGTTCTCTGTCTACCATCGGCACTTTTCCCCGTAGAAAGAAAACTATTTAAAACCAAGGCCGTCTAATGAGACCAAACATTAAATCAAATCAAAGCCGTTTGAATGACAATTAATCAATGTTAACGTCTCTATATTCGTTAGGATCAGAAAAGCTGCCAAACACTTATTGATTTATCGAAGTTGTTTTATTCGTATTTTTCTGCGTCTAAAATAGAATTCCTGTCAACCAAACGGATCTTTGTCGAGGTGAACATAAGTCATATTCTGCGCCAAGTGTGTCCTTCTGATTTCATTGTAAAATGAAAGTTGTTGATAAAGAAAGCTAATTATGTGAAATGAATAAATACATAATGTGGCGAAAGCTTGACCACAGCAAATGATGACATTCAAAACACTAAGAACTGTGTAGACGTTTTTTTTTTTCATTTACTTTTTACTTTTTTATGTGTACAGTTTATTAAACCCGATTTTCTTATTTTAAAATCCATAAATGAAACTTTTTTTATAAATCAATTCATCTCATGCAAGGCGATAATGCTACTGTGGCACAAGAGTCTACTAGGAGTGAAAGAGAATAACGAGAAGAAGACCTTAGAAGAAACCGGTAACCTAATCTTAACTAGGAAACAAGAAATAAAACCCTACTCATATTCAAAAGATCGAGAGGAATCTGAAGCGGACTATAGGCTAACCTATCCCGATTAAATTTGGTGGCAAAAATACACCGCGATTATAGTTTTGTAATAATCTAACTCAATACGGCAAGAGTGAAAACTGCCACGGTCAATTATGTGCCATGCGTGATACACGCTTAAGCGATCATGTATCTTTCGATACATAACAGACGAGGCAGATTTTTTTCCTGCAGTAGGTTTACATTTTTTTCTGCGTTAGGATGCGGGGAGAAGAAGAGGATTCGACTGGAATTCGAACTTGTCTCTCAGATTCCTCAACCCGAGCCCGCTAACCATTACGCCACCTTAGCATTGTATGAAAGAAAGTATTTAAGTAAAGCGAAGATTTCAAAAGCAACTACTGTTCTAGTGTCGTTTGGAGTATGACTTAGAAATTGGCACTTCCCTATGTGCATACAATGTCAGTTTGACGCGTGGTTCCACATAAGTACATGTGGACAAGGGCAACATTTTCTGCGGAAAGTGATCAAGTAAAAATAGACACAGCATTGTAAAATAAATTTAAAATAATCGTTACATTCAGATAAAGACTTCATAGAATTATCAAATAATTTACTGTGGTAGATCAGTTGCCATCCAAAGCTATAGAACCGGGTCTGTTCGGCTATTTGCCTAGCTGAGGGGAGAGAAGTGGTTTCATACCTTTTCCCCAAAGGTATTAGCACGTAAGTGAATATAATGGATTCGACTGGAATTCGAACTCGGCTCTATCGATCTCTCAATCCGAGCCGCTATCTATTACTCCACCGCAGAGAATCGAAAGGCGAGCTTGTCTTCTCTCTGTTTAATGTCTTCTAATCGCCATATTAGACAAAAGCAGCCAGGATCAGAACTGAGTTTCTTGATGATTTTGGCATTTTCATCCCAATTTTTTAAATATTTTTTTAAATGGGTTGAAAATCTGTATTTACTTCTTTCAAATCCCGATTTGGGACGGCCATTGGTGGGTACTTGATGAACTACTGCATAAGATAACAGCAAAGTTATATGTTGATAAGATTCCCCATTTCAGCATGACATATTAAGAAAAGAAATTGTGTATTAACGGGTAATTTCTGATGGATCAATGGATTTTATTTATAATTACTTAAACATTAGGATCTTTTCTGTTAATTCACAAAAAACAATCTAAAGTTACTTATCGCAGATATTAGTTCACAAGAAATTATATTTTAAATCAAAGTTTTCTTTTTATTAAATTTTTGTCAGTTTTTGAAATTATATATTTAAATC
>OZ038498.1:80205017-80210017 GCA_964036315.1 Acanthosepion esculentum
AAATGATGAGAACAGATACTATACTCTGATCCCATCTCGACAGCCAGAAAAAAATAACTAGAGTAGCTGTTAGGTCAATGAAAGCCGAATGCTTCCTTATTAAAAAAAAACGGCTACGACTTGACGGACATATCTCACAAATAACAAAATTAATCGAATGGCTCTCAAGCAGATAAAGATAAGCGACGTAAATAATTATTTCTTACAAAACGTTATGAAAAAAAATCTTTTACGTTCTGGGATAGAACACCTCCTGCCTCTTGCAAAAACAATTGTTTTGTTATGAAGATAGGTTTGTCTATATTTCTGAGATGAGGTATTATGTACAGTATTTACATTAGTCGGACTATTGTCCTCATCTTTATCGCCATATTTGTCACAACGTTTCGGCCGTTGTACGCTCCGGCCTTCTTCAGGTGGTTGGAATTTCGAACCGAACCCTTTATTTCGATCACTGGGGTAGACTGTTCTAGTTCCACGAGCCATGTTTGATGGATGTCAGTTATCAGTTATCTCCTGGTAATTTCCCTCTGAAAGTTCTCCACTGCCTGAACCGGGTATTGAACTCACACTCTTTGGGTCTGTCACTGGATCTAACCAACGCCTTTATCCACTGTGCCATGTGTCCTTGAGGACACATGGCACAGTGGCACATGGAAACGTTGTGACAAATATGGCGACAAAGATGAGGACAATAGTCCGACTAATGTAAATAATGAAGATAGGTTTCTGTCTAAAAATAAGAACTAGACAACATATCCCTAAACATGGGCAGTGGTAGGAGGGCAGTCTACCCACCACCACCACCACTTAGTTTAAATAATGGGTTCAGTACAGAATTCACTGTAGGCTATTCGTATCGACATTACACTTGATGAAGGGTACAACGGCCGAAACGTTGTGATGACTACAAAGATGAGAAAAATACTCTGCATGTAAATAGTGTAAATAAGGATATTTTTCCAGGGAAGGTTTTCAGACCAGCGGTATGGAAATTATGAAGACAAGAGAAATGATCTTACGTTAGAATCTTCTCTTTATGAAGAAAAAATGTTTTAGGAGTGACCAACAAATGAAAGGTCTTTTATTTCGAATTCATTATCGTTTTGAAAACGATATTCTTAAATATTTTGCTTCTTTTTACATATTTCTGGATTAAAGGATATCAACTCTTAGTGTTTTCTGATTTATACGAGTATGAATTTGAAAAAGAGTCGATGAAGGAGTTGACAATTGGATAATTTAACTTTTAGAGATAGATTAATTATTTTACGGTTTCTCGAAGTCAAATCATGCTTTCTTTTTTTCGAGTGAACATTTCATTGACAATATTTTGAGAACAACAATTATTTCTACAGATACAGTTTCTACTATTTAACCCATATCTCAGGTTGGAGATGGATCATGCCTTACCAAAGGGTATTTGCGTGTAAGAGAATATAACGAACTCGACTGGAATTCGAACGCGACTCTCAGATATATCATTCCGAGCTACTATGCGTTACACCACCCGCACATCCGGTTAGAGGCGAAACAATGTAATTTCGTTTTCCAGAGCTGACAAGTGGTGAGTTCGCCTTCGAAAACTAGAAGAAAAGTTGACTAAACAGATCGATTACAGATGATGGATTGAAAACTGTAGTAGATAATGATCTCCAAGCTCGTCTCGAACTGAGTTGACGGGTGTAGGAATGTTCATTTGATCACATTTACTAAATCGAAAAGTATCTACTCCGCTTCACAAAGACCCACAATCCGACTACTCTCGAACAAGTCGAATTAAATCAAGAAACGTATTGACGCAATTCTATGATTGTTACTACGTCAAAAGATGTCCTTAAGCTTTGAAAATTCATCTAAAAATATCTTCTGCCTGCGAGAATTGCCATCCAGGATGTTGCACTTAAATTTTCCATCATTCTATTAAGACCAACGTAATCATATATAGTAGAAATTCAGGGGAATTTATACTTTATAATGTCCATCTTATTCTTGTTGCCCCATAAGATATGAATCCACCTCTTTTCCTCCAGCTATGGGTTAATTAGTAAAACTTGTATTACGAAATCATTGGAACAACTCATGAGCTGAGGAAAGTGTTGTATCTCTAAGCTGCGGGTAGTGGCTGAGATATGATCATCTTCACCCGATTGAAACATCTAAGAGTCGAACAGGATAACAAATCGCCGGAAATTTGTGATAATAACGACAAAGTTGAGAATACTAATCCTAATTCAAATAATATAAATATTAGTAACTCATCATACCAGAAATCCAGATAGATGATAGATGAGGTCAATGCAGAGTCCGACAAGGCTCCCTCCTCTACATCCTGCATTATACAGGGTGACCCAAAAAAACGGGAACTTTTTAACAATCCAATAAAACCAAGAGTGATCGAAGAAAAATATTTAATTCATAGTAATTGAAACCTTAAAACTAGCCATTAAAGAAACAATGATGGAATTTTCATTTTTTTAAAATTACGTCCTGTAGATGGCGTCCTCCTGTACGAATGCATTCTTGAAATCTGCTGTTGAGATTCCTCATCGACTGCTGCAACATCTCAGCTGGGATAATGTGAATTTCATTCTCGTTACTAAAATGGCGAAATGTTTACTTGCTCAAGGTCACTGTCTCGCAGTTTTGCAACTTGCTCATGTCTGACAATACGCACTTCAAAAATTCCCGTTTTTTGGGGGTCACCCTGTATTAACGATTTGCCTAAGAATATTCTCAGATTTTTAGTAAATATATGCTTCCAGCTATATCACAATGAAACACCGGTTCCCATAAGATCACCGAAGTTAAGCAACGTCGAGCATGGATGGGTGAGAGATGAGGAATACCAGATACTGATGTTCGGGTGGTGTATTGCATAATGGCTCGGAATTATTAAACGGAGAGACGACTTCCTATTCCAGTCGGGTTCGTTACATTCACTTACGCGCAAATAACCTCGAGAAAGGTATCAATCCATCTCTTCTTCCCCCAGCTATGGGTTAATTAGTAACACTAGTATCATTATACCATTATTATCTTAAAATCTAAAAAAATATTTTCTAGCATTAAATAACCTGCAAAGGATTGATAAACCGTAGAAATAAGTCAATCCATCAATAAAATTATTGTCCCATACCCGGCTATTCGTAGGGACGCTGCGTGGTGGCGTGCTCAGCAAGAAGCATCCACTTGATCCGGCCATTGGTTAGGTTCTGGGTTTGTGCAAAAACTATACGATGTTCTTCGGTCATTTCTTTCTTTGGCGTCCCCTTCTCTTTCCTCCTTGTATTTTTACTTGTAGAATGGTCTTGGAGAATGGTGTTGATTACGTCGGCATACCACCTTAGCTTCCTCTTATTTTGTAGTAGTCAGCACGTCTTCAGAGCCATTTATCTGGTGATGCGTACCTCTTTATTCGAGACGAGGTCGGTGTAGGATATACCAAGCAGCTTCAATCCGCCTTTGGAGTCCTGCTGTTAGAATCCCCATGATTCATTCTTCTGCCTACCTCTTCATTCAGAACGAGGTCGGTGTAGTCTAGTGATCTTCCAAGCGTAGCTTAAATGTGACACAAGGCCGAAAATAGGGGGCACCCAGTGAGGATCGAACTCTCTACTCACTCGTAATTGTTCTAGTGGGACAACCTTGCTAACCATTTCACCGCCTCAAAGTGCCCAGGTCGGTGTAGTATATACCAAGCAACTTGGATCCGCCTTTGCAGTCCTGATGTAAGAGTCCCCATAATTCACTCTTCTGTGCACCTCTTCATTGGCAATGAGGTGGGGTGTAGTATATACCAAGCAGCTCAGTTTATCTTTTTTTAATCAGTCATGCCATCGTGACTGTTGTCAACAGAAATTCTCGCATTGACTTCTGTCTTGTATCCATCTTGGCTGATAATTTCACCAAGGTATCAGAATTGGTTCACTGCCTCCAGTTCTTAATCGGTTGTTCATTATTTCTCATCAGATTTTTTTCCGCGGCTTTGATTTCCATATCATATCTGGGTGCTCTTTCGTCTAGACTAATCAACAGTTTAGCCAGTTCATCGTCACTCCCAGCCAGGTCTTCACCAGGAAACCCAAGTTCGTAATCGTTTTTCCTCCAATACTGACGGTGCCGATATGGTTTTCAAGAGCATCCGAAAAGTATTCTTTCCAAGAAGATATTTAAAAGTGTAGAGAATCATGCACTGTATTCATCAGCCCAAGACACACTTCATGATGACAATGCTCATAGTTTCCTTCAACAGAAAAGACGAAGAATACAAGATTTTGTAAAGTTCGTATTTTCTCCTGGGACATTGTTTAACCAGGATATGATTCGGGCAGAAGACTTATATTTATTGTCAAGTATGAAGCGTAATTGTTATTTGAAAATTCTTGTTAAACCGAAACTGAGATGGAACTTTATTGGAAATAAGAAAAAATTATATTAGAAGTTGTGTTTTCGAAACTTTAAAACACGTGGTTGACTGATGTGTACATGAAAAAAAAAAACGAGTAACAAATTTTATGGAAATTGTTTCCTATGACAGTGTTGCCACTGGTTATCAAACTCTTTTTTAATAGGAAAGTCTTTTATAAACACGATGGAGCGAAAGCAAAGACTATATTATTTAGATGTGACCTGCGCTGTCAGCGTTGTCATAAAATTCAATTGAAAATAAATGAGAAAAACGTTATTTTTAAGAAAGGGAATTAATTTTTTTTTATTTTATTTCGGAACCAAACCTATTTTAAAGGGCCTAGTCCTGTTTTAAATTATCTGTCAAGGAAAAAGTCACTAAATGTCATTTATCCGTAATTATCACGCACACAGGCACACACACGCACACAGAGGCACATACATATATATATATGGTTTTGCTCATGCGTGTGATTGTGGGTAATTTGGATTTTATGTTGAGAAACCCTTCGGACACAGAAATTTCCAGCACCCCTTCATATATATATATATATATATATATATATATATATATATATATATATATATAT
>OZ038498.1:80212517-80247517 GCA_964036315.1 Acanthosepion esculentum
TAACAAATTTTAATAAAAGTGAAACATCTTATCTTATTTTATCTTATCATATATATATATATATATATATATATATATATATATATATTTGAATTGGACATAGTCCGACAATTTATTTAAAGAAATTTATGATATGTTTAACGTTCTTTTTATAGATACAAATATATGTATCTATAAAATATATGTATCAATAAAAAGAACGTTAAACATATCATAAATGTCTTTATTTATATATATCTATATATATCTATATATATATATATATATATATATATATATATATATATATATATACATATATATATAAATAAAGACATTTATGATATGTTTATCATATATATATATAAATAATATCATATATATATATAAATAAAGACATTTATGATATGTTTAACGTTCTCTCTCTCTCTCTCTCTCTCTCTCTCTCTATATATATATATATATATATATATATATATATATATATATATATATATATATATATATATATATATATATATATATATATATACATACACACGTTTGATTTTTCCTTTAATTTCAGTCTGCGTAACCCTAAGTTTCTGGGTGAACTCTTTCGACTCTTTGTCCATGCATTTTCTTTTTTAAGGATTCACTTAAAAAATATGTAATTCTTTGAGTGGGCACAAAGATTCTAGACAGGGATTCAAAAGCAAAATCTGGTATTTGGTAATTTGGTTAGTTTTTGGAGGAATTAGGTCGTCCGATTACTGAAGTTAAGCAACGGAGTACGTGGCCACTACCTAGATGGGTGACACTGATATGGATATGCGTATTGTCTAATGGATAACGGCTCCGAGTGAGAAATCAGAAAGCCGAGTTCGAATTCCATTTGGAATCGTTGCATTCATTTGTGCGCTAATATCGTTTGGAATGGTCGGAATCTACCTCTCCGTCTCGGCCAGGAGTTAAGTCAAATTTGCATCTGAAAATCATTATTAGCTCCCAAAAGCAGTTGATGCAAAATAATTATTCAGCTTCAAATGATCTAAAAAAAAGTTCGTAAGCTGTAAAAAGTTAATCAATAAACTGTTATAACACGACTTTACGAGGCCATTAAATAGGATTTGGCATTTAACTATTTTAAATGGAATTACAGTGGCGTAATGGATAACTGCTCGGTTTGTGGAATCGGAGTGCCGAGTTCGAATTCCAGTCATTACATTCCAGTCGTTACATTCACTTAAGTGCTACTTCTCTTCGGAAAGGTATGAATCCACTTGTTCTCCCCCCACCCCCGATATAGGTAAGTAGCAGGGCAGACCGGGTTCTATAGCCTTGGATAGCAACTGGTCTACCGCAGAAAGGAATGGCAACCTCCTGTGGGGAAAAAATCTGCCTCGTCAGTCATGTATCGAAAGATACATAATTCTCCAGGCCGAGAAACCCGTCAGAAATTATTTTATGTTTATTTGGTTCGATTTTGAAGAGTTGGTCACGTGGCCTTTTCTCCACTCTCGCGTATAAGGATAACAATGCATTTCATTATATTCCTTGCTAGAATACGGTTGATATTCCTAACCCCTAAATAGCTTCTAATATTGTTTCATAAGAATAGGTTGATTATGAAGAACGGATAAGAGCTTTTAAAACGGTATATTTGCACCAATTTTTATTCTCTTTCTGACTTTCTGCATTGATCACATGCCATTTCAATGGAGCAATTACCACTACGTCTCTAAATGCAACATTTCAGAACAGGAATTACACCATAGAAAAGCCGCGACGTTCACAGTCGAAATTCTGTGACAAAACAACAAAGATAACGAAACCAGTTCGAACTAAACATTCTGATTAAAACTTGCGGGAAAAGTTAAGCAAAAATGTCATATTTGGTTTTCTTATGTATAATGGGAAAGAAAGGGAAGTTGGGATAGGATAAAACGAACGATTTGGAGAAGAAGGCCGATTTGTTTCTCTTGATTTAGAAATCCTTTAGATAAAAGCAAATGACATTTCATCATATCAGCCAGTTATTTCGTGCCACAAGGCAAATCAATGCGAAAGAATTACTTCTAATGAAGACTGATGCGCATCGATAGCGCTAATGAAAATGCAATATATTAGCTTTGTCATTTTAATTGATTATCTAAGAAAATAATGACAAGCAAGAAGTCTCTCTGACATCACTAGCTCTTATTTAATAATAGATTAATGGTGAGGGTTTTAGGTCTTCGAGATTTTGCGATTTTGTAATGCTGAGATATATTGCAGTTTGCTGAACTCCAAGGCAGATAAAATGCGATTACTATTAACCCCATGTTTCTATCTAAATTTTATCCGTAAACATTTTTAAAATTCATTTGGAATCTATTTTTCTAAACATTTTCTACCGGAAAGGCATCTTTAAAAATATATTTGAGTTTTTCGTATTTGCCAATGGAGGTGATAATAAAATGCGTAAAGCTTTCAGTATATTTTCTCTTCTATGTGAAACGTTTGCATTAGTCATTTTGAGTGTGTTCCTACCATTTCACCACTTAATGGTTTCATGAATATATATATATATATATATATATATATATATATATATATATATATATATATATATATATATATATATATATATATGGTATAAAATGGCAATTGAAAAATCTTAGATTTTGCCGACGCGTTTCGTCTTCCGACTTTTTCAAGGCAAAAATGAAATCGAAATATCTCTGTTGTTATAGTTACATTTCCAAATTTAAAAAGATTGATCTGGGAATTTAACTATATATATATATATATATATATCCGATGCGATGAGAACGAAAGTAATATGTAAATTCCAACGTTCACAGCATTAATCCAAAAGAGGACTCGATACCGATAGTAGAGCGATAATTATTTATTTATTATAAAAATAAGAGTTGAAAATGGTTACCCATTTTCAATTCTCACCCGTCGAAGTGCAGTTGAAATGCACTGAAACCAAGTTGCATCTTTGTAGTGAGCGAAATGGTTTTGTCTACATGATAAAAATTATTATATATATATATATATATATATATATATGATCTTCTGCATCCCCGTTATTATATTCTTTGCGTGTTAAATTTCACATTTAAATATATTGGTTTTGACAGAGGAGGAAAATTGCGAGACTGAAATTGGAAGGCTCCTTTAGACAGCGAAAGATGAATTCAAAAAGCTAAGAAAAGTATTAAGAAACAAACAAAATTCATTTAATCAAAGAAAAGAGTACTAAACTGTTAGGGAATATCAGCCTTCCTACATGGCAGTGAATGCTGGACAATCTCTTCACAGATGAAGAAGTGTCTTGAAGCAACGCAAATCTGGTTCTACAGAAGGATGCTGAGAATACCGTGGACTAAACATATGAGCAACGACGAAGTTTTTAGAGAAAATGGAAACAAAAGGACTGCTTAAACATCAGAAAGAGATAGTTGATATTTCTAGGGCACATACTGAGGAAAGTGGGCTTAGAAAATTTGACAGTCACAGAAAATGTTGAAGGTTAGAGAGATTGAGAAAAAAAACAGAAAACCTACTTTGCCAGCTTGAGTAAATGGGTGGTAGAACAGGTTTCAGATGAGATAAGAAGACAAAATTGACAAAAGACAGGAAATTGTCGTTAACCTTGATCATCAACGTCCAGAAGGGACACGGCACATAGAATAATATTATTTTCGTATTGGTACATGTTGTGGTAGGATCCACCTAATTTGCATAGCGGAGTACCGACGATATAAATATGGTTTGTACCGGAAGACAGGGAGGCGAATCAAGAGATCCAACTAGAGACTCTGCCCGACTGCGACTTAGTCAACACATTCTCCAGGAACGGTCTTCCCAGGAATATACAAAAGACTATATGTAAATATTGTGTACACTTTCTTGTTTCAATACATTTTATTCTAACTACATTTTGTGTTTGCATTATTATTCCATGCATTAGTCAAGTTTCAACAATGGCGACGAAGTAGAACGAACCATACGAAAAAAAAAAAAAAAGAATTAATAATTGAGAGTTTTCAACAATTGGGATAAGTCATTGAAGAACCCAGGCTGAAAAAAAAAATAATTAATTCAAAGTCCAACTTTAACGTAACGACAAAGGATTCTGAACTTCTGGATATGTAGAACTCGTTAAAGGACGACTAAGCATAAAGGAACGTTCACACAGAAAAAATTGAAAGGTGTCGTAAACAAATAACGGTAATTTTAAATTGAAAAAATTATCTACAACGAGGCACCCATTAAAAAGAGAAAAAAAAACTGGCCGACAACAAAAACATGCATGAAAGTAAAAGGAGCACAAATACACCGTGTCGACTTTGAAAGGTAACGAACTTTAAAAAATTATTTTTTTTTGTTTGTTCAACAATATAGTGACAAATTACCTCTGATAATAAAATCAGAAGTTGTCATTAAAATACGCGAACAGAAGTCGAAAACGAAAAAAAAAAGTCCGACGGTCTCTGTTCACAAAAAAAAAAAAAAAAACTACCAAAGTTGATTATCACGGGCGTGAATGTAAAAGCAAAACATAAAATTAAAAAGTCGTACGTTGTTTCGATTTTTTTGGTCAGCTTATATGATATCCGTGGATACACAAATTAAAAGTATATTCTTTGTTGCATGAACACTATCAACTAAAGATGGATGAATTATCCAAAGTCATATCTGAATTATTCAAATCCCAGCAGATGAGTCAACAACGTCAGCATGAACAGTTTGCCTTATTAATAAGGGAACAACAGATAGCACAGCAAAAATATCAAGATAAGCAAGATGAAAGACAGCAAGAACAACAGATATCGCTGCAAAAATATCAAGATAAGCAAGATGAAAAACAGCAAGAACAACTGATAGCGCTGCAAAAATATCAAGAAGAGCAAGATGAAAGACTTTTAGAAATTCAAAAGTTAACACTGGAGAAATTAAACAACTATCAGGCAAATGAAGGAAATTCTTCATATTCTAATAACACCATATTTAATTCGCTGGAAACTTTCAACTATGTGCCAGACGAAGAAAAAACGTTTGAAGCGTACTTTAAACGATATGAAGATATTTTCTACACAGACTGTGAAAACTGGTCGAATTAAAAAAAAGTCAGTCTATTACTAAGAAAGCTAGGTACAGCAGAACATAGCAAATTTGTAGATTTTATTCTACCGAGAAAAACAACTGAATTGGAATTCTCGGAAACAGTTAAATTGCTAAAAGAGCTGTTTGGAGCAAATATGTCGCTTTGGCATAAGCGATGGTTATGCATGAATGTCTCTAAATCCGACGATCAGGATTACTTAACATATGCATCTATAGTGAATAGACAGTGTGACAATTTCAGATTGGCAGAGATTACGGTTGAAGAATTCAAGTGTTTAATTTTTGCTCAAGGACTGGTATCCAGTAAGAGTGCCGAAATAAGACGTAGAGTTTTGTCTAAACTCGAATCTGAACAAAACCTTACCCTGCAAAAGTTAGCAGAGGAGTGTCAACGGGCCGTAAGTTTGAAGAAAGAGTCGCAAAAAATCGAAGAAGCTGGCATTGCTTATATTAAAAAAATAAAAAAACAGTCAAATTACCCATCAGAGAAAAATTGGAGAAAAAATTCGGCGTATTTTAAGAATAGACAAGAAAATAAAAAGAACGAGGATGGAAAAAAGGTCCCACCATATAATTGCAGACGTTGTAACGAAAGACACTGGGAGGTAAATTGCCCATATAGAAATAAGAAATGTTTCGTGTGCCAAAAGAATGGTCACAAAGGATCGTGTTGTAAAACGAAAAAATTCAATAGCCGAATTATACAAACAAATTCGAATATCAAATCAGATAGAGATTTGAGGAAATATGTGACGACTGAAATATTCAAAAAGAATATCAAATTTCAACTCGATTCGGGGTCAGATTTAACAATAATGAACGATAAAGCATGGAAAATTTTAAAAAGACCTACAAAAATGAAGTCAACGAAACTCGCTCGAACGGTAACTGGAAAGGAAATTAACTTCGAAGGCGAGGTTGTACTTCCCATGAAATTGAACGGGATCGTTAAAAAAATAAAAGTTTTCATTCTGAAAAATGGAGAAAACTTGTTGGGTACAGATTTTATTTAAACATTCGAATTGTGGGATAAACCGTTAAACTCATTTTGCAGAAAAGTAGAAAGTAATACGCAAACAAGACAGGACATTAAAGATAAATTAAAGGAAAAGTTTCCGGAAACCTTTACACCTGGTCTTGGAAGATGTAACAAGTTTGAAGCTAAATTTGAATTAAAGGAAAATACTATGCCTATTTTTAAAAAGAAACGTAACGTGCCTTTCGCAAGTGTAGAGAAAGTTAACGAAGAACTTGATAGTTTGGAAAAAATGGGAATTATTTCAAAAGTAGAATCTAATTCATGGGCTGCGCCGATTGTGTGCATAAAAAAGAAATCAAACCAAATCAGAGTCTGCGTTGATTTTTCGACAGGGTTGAACTCGCTAATTAAGGACTACCATTACCCGTTACCGAGCCCGGAGGAGATTTTTAACAAGCTAAATGGCGGAGTGATATTTTCAAAAATCGACTTATCAGATGCCTATCTCCAAATTCCCGTCGAAGAGAAATGTTCGAAGTTACTAGGGATAAACACGCATAGAGGTTTATTCAAGTACAACAGGCTTCCTTTTGGTATTAAAGTGGCACCAGCCATTTTTAAACAAGCTATGGACGTCATGTTGAATGATTTAGACTTTGCGTGTGCCTACTTAGATGACATCATAGTAAGGAGTGCAAACGTCGACGAACATCGAGAGCACCTCAATCAAGTATTTAAAAAGATTCAGGATTTTGGATTTAAAGTGAAAGAATCAAAGTGCGAATTTGGTTTGGAGGAAATTAAGTATTTAGGTCACATAATCAACAAAAATGGCAGATTTCCAGATCCGGAAAGGTCCATTGCGATTAGAGACATGCCGACGCCCACTAACGTGGTGACACTACAGAGTTTTCTGGGGCTCGCAAACTATTATCAAGCGTTCATTAAAGGAATGTACAATCTAAGAGCTCCGTTGAATGAACTACTAAAAAAAGAAAAGGCATGGGAATGCACAGTAGAATGTCAGAAAGCTTTTGATGAAATAAAGAAAATTCTTACGTCCGACCTCTTTTTAACCCATTACAATCCTAAACTTGATATTGTAGTGGCAAGTGACGCTAGTTCATACGGGGTAGGAGCGTGTATTCAACACATAATGCCAGATGGTTCTAGAAAACCAATTGCACATGCTTCGAGAGCATTACTCCCAGGAGAGCGAAGTTATTCACAGATAGAAAAAGAGGCGCTGAGTATCATTTTTGCCATAACAAAATTTCATAGATACATCTACGGCAGACATTTTATGTTAGAAACGGATCATAAACCTCTGATCACTATTTTTGGTTCAAAGAAAGGGTTACCCGTTTACACGACAAATCAACTGTTAAGATGGGAAACCATTCTTCTCAATTATGATTTTCACATAATGCACCTATCATCCAAAAATATAATTCATGCGGATACTTTATCAAGACTCGTACCGAGTCAAGAAGAAAGATTCGAAGAATCAATTATTGCAAATATCAGAGCAGATTATGTGAAAACCATGGTAAACAACATTGTAAGAGAGCTACCGGTTACATCAAAGGAAATCAAAAAAGAAGCTGAAAGCGATGATTTCATTTTAGAAATAAAAAGCAAAATGGTAGCAAATGACCAAAAAGTGCAGGAGATTTATTCAATTTGTGACGGAATTTTATTATATGGTGAGAGAGTAGTAGTACCAAAAAAGTTGCAGGAAAGAATACTACGGGACTTTCATATGGGTCACCCGGGGATTAATAGAACAAAAAGCTTAATGCGAAGCTTTGTATATTGGAAAGGAATGGATGTGGATATCGAAAACATGGTTCATCGATGTAAAGGGTGTGCGTTAGCAGCTAAGGCACCACCTATAGTACACAAACCATGGCCAAAGACGGATCATCCGTGGACAAGATTACACATTGATTTCGCTGGTCCAGTAGAAGATTATTACTACTTAATAGTGGTAGATAGTTTTACAAAATGGCCGGAAGTACTACGCTGCAAAAAGCCTACGTTCAATACCACAACAACTTTTTTGCATGAACTACTTGCACGGTTCGGTGTGCCAGAGTGTATTGTGAGTGACAATGGTACACAATTCACTTCTGAAGAGTTTAAGGAATTTTGTGAGTTATATCAAATTAACCACGCAACGCCGCCGCCGTATCATCCGAGATCCAATGGACTCGCAGAAAGATTTGTCGATACGTTAAAGCGCGCGCTGAAGAAAGCCTCAGGAGTTCCAACGGAAAAGGCGCTTCAGCAATTCCTACAAGTATACAGAATCACGCCAAACCAGAGAACACAAGCAAACATGGCACCAGCTGAACTAATGTTCGCTAGGAAAATTAAGTCAGTGTTTGACAAGCTTTTGCCAGGAAGAAATAGAGTAAAGAACACTATGTATACAGCTAGAAAAAGATACACCGCCGGAGAGAAGGTGTTTTTCAAGTGCTACAGAAACAACGTTGAGTTCTGGGAGCGAGGCATAGTGGACAAGAGAATCGGTGACCTGATTTACATAATTAAAGGGCCGAAGAATACTCATAAAAGGCACCAGAACCAACTCAAAAAATGTTACGTTCTAGAGCATGAAGAGAGTATACCGGATGAGGAGGAAGATCCCATTGATGTAATGTATGATATTTTTCAAGTAGAACCTCTGCAGAGTGCTCCTGAACCGAGAAGATCCGGTAGGAAACGAAAGTTCACGGACCCATTGGACGTGAATCCAAAACGGAAAAGATATTAAAATTAAGCAGATTGACATATACATATGAAGTATGCAAAGGGGATCTACAAAGAAATAACCATAATCACCATCCCATATACGAAGCCAGTTTGAAATCCAAAATGGATTCCAAGGCTTGGGATGGGGGTGGTGTGGTAGGATCCACCTAATTTGCATAGCGGAGTACCGACGATATAAATATGGTTGGTACCGGAAGACAGGGAGGCGAATCAAGAGATCCAACTAGAGACTCTGCTCGACTGCGACTTAGTCAACACATTCTCCAGGAACGGTCTTCCCAGGAATATACAAAAGACTATATGTAAATATTGTGTACACTTTCTTGTTTCAATACATTTTATTCTAACTACATTTTGTGTTTGCATTATTATTCCATGCATTAGTCAAGTTTCAACAGTACACGATATAATTCGCTTCTTGAACTTAACTCAAAACCAGACTACCAAGTTTATCCTTGACTGAAAAGTTAATGTATACGTTTCAGTTATGTCTCCAAGTAAATATAGATGAAAATCTTAGAGGTCAAACATTCATCATTTATGTACCAGTCTAAATAAAAGCGCATACTACTCGATGTGCCACAAATAAAAAGATAGGGTTTGAGAGATGTCCTGATAGTACAAAATATAACGATACTAGCAGTATGGCCTGGCGTTGCCCGTGCTTGATTAAAAAATCGTACGACTCATACAGCAATCACTATCACTTGACTTAAAATATTTTTGCCCTTCCTTGCCTTAAAAGGAGTGCCCTTTGCCGTGCTGATGTTGCTACATGCCTTATTTCTTGCCTATCTCACACTGCGAATTTTTTCTAAGCTCTATGCTAAACATTAAATCTGTTACGAAAAAAGAACTAAACAAAATGAACACAAAACGATCAGCTTTAAAAAAGCACTCGTAACTGGAAAAACCGAATGAAAAAAGAATGTTAACAACAAATACATTTTCACACCCAACGCAGTTCTGCGGAATCAGAATCAACATTGAGTTTAAGCAAGCGAATGATCCAATTGGAGTAAAGTGCCATGCAGATTTAATTTTCCCCCACTTGTGACGAATGCAGCTATCGAATTTTGCATGCTAGCATGCTAGTTAACATTCGTGTCAGTCAGATGTTGGCTCTCACGCTGGCCAATCGAATCTTCCTGCCTATTCGTGGCAGCCAGCTATAGGCTCTCACTCTGGCCAGTAGAAAGTAGCCGCAAACTACATGAAAACTACCGTAGAAGCATGAAAAAAATCGATTATTTCCACTATCGATGGGAGTTGGGAAATAAAAAGTCAGTCTTGGCCTTCCAACTAACTTGGAGCATGTGCTTGTAAATTCTGGTGCAAATCCGTCGAAAATTGCGGCCGTGCATTCATTACACACGCACACATATCCTGCCTTCTATAGATAGAGATAAAAAGACAGTATCAGTTTTATCTTGTATGACAATGTGTAAAAATAATAGTTGTTCCTGTGTTCCACTTTCAGATATGTTATATCGTTTTATAGAAACAAGATAGTACATACATAGTTGGTGGTTTATTTTTTGCTTAGCGGCATATCAACTTGGACGTGTTATTCAATGCCAACATCTAAATATGTTGTACGCAATTTTCATATAAATTTTTTGGCGGGGCGAGGGAGGATAATGGTTTTAGTGATAAACGTCTTACTAATTAACCCACAGTTGGATGGAGAAGATGTGGATTCATATCTTTCCCCAGCGTAATTGAATATAACGAACCGGACTTGAATTGGAACTCCTCTTTCCGATTTCCTATTCCAAGCCATTATTCCTTACACCACCCGCACATCCAACCTTATGAACCTGGTATTCGCAACCGGTCACCCATCTAGGCACGACTTTGCTTAATTTCGGTGATTGTACGGGAATCGAGGTTTCAACCTGATGTGGCCGAAAGCCAAAGCATATATGTAGAGAGAAAACAGGTTCAAATCATAAGAATCATTATATAAGTCCATCCTATATACAATCTCTGATTATTTCATACTAGTGAAATACGGGTTTGGGGGGTTCAATACATTGTTGCGTTTAGCCATGAATAATTATTTTGAGGGAAAATAAGTTGCTTTAAACTGTGAAATACAAATATAAAATATGAATAGGCTGAATAATGATTGAATAATACACCGGAATAAGCAGCTTTTATATTTCAGCTTTTATCAAATTTCTATGATTGAGCAATATCCACCCTGTCTGAAGTTATTAAGTAGACCCTACAAATTTCAATAATTCAATTTTGGTTTGAAAACATTGTCAAATTTTAAACAATCTATTTCGATGCCAAAACAAAGCCTGAGTTAAAGTTTTAGGTACTATCAATATGGTTTACTGAAGTTATTGAAGTTATTTGACGTATTCCAAAAAAAAGTGCCGTTTGAAGTTATTAGGCAAAACCAAATAAGTACATTTTACTTCAATAAAAAAAATCATCAAAAATTGATCAACACCTATAATAGACCAAATAAAAAACACATAATAAGTCTTTAAATCTTTTAAATTTTAATATAGTAACCTTTCTTCTCAATAACAGCCAGTAATCTATTATTTATTGATTTTGTTAATTTCTTTACTTCAGAAGGTTCAATTTCCAATATGGCAGTTTTAATTGCTTTCCATCGGTCTGTTTTGTTTCATATTGTTTGTCACTTTGATATAATTTCATCTTCACAATTGACCATAGATAGGTTTATTTGATTTGCATAATAACTCCAGACAGCCTGTTGTACCTTACCTTCCACAAATCTCCGATGATTTTAATTATTATAAATTTCTGATAATTGTCAGATTTTAAGTGAATGGTTCGAATTCTCCTTTTTAATATAAAATATTGGCCCTATGAGAATCCCTTCCATATATAATTCACAGCTAATTTTGTTACTACAGTTCTGAATGGGGAGAAAGATGGCGAAGATTTCCATCGAACTAGAATGTAGTTAAATTGGCCAAGAATATGAAACAGCAAGCAATAATGAAAGACCTCTGAATTTCAAAAAGGCTCATTTCAGAAATTCTTTCGATGTTTCAAGGCATTGAAAGAAGTAAATGCTCTGGAAAGCTGCAGCATAGAGTAGTACGGAAACTGACCAGGACAGTAAGAGCTTAGCCCAAGAAAACTGCATGAAAAGAGATTAGTAAGATTGATGTTTACAATTTGTGCACAAGACAATATCATTAACTAAAGGAAACCCGTATTTTATAAAAGCATTTAAAGAGAAAATGAAGTCGCTTAAAGAAGTTTGAACATTGAGATGCAGATTTTCTAGGAAGATCACATTCTTTGATGTAAAAAGGATGGCGCTGAATTTTAATAAGCCAGATTTTTTCTGAAGGCCAAAACGGAAGTGAACCTATTCATGTTATACAAAACAAAAACAGTGGAGTTTGGAGATATGATTTTAATGTTATGGAGATAGGTAAAATTTGATGGTTCAAAGATAGTTGATTAAATTTGACGCTAGTTTCAAAAGGGCCAAAAGACCATTTGATACCAAAATCGGATGACGGTGAAATATTCACAAAGAGAGACCTCCATGCCACAGATCATGTGCAAACACAACCTATTCTGGATGATGAAGGTTTTACGAAATTGAAAGTTTTTCTTGCTCAAAGCTCTGACTTAAATATCATCGAGCAAATGTGAACAAACCTAAAAATAAGAGTTCATCAGACTTTGTAATCTTTAACAGTTGGAGGAACTGAGCCACAAATAATTGTTGATTGATTGATTTTGTTTAGTGGCATATCAACATCTAGGGGTTATTTAATGCTGAAATCTAAATATTTTGAACACAATTTTATGGCTTCGACTAAATGTTTTAAACGTAATCGTATGCCTTCAGCCACAGATAAAATGTATTGTTGGTCATTATATAAAATTGTATTTTTATGCTTTCATAGTGTTTTGGTTTGTTTTTACTATTTGCCCATAACTTGGACCCTAACAGGTGCTACCACGCCGAGTCAAGGTGAACGTGGAAACAATAGCAATTAAGAGGTGATTCCACGCTCCTCAAAAACTCCAATCTCCCAATCAAGGGATTTTCTGCCGGATGCAGTTTATCGTCATACCCAGTACTGACAAATAATTGCATTCTATATCTGTGTTATGGTCCAATATCCACGCATCACTGTTACGGTCCAAGGTTAGGACCAAGGAAGGACAACACGAACACAAAAGTAGGAATGACAAAGATATATTAAACAAAATAATAATACAAGAAGTTGAAGGTGTCAGTATGACTGTCAGTTTGGTTTAGAGTGAACTACTATTGTCTCGACTCGTTCCGTCTCGACTCGTTCCACTTCGTTCATACGTCTCTCTTGAGAGGCGCAGGCTTTATAGTGTCAGGAAGAGTTCATTGTCGTTACAGGTAAGATCCTATAACAATCTGTGAAGATGGTGAAGGATTTGAGCACATCACTTCTCAGGCACATTGAAACAATTATTCACTAGAAGTAAATATTAAGAATATAAAAATGTTTATAATAGGTATTTTTCAACTTTCTGTTTGTATCGGTGTCCGAAATATTTGAACGGCCTTTTATGATTGTCTCTCATATTCTTTCCTTATTCAGAAATCCAATTACGGAATATGATATTTGGGTATGGAAATGATTCCAAGAAGGCAAATGATATTTCTTCTAGAAAACAAGAGGCGAAACATCCGTTTATCAGCTGGCTGTTATTAGAAATATGGAATCGTTTAAAGTGATCAAAGAATTTTGCATGGTATTGTAGTAGTTATTGTTGTAGCAGGAATAATGTCGATAATAAAAGACTTTTTCTTTAATCATTTCGCCCCAAAAAGGCAATAAAGCCACTAAGACGGAAGTGGTTACTGATTATAGAGAATATTAGTTTTTAGTTTAGTTTGGTTTGGTTTGTTTTACAGCATATCAACCTCAATGGGTTAATTAATGCCGACAACATTTTTATTGCTGGTAATATTTTTTTCGAAAATATATTTCTGGTAATATTTTTTCTTCAAAAATGAATAGCTGGTAATATCTTTTTAATAAAAAGTGTATTGCTGGTAATATATTTTTTTTTCAAAAATGTATTTCAGGCAATATCTTTTTTCCAATATTTTGTTGGTAATATCTTTTTTCAAACGTGTATTGCTGTTAATATCCGATTTTTTTTCGGGGGGGGGTGTTTTTTTCAAAAATGTACTGCTGGTAATATTTTTTTCCAAAAATGTATTGCTGGTAATATCTCTTTTTTTTACAAAGTATTTCTGGTATTAAAACCTATTTTTACACTTTCATAATGTTTTGACCCCAGTTTGGTGGTTAACTATTTACCCATGGCTGGGACCCTAACAGGTGCTACCATTTCGGGTCAGGGTGGACCTGAGAACACCAGCGATTAAGAAGTGGTTCCACGCTCCTCAAAACTTTCTGATCTGAGACCTTGCTGTTAGAAGTAGTTTATCGTTTTACCCAGGACGTTGATGTAGTTTATCGTCATACCCAGGATAGAGAGAATATTAGGAAAAAACACTATTGACGAGCGAGAACAATAAAAAAAGGAAATTAAAAAGGCAGTAAATAACAATTGACGTTGCATTTAAATTTTGAATATCAAAGCTGACTGGAAAGCTTTAAATCGGAAGCGAGTTCAACAGGCGAGACGTGCAAGCAAAGAAACTATTAGTAAAGTTACATCTAATTAATTCAACCGCAAAATGAATCCTTTTTGCCAATCTAATACTACGCTTAAATTCATAAAGTCTAGGTACCATAGAGCAAAGGTCATCAGAACAATCACCATGAAATTATTTATAGAAAAGGCTCAGGCAAGTGGCATTAGGGCGATGGGAAAGTGACTGAAACCGGGATGCCAGGTCAGGACAAATAACATTACAGATTCTTCTTTAGATTTTATCAGGAATATCTAAATATATGACGATATGACGATATGACGATATGATATTAGCAATATTCGAAGCATGGACGAATGGTAGACTTGTAAATATGTAAGGTAGATTCTGAAGAGAAGAATTGTCTAGCACAACACGGAATCAACTTCCTATCAGCAGACTTAACATCTGATACATGTTTGCAGAGAGCATTAACCCAATAAGGCGCAACGATTCACTTTCCTGGAATATGATTTTCGATAGAGTTCTTCCTAATATATGTTTACTTATAAATAATATCCATTTTCTATTCATTATAACTCATTTCTGAAGTTTCTTTAGCCATATTTATTATTATTATTTTCATTTCCTTTGATATCTGGCGTTTACACATTTCTTTCCGGGTCCCGCCCAGGGACCTAAGGTTAGAAATGGCATCATGACACTTTCCACTGCAAAAAAAAAAAAAAATAATAATTACATAGATAAAGCCCTTCGTAAAGTGTGGGCTGTACTTGTCAGAACAATTTTTTGTATCTCTTTGAGGCATGGACTTCCAGGGATCCCTTCAATCAGCCTACTGGAATCTTTTCTAACCAGTCCAAGGGCTCCAACTACAACAGGAATTGTTGATGTTCCCATGTGCCACATTTTTTTTTTGTTTTTTGTTTTTGTTTTTTTTTAATCATACATTATATTTACTTGTTTATTAGTTTATGATATTTTAGTTTCATTTAAAGTATTTAATATATGTAATTTATAATTTTATTGTAAATGTTTACCTATCTTTAGTCGTGGTATTCAATGATTTTTATTTTTTTTCTCTTTCTAACTTTTTCTTTAAAAAAAACAATCGTTGTTTCGCAAGTGAAATTCCTCGCTAAGAGTTATAAGAATATTTAATGTATTTTATTTATTTATTTGTTTAATTATATAGTAGTATGAATAATTTTAATTTATTTATATCTAAGAGTAACATTTATCTGCTGTTGTTTTTACGAAAGTGGACGTAATTTTCGGAATTAGTGGAAAGCATTTTTTTTTTTTTTTTTAATGTTTATTTTGATTATCTTTGACTAGTAGCTCATTACCGCCGACTCTTTTTTTTTTTTTTTAAATCTATTATTATTATTATATTATTTCCTTTGATGTCTGTTGTATACATATTTCCTTCCGGTTTCCAACCAGAGACCTAAGGTCAGAAATGGCATCATAACATTTTCCACTGAGCTTCTTTTTATTTAAAGAAAGAAAAAGAAAAATCTACGACCACACATTTTACATAGATAAAGCTCTTTGTAATGTGTGAGCTGTACTTGGGAGTACATTTTTTTTTATATTTCTTTAAAGCGTGGGCTACCAGGGATCTCTTCATTGATTATTATTACTATACTAGATACCCGGTCTTGTCTATAATTCAACCTAGCCAACATCATCAATACATTAGACTACTGAAGGGACCACAAGAATTATTTCCCTCTGTAAGAATTAAAGAACGAACGATAGCAAGTATTAAATAATAGAAAGCAGAAATTATGAAAGAAAACCAAAAACTGAAAAGATAAAAATGAAAAAATGGAACAAAACGAATAGAAAGTGAGAAAGAAAGAAAAAGAAAGAAAGAAAGAAAGAAGGAAAGAAAGAAGGAAATAAAAAAAAGAAGTTGTTGAAATTATTGTTGTGATAGCTGTATTAATAGGAGGCTACTTGTCACGTGCTGCGCTTGCTGGTCACGTGGCAGCGTGACTGATTCACCCTCCACCAATCGTGGACGATGAAATAGAAACTGTCATTTAACCAACCAAAACAAGGGGTAACCGTTGCCCAGAATAAAATCGTACAAGCCAATTGCATCTGTGTGTCTGTTATTTAGTTATTTATTTATTCTTGTATAAGTTGATGTGGTAAAAAAACTATATATATATATATATATATATATATATATATATATATATATATATATATATATATATATATATATATATATATATATATAAGTTAATTCCCTTGAAACCAACACCGAAAATATTTGGCATTATTCAAAACTTGCAAAACTGAATCATTTCTAACATTTGCTTCCTAGTTTACTCAATTTTCTCATGACGTTGATTTCATTATGACGCACACACACACATACACACATATATAGTAAAGGTAACAAATCCGTTGGTATTAATTATATATATATATATATATATATATATATATATATATATATATATATATATATATATATAAAGATTTTGAAGTAATACTACCTTTCGGCGACTTATGTAAACCCCCAGTTTCAACTACCTCTTAATTGTTGTAGTTCCCAGGTCCATCCTGATTCGGGCTGATAGCACCTGTTAGCCGCTTAGCTAGTTATCCCCCAAAGAAGAGTAAAAATCCTGAAAGTATCATAATACATTTTCATAGTAAAAAATACCACTAATAGATTACCGACAACAGATTTTGTAAACGAAAAATTATCCGCTATAGATTTTTGTAAAAAGAAAATTACTCGAAAAATGAAATTTACAGGGATATGTATGTATGTATGTATATATAGGCAGCATATCTTCATTCAGGTATGTTTGGTTGAATAATCTAGACATATATTTATTTTTAATTTAATACTCTCAAATTCACGGATTAATTTCTTAATGTTGTTATTAAATTGAATAAGATTCTATAGTTTTGTTTTATTTCTTTTATTTTCCTAAGTACTTTCAATCTCATCCAAGATCATCTTCAAAGGTGAATTGCTAAGACAAAAATTAATGTAATTGATAGTTGTGATTTTTTTGTAAATGTGCATGAAACGCGCGCCTTTATAGAAAATTTTAAAATTAACTGTTACGAATATGTAAGGAAGGTAACCTCATTTATATATTTTTTATTATTAATCTTTTAAAATACTCAACCAGCAATTTAAAAAAGTTACAATTTGAGTATCCCAAAACATTACTTTTATAGTCATTTTAAAACATTGTTTTATAGGCATTTAAAGAACGACAAGGCGACATATAATCACAAAACCGACTGTGAGATATAACAAGGAAAGAATTCCTAACACTCACAGGATATTTTAAAATCTAGATAAGCAGGTGAAACAGCGAGTAAACTACTTAAATAGTTTGTATAAATGGATAACAGAGCAAGAAAGAAATGGATGGTCAAGTAACAAAAGTTACGTAGAGCAACAAAAGAGATAGTGTGAAGAGTTATGATCGACGACGTCCATGCTTCAGGTTTCTTAAATATCGAAAAACTGAAAACGAACAAGAAGAAACGAATATAAATAAATAAAATGAATACAAAACAAGTAAAATACATTAAGCCAAAGAAATAAATAAACTAAGCAAATAATAAAAAATTAACTAAACACGAGCGCACAGATAAACAGCAAAAAAACACGTAGTAATAACAACCAACAATAAAATAATCGATAATAAATAGGACAAATTTAACTAAGAACACTATAAAGAGCCAAAGAACTGCATTCGGATCCACAATTATTCCCACTCAATAATTCGAAATACAACCGTTAGCGACCACTCAAATAACTGTTAGACTAAAACAATAGACTACCCATAATGCAATACCCACAATGCATCACAGATAATGCATATATAAACAGTCGATCAAAAACATAACGCACATGGACTGACGATTACGTATAGCATGAAACAGACTGTCGCCTCTTGGTGTTGACTTCAATGTCCATATATATATATATTTATATATATATATATATATATATATATATATATATATATATATATATATATATATATATATTCCGAATTTTCTAAAATGCTCAAATGCTAAATAGCCAGGTAAGCTTCAAAAGTATTTCTAAGATTACTCTAATATTGTGCAAACGTTTTCGCTACATTGATCTGGTATTAAAAACTGTGCTTTTTTCCCATCCCAAAAGTTCTAACCAGCCTCATACCCAAAACGCATGGAGTGAACTTTTTATACATTTTTAAAAATCTCATCTTCGACGCTGTCAGTCGTTCTTCGTGAATCGGAAGGCAGAAAGACGCACGTGTCCAATTGAAAACAAGCCAAAAAGTGTCGTAGGAGACGCCGTGAAAACGCATGCAGGGTCGTCCACGTGTCTGTTATAGAGTGACAAGCGACAGTGCTATCACTAAAAGCCGAGATGCGTCGACTAGCCTAATAAATCAAATTTCTTTCTTTGTTCAAAGAAAAACCGCAGATGTCTTTCATCTGTTCCTGAAAGAATATCATCGTCTCGTAGCTGACTCGCTGTGGAACACGATTTAACAAACCAGTGTCTTAACTATGACCTTGAACCTCGCTTAGATACATTTGGTAAAATACTTTTTTGTGAAGCAAAGATTAGTCTGCTAGTAGCAGAGACCAATTCAGCTTTCTTCAAGGATTTAATTCACCCGATTGGTTGGGCTTAGTACTATTAATGACAATGACTAATAGCTATTAATTTTGACTGGTATTTCTTTTATCTAACCAACTAAAAACAGCATGGATCAAACAAAGAACATTAAGGTCTTTTTGATCCATCATTCTTCCTGAAGATAGGGACAAAAATGATTGTGACCTATCAAAGATTCTGGGAAAATAAAGAATGTATATTTTATGGAAGGTTCTATCATTTGTACTACTAGGAATTGGGGTCTAGAGGAAATAAAATCTCTCTAGATATTCTTTGTTTCTCCACAATCTCTCAGTGCCATATTCGATGTTATTGATTTGCATAACCTAGTAGAATTCTTTTATGTGCCATGTCCCTTCAGGACATGGGTGATCATGGCTCTCCACAACTTCCTTTTTATTTTTTGTTCTAAGTAAATTTTGAGATTTTTTATATCAATTCAGAAAACTTTAACACTTCTATTGCCTTCAAAATGACCTACAGATCTTAAATTTGTGTCGTGCTAGACAATGTTTCTCATCAGAATCTATCTTGCACTTTTATAAAGCTACCATTCATCCTTTCACTGAATATTGTTGTCACATCTGGCTTGGTTCTGCAATGTCATTGGTGTTAACTCGGTTTCAGTCATTTTCCCTCTGCCTTTTCGATAAATATTTTCATGACAATTGTTATGATGGGCTTTCCTCTTTGGTAGCTCGACTTCACGAATTTAAGCGCATTGCTAGAAAGCTATCATCATTTTATTGGTGAAATAACTTATAACCGTAAGTTCTATGCTAATAGTGTCTTCTCTCGCACTTCTCACTTGTGGATCTCTTCTGACTTCTTGCTCTCCTGCCAAACTACAAACTTCATAGATTTAAATACAACGTCAATCGCTATCTTCTTGACTCCTTATCTTGAATTATTCTCTGTTTCTTTTACTCTCCATTACCTCTTGATTCATAATGGCGTTAACGCCTTAAGACGAAATGATAAAAAAACAGAAATTGTAAGATATCTTTCCTCACTATGTTTTCCAAACATTTCAGCTCTTTCTTATTGCAAGTATAAGTTTTTTTTCTACTTACCAACCTCCCCACAAGGTAAGGGTTTCCTAGTAGTTTCTTGAACTTCCTCGTTGCTCAAATGATTTGTCTATGGTATTCTTAGCAGCCATCAAGAGAACCACTTTCCTGTCACATCTTCAACGGAGAGGAAATTGTCCAACATTCAGTGGCACATGGGGTGACATGGCAATTCAGTCCCATTTTCTTTGTTTCTATCAACATTTTCTGAAGACTTTGCTTAGATTCTGGAAGATATATTTCGCTAAGCGTATTCGAATTTCTGTGTCACTATTTCTGTCGTCTTTTACTACATTACACGGATAATTACATTTCTGTACCTGCTGGTGAAAACCCCAATATGTAACTCAAATTTTGGATTGTCTCTTTTGCTGATGACCATATATTCCGTCTTTTATAGTTAATAGTTATTGTAAGAATTGGAATGATTTCCCACGAATCACCTGTGTTAAACGGGTTGCTAAGAATGATGTGTGTTTCTCTTTGCTGAGATTGATCAGATCCCAATTACCATTCCTGTAACCCACTATGAGATGCATGGGCACTAATTTCTCTACAGCTGTATCAGCAATATTTGTAAGGAAAGATAACCAGACGGAACCCATCCCTCTTCTTGTTGGGTTTGAATTCAGAGTTTTTCCTTGTACTGATAGCTCTACAAAGGTTAAAGAGCACAGAGTCGGCTATTAGTTTGAACTCAGTGTTTCTTTCTCCTACACTGGATGCCAAACAAACCTAGTTCTGTTTTTAACATAAAGCTAGAAAAAAATGGATTCGTGCTTTTCTCAAGAAAAGAGAATCAAACAGACTCTGACAGAATTTGAACTCGGCACACTGACTGCATTTTTTCGATAACCGTTAAACTGAATGCACATTAAAAAATTGAACTTATAATGAACTTGACAATATATTTTCTCACAGTTTATTTCCCCCATCTTTATGAAAAACAGAGTCCCTTCTTCTATTTACGGGTCCTGCAACTGAAGGGTACTAGAGAATGAATCGACTAAAACGTTGTGCAAAGATCAAAAGTAACCAAAGGTTCGCTCGTTCTTGCCATTTTTGTAGTTTATCATATTAGACGGCATAAAAGGAAAACCCTATCTTTGAATAGAAGACATTAAGCTGATTCAGTTCTTGTCGCTTAGAAAAGTGTGTCTGTAAATGATTTATAATGACAGACAGATGGAAGCGAGTGACAAATGGTTGGAAAATGCAGTCAATTAATTGAAATGAAACAAACAAAAACGAACGGCTCTATTTTCTTAACTCATCTGATGGATAAACCTTTACATAAAAGATCAAGACAACAATCATCAAATGTAATGCAACCTTGAGATGATAACTTGGTAGTTCGCGTTAGGGTTAGAGGTCAAAATATTAAGGATGCGTGTTTCGAGGCTTTTAGTGGGTGACACAATTCGAAATATGTCTAGCTAACAAAATAAACGAAGAGTATCGCTTGGTTTGAGGAGGCAGTTTACCAACACAGGAGAAGGAAATACAGGGTTTCCATTTACAAAGAATTTGGGAATCTATTTTAATGTCAGAACAAACGATAAGTAGGATTAAAATATTACAACATTTCTGAGATTAAAAATGTTAAGATTAATTTATTCCTATTTTGAAACCCGATTACTCGCGGATAATCTCTTCACGGCCCTTCGTATTAGTTTCGCTTTTATTCTGGGTTGATACACTCTTCATTGTTAATATTTTATTACAAGTATTCATCTAACGTATTTGGCCACAAAACTCTGGCTCCATACACTATTCATTATTAATAGTTTTTATTCACTCTTACTCTCACATACGAGGTGCCCTCTTCACAAAAATACCATAACATGCCAGATTTTTCGTAATTTTTATTTCTTATATTTTATAACTTAGATTAACATGAGGAAATACTCGCAACTGATTAAAGAACCTAAATTGTGGAATTGTATTTTAGATTTAACCAGTCCATTATTTATACCCAAAGAGAATATTGCCGTCATTTCAATGCCAGAATACCAGCATCGGATTTCAGGATTCGTTGATTGATTCAACGGTTTAGGCAATATGGTTCTGTAAGTGACTTTCTACGATGTGGAAGACTACGTGTATACATCAATAAACCCAAAACAACTCAACGATAACATCTGTACACAAATTCGAGGATCGCAGCTAGAGTAATTAACCGTTGTTATGAAGAAGGCTATCGAATTAGCGCGTTTATGTGAAGTTGAGCATGGAAGACATTTACGTCATATATATTTTCATAATTAAAAGAGAATATATTGCCTATGTTTTAATTTTCTTTCTATATAGAACTATTTTTGAATACTAAGAAAATGTGGAAATTACATTTTTAAATCCCTAGGTGACTTTTGGGACATCCTGTATTGTAAATATAAGACATGATTTGGGGTCGATAAATGTTTCCCTATAGGAGATTAAAAATTTGAACATAGAATAGACTGTGCTAGGAGGAACGTCACCCAACATCGTAAATTGCTTCAAAACATTAACCTAAAATTCTTGCTCGTGAACATAAATATCCTTGTCAGATAGAGGAATTCATATATAGATGACATGCATATACCACCTAACGCCTTCAGAATTGTCTAAACTGTTTGCTTTATAAAACTGCTTTCTAAGATCAATGGTTAAAATGCCTTTGAGCAAATGAAGCCTGTAGGTCTCAGCGAGGTCAATCCCTCGAAACTCCTGGACTGGCGCTACACAATCACAAGCAAAGAACTGTAACAACAGAAACCACATCACTTGAGAACATTCAACAGCAGCAACGGCTGAAATGGGTATCGCATATAACTCGAAGAGAAAATAATGACATAATCAAGATGTAGACGTTCCACACAACTTCAAACAAAACGTTAGAAAGGAAGGCAGACCCTATAAATAATAGAAAGAGCGATAACAGTTACTGGACTTGAGAAAACTATTTTCCCGAGAAATTGTTTTAAGAGAAAGATTTTATGAATTTCAACTGACAGTATAAACTGCCGAATGTTTCCTTATAAGGAAACGGTTCATATTTCCGTTACCATTCTAAACCTTATTATTATTATTACTTTTATCACAATAATCTGGGTCCATACAGTCATTATTATTTTTTTATGTTTATTACTAGTTTTAATCAACTCTTATTTTTGTTGCTATTGATCACAACATTATGCGTCAGTACATTTATATTATTACTATGATTTCATTCTTATACTTAAACTAGCAGCATGGCCCGGCGCTGCCCGTGCTTGATTCAAAAATCGTACGACTCATACACCAATCGCTATCACTTGACTTAAAATATATTTTCCCTTCCTTGCATTTAAAGGAGTGCCCTTTGCCGTGCTGATGTTGCTACATGCCTTACTTCTTACCTATTTCGCACTGCGAATTTTTTCTAAGCTCTATACTAAACATTAAATCTGTAGTGTGGTACATGTGATAAGCGCAAAATAAATTAACGGCATTGTTATTTATTTGAAAAAAGAATGTTAACAACAAATACGTTTTCACACCCAACCTAGTTCTGCGGAATCAGAATCAACATTGAGTTTAAGCAAGCGAATGAGCCAATTGGAGTAAAGTGCCATGCAGATTTAAATTTTTCCCACTTGTGACGAATGCAGCTATCGATTATTTTGCATGCTAGCATGCTAGTTAACATTCGTGTCAGTCAGCTGTTGGCTCTCACGCTGGCCAATAGAATCTTCCTGCCTGTTCGTGGCAGCCAGCTATAGGCTCTCACTCTGGCCACTAGAAAATGGCCGCAAACTACATGAAAACTGCCGTAGAAGCATGAAAAATCGATTATTTCCACTATCGATGGGAGTTGGGAAATACAAAGTCGGTCTTGGCCTTTCTACTAACTTGGAGCATGTGCATGTAAATTTTGGTACAAATCCGTCGAAAATTGCGGCCATGCATTCGTTAAACACACACACACACACACACACATCCTGCCTTTTAGAGATATATACACTAGAATATACTGAAAACTAAATTATAGAAGCTTTTAACACAACTTTATTTGTTATTATCTCTATTAGTTTATTACTAATTTTATTATAGTCGGTACACCTCAATTTGTCTCTGAGTTTTAAAAGAAACACCAATATGCCTGAGCAGGCGTCTGCAACAAGGATTAGATAGCTAAATTAGTAGACGTGAGTATTCAGAAATGAGCAGTCAGGCATTACTAAAATATTTTATTAACTACGTGTTTTAATGCATTTTATTTTTGCTGCATTTATCCCAACACTCTGAGGTAATACCCTTTTCATTATTACTATTATTTCATTACTAGTTTTTATCCCTGTTCTTTTATTGTCCTTTCTTATCTAGTCCTGGGTATGAAGATAAACTGCATCTGGCAGCAAGGCCTTTGATCGGGAGATTGGTGTTTTGAGGAACGTTAAACTACCTCTTAATTGCTGTTGTTCCCAGGTTCACTCTAACCCGGGGTGGTAACACCTATTACGGCTCCAGCTATGGGCAAATAGTGAATCCCCAAACAATATGAAAGTATAAAAATATATTTTATAGTACAATACCAGCAATACATTTTATATATAAAAAAAATTACAAATGATATATATTTTTTAATCAATTCACTCTAAGCAAGGCGATGATGCCACTAAGACGCAAGGGCTTACTGGGAGTGAAAAATAATGTGAAATCTTTAGAAGGAACCGGAAACCCAATCCTAAACAGGAAACAATGGATAAATCTCTACTCCTGTTCGAAAGACTGGGGAAGAGTATGAATCGGACGATGAATTACCAATAATACATTTTTAAAGTAGAATTATCAACAATAAATTTTATAGCAAAATGACAAACAATACATTTTATATGTTCAAAATATTTAGATTTTGGCATTAAATAACTCTTAGAGGTTGATATGCCACTAAACAAAATCAACCAAACCAATCAAAATATTTGGATTTCGGCATTAAACAACCTATAGACGTTGATATGCCGCTGAACAAAATCAAACAACCATCCTTTATTATCACTAAAATCTTCTCATTCCCTTTCACTCTAAGTAACTCATGGTGTATTAGTGGCATTATCGCCTTGCTTGAGGTGAAATGATAAAAAAAAATTCACTATTATTATTGTTGTTTTTTTATCCTAACATTCTGGGTCAACGCACTTTCATTACGCCTATTATTATCATGTTGACTGTTTTATTTATATTGTTTACACTCGGGTTATTTTCTTCTCTTATTATTGCAGGTTTTCATTAAGAAAATTTAGTTGAAATTATTACTTATTATTTTATTACTATTAATTTTTATCGCACAATATGCTCTCTCTCTCTCTTTCTCTCTCTATCTCTTTCTCTCTCTCTCTTTCTCTCTTTTCTCGCTCTCTCTGTATTTGCTCTCGTTGCATTGTTATTATCATTTATTTGTAATTTTAGAGCAAAAATTTTAATACTTCTTTGAGTCTACTTCATTATTGTCGTTTTCAAATGTCACAACAATCTTTGTCGATACAATTTCGCAACTATTAATATGAATGTATTACTAGATTTACTTTATTCTAAAGGACGGGACCATCATGACACGCCACAGATTCCTTTTCTTTATAAGCTGTGATTTACTATAGCTTATAAATAAAGACAGAAGTGTAATTACTTTTTGCCTTCACCCCCGTTTTAAATTCAAAGAAGTCTTTTCCTAGAGTGACTGTCACCCAAAGCTTATGAATATATCAGTTATGGATTAAATAGCAGAGTAGACTGGGCTCTCCAGCCTTGTTTTTAATGATTCGTTGAAAATATTTTTAGATTTCAATAATTTTTTCTGCGGGCTGGGTGGGATGGAGGAGATAATAATGAATTAGTGATACAAGTTTTATTAATTAACTGCTCTGATTTGCTTTTTCCCTTGATGCCTGAACTTTGAGAATTTAAGTGTTCTACTAGATTGGCATCTAGGTCCCACCTTTTTACTTTTGAATTAATAAAATGAAACCGCTACTTCTAATCCTACAGTTTCTTTTCTCGCATTTCCCGTCTGTGAAATTACCTTCAGTTTACTTGCTTCTCTCATAACTACAACCTTTCAAAATGTAAATGCAATGTCAATCACCATCTTCTACATTCTTTAACCCCGTTCAGCTTTTATCCTTTCCTCGGTTCTCCTTATTTCCGGTCTTTTCTCCCATCTTTACACTCTGTAACCCCCTGCGTACCAATTAAATGATTAAAAAAGTAGGAGAGAAGAGATGGATTCATGCCTTTCCCATGGGTATTTGCGCGTAAGTGAATATAACGAAACCAACCGAAATTGGAACTCGGCTTTCTGATTAACAACTCCGAGTGATTATTTAATACACCAGCTGCACAGCACCTGGTAATCCCAAGTGGTCACCCATCTAGGTACTGACCAGTTTCGACGTTGCTTAACATCAGTGATCATAGGGGAACCACCATAATGTTAAAAAATAGTTTATCCCCATATTGATCTATTTAATTAGTGTTCCGATTATGAGACGTGAGTTCAAATCACGATATGGTCGATTTCACAATATGATATCAGTTTGGGGAGACGATCCAAGCGAGGGTCATCGTTGGGAATTGCCTGAAAATCATACCCCACGGGTTGACCCCCAGCCTTTTGAGTGAAACTGTGTTATTTTGGGCTAGTAGTAAGTTACGAGTAATCGTGACTGCGGGTTCAAGCGATGATCTATTGATCACACCATATTATGTGCTCTCTTCCAGAAATTGTACCGAAAAGTCCGCTCATCGATTTTTCTTTTTTCTTTTTCTTTTTATCAATTTCACCCATGCAAGGCAGTAAAGCCACTACGACACAAGGGGTTATTGAATGTGGAATAATTAGAAAACAGGAACATTACTAAGGAGAGAGAACAAAAAGAGAGTAATCAGGAGGACAGTAGAGAGCGATTGACTGTGCATTTACATTTCATGAAGCAGGAAGTGAGATACGCAAGCTAGAAGTGCGAGAAAAGAAACCGCTAGCACAGAACCTACGGTTACATTTAGCCATTTCAACTATAAATTGATAAGATATCAACACCAGTTTAGTACTGCGCTTAAATTCATAAAGTCTAGGTACCCCAGGGAAGAGCTCATCCGAGCAATTACCATAAAAATATTTATAGAAAAGACTCTAGGATGGTGGGAGCAAACTTACGGCGGTGGAAAAGCCGCCGGATCAGGGCCAGTAATATTGCTGATTTCTCTTCGGATTTTGTCAAGGAGCTCAAGGTAAATAGCAGGATCACCAGATAATATGTAGAAGCAATATTCTAAGCATGGACGAATGATAGACTTATAGATATGTATGATGGATTCTGGAGAGAAAAATTGTCTCGCTCGGCACAGTGAACCAACTTTATTAGCAGATGAGCTAGCAATGGATTCAATATAGTCTTTCCTCTTTATGTCGGCGGAAAATGTCAGCCCAATAAGGCGCTCGCTATATAAATGACAAGTTGACTCTGTGTTATACACAAAATAGAAATGTGTCTGTTCAGGCGTCGGCAAAACGGATTATCTACCCACTAGCAGACTGGCGTACTTGGAAATGAGCATCCAAATGTTTCCCTTGACTAGTTTCTTGACTTATAGGTACTCCAGCTTGTGATCTACCAAGCTTAGACTAATAATTGAAAATTTGATCACCTCACTGGGGAATAATGTGGTAACGAGCTAATCTTACATCCCATTATTGAAATTCTGTATTGAAAGTCCGTATTGGATTTTACGGGCGCAGCATATATGTGGTTTCCTGCCTTATTAAATTATCATGAAGTAATATATTTATACTTAGTGAGTTTGTCTTGCAAATTATTATTAAATTTGAGAGTTTTATGTTAACAGAGGGCTCAATATTGGTGGCCTTGTTTCATTCGAAGCTTAACGTTAGTAAGTAGACGTAAAATAAATACTTGCTTTATATTTAAACTCATATTTAGCGATCCTCAATGACAAAAGAAGTAGAATATTGTTCGTTTCTTTTACAGAGTTTGCCCTACAATGGCCAGAAATCATTTTTCATAAGTGAGTTATCAATTTAATCATTTGGGAAAGAATTTTTTTCCTTTCTTTTTTATACTTTTTTTTTTTTTTTTTTTTTACTTCTTTCCATTTCAAATCGTTTCTATTGCAATGTATCGAATGTTTCCTCACTTCTTGGTTCTGTAACCACAATCACGACGGTTTTTGTTTTTGATAAAGACGATGATTGTGAGGGACAGTAAGGTGGGGGGTTGGCGATCTCGGTTGGCGGGTAAACGTCTTCCTTTCTTATCTCCTCGTAGCGTCTCTTTTCCGCCATCATGTGTAGTCTTTCTCTTCCTCGGTAGCTGCACTTTCCCTCACACTCCGTCTTCATTTTTGTTTACTTCACGATTGCAATTCTGTCTCACTTTAATAAACTCGCTTCGTCATTCTTTACAATGTTTTATTTTCTATCAATCGCCCTCACTCAGTTTATTTCTTACCGACTTTTTCTTCCTTGTCTTAATATCTTTCTGTTTATCCATTTCCCTTTTTTTACTATCTTCTCCATAGCATATAAAGCTTCTCTTTTATCTTTACTATCTTTTATTGTGGCTTTTCAATTTAGTTAGTCTCTACTTAGTGTTATTTTCCGTCTCTGTATAGATTTATATTTATCAGTCTCTCTCCATCTTCTCCTTAGTACATAATACAACTTTACTATCTTTAACTTATTTAACTTGATTAGTCTTTCTTCTATCACCATGCTATTTTCTGTCTCTCTATATCGTTCTTTTTTATTCGTCTCAATCTTTCTTTTTTAGTATCTTCTTCCTAGTTTATAATATTTCATTTCTATCTTTAATTTCTTTTATCTTTGATTGGTCTCTCTTTCATCATCTTTCTTTTTATTTTCCGTCTCTCGATATTTTTTTTATTTATCACGATCTCATTTCTGTTCGCTATGTAAAGCTATCCTCCCTCTTTTATATTTAATATGTTTCCTTCTTTAATAAGTTTTCTTCTCTCTACCCCCCTCTCTCTCTAGCTTCCGTTTTTTTTTTTTTCTTTTTGTTTTTTGCTTCTTCCTTTCCAATTGTCTTTCCGTCTGTCTTTTTTTTTTTTTCCAGCTTTCTTTCTTTTTTGTGCTGGTCCCAAAAAATGGCCTATCCAGTATAAATAAAGTTACAATAATTAATGTACAGTTCATGGTTCACCTACACTATCTCTGGCCCTCCAAACTCGGCTTATCTCGACGCCGGTGATGCATCTAACACCTACGAAAAACGAAAACTCAAGTGTATTAGATTTCTACCTTCCACCCCCTGCCCCATAACAACGGGCAGTTTCCATTAAGACATTCACTGATAATGCGTATATTGATTGATGGTGAAATAAAACACCACAGAGCAAAAGTGATTCCGAAATGGCCGGAGGTAGATGGGGATGTTTTGGGAAGATGGCGACCGGCAAGCAAAGATCGTAAAGGGAAGCAAGACAGTATGGCAATGAGTAAGGGTTGGACGATTGCTGTGTTTATAAGAAAGATAGGGAAAGAAAGGGTGGAAAGGAAAAAAAAAAAAATAACCGAAAGGGGGAGAAAAGAAAAAAGAAAAAATATAAATAAAATTAGAATGATGAATGAAGTTGAGTCTATTGGAAAATGTGACCAGGTTTTGGCTAAAGATGACCCTACGATCAGGTAAAGAAAGGTCACGTTTATGAATACAAATAGAAAAAAAAAGATTAAGAAAAAATAGTCATATAAAAGAATCGCGATGTAAATATATTAACAGAAAAGAATAGGAAACAAATCGAAACAGTGGTTCTCGTGTAACTTACCCAATCTAAACATAAAAGATGATCAACACCCCACCACTGCCATTAACGAGACCTGATAAAATAACATCAAGAGAGCTGGTGAGTGTATGAGAATCGGCTAAATCTCGTAATGTATAGTGGATGACTTTATCAGAATAAATCTCTCTGTCGCTATCCAGTTTCGACTATTGCCAAATAATGAACTTGCGATGAGACTCAAGTTTTGCGGACGGCCAATATGGCAGCGAAAATAGCCAACAGATAAACAAAGCCTCAATGTGACGCTGTTGACATCAATAGCAGGAAATAGTAATAATCGTCGGAGATAATAATAAAAAAAAAAGAATAAGAATACACGGAATAGCTTCCCAAACGTGAGAAAATTGTAATCTGTCACTAACAGGAAAAGGAAACGGAAGAGTTAATTACACATTTTTTTTAGTTTGACACAAGGTCATATGAGCGCGTCAGACAGTATGAATAGAACTCACTACCCGACACCGGTCTTCAGGAAAAGCGATTACATTACAGAGAGCAATATTATGGTTTCTATTATCCAAAACAAGGCTCCCTTACACGAGCATTCAGTGAGGATCGAACTCAGAACATTCTGATTTGAGAGAGGCTATTACATTATAGAAAGTAACCTACACATACATATAATATAAACAAGATTCCGTTAGTTCAGAACGCAACAAGGATCGAACTCACAGCACTCATATTTGAGTCAAGGATTCTAGCCATTATCTATCTTATATATATATAAAATTATATAGCTTCTGTTAGTCTGTCCGGCACACCTTCTAAAATATCCATACATTGTCTGATTGAAACCGCATTTTAGGGAGAAGTTCAAACAGGTAAGCGCGTACAAAGTACAATTGGTTTTACTAGTATAATAAATTTGCATTAAATTTTTGGTGAAAAATTAAAAGTTTTATTATTGAACATGCAAAATACTCCTACTATTTAAAAAACAAAACAATTTAATGATTAAAATATCAAATACTTACTTATTAAACATGTAATATTATTTGTTTATTTTTTATATTTTATCGATTGGTTTGCGAAACGTAGAGTTTTTAAGCGATAATTTCAACAATACTAAATATTATATGGATTTAAACACGTTAACGCGTGTTACAAAAAAAAAATTAGTATTATAAAAAGTTAAAATCAGTATTAAACGTTTAGAAATTTCGTACAAGTGACATAGTCAGTTTACAGTAATGGAAATCTCCTGAGGCTAAAACGCATTAAGCAGCTAATGGTTTGTGAGTAAAGCGTGCTAACAAAGTCTGTAGGGTAAAACACTCAGGAAAAAGACGAATTTTATTAAACAAGTTTAGTTTAGTTTGGCACAAGACCGTATTTATGGTGCACCGGTGAAATATAAACTTAGTATACTAGATGTTTGTTTTGAGAAGCATTCTTGCTCGTCATACTGCAACAGTCAGCACTGACACATTTACTAATGCTAATTTAGTCTGATACAAGGTCACAAATAAGGAGCACCATAATCAAAGATAGTAAAATTCAGTTAGGTCAGATTCCTAACTTCAAGTATCTAGGCATTTAAAAAGATGTTTAGTCATTAGCATCGACATCACAATTTATATAAATCGATAGTAGCATATTAGCTATCTCGAGAGAAGTCCTCCTGTATCTTTTTACCGGGATCAAAGCGTGGTATCTGTTCTCCTTATAATTTATGGAGAAGACGCCCGATCCCAGGGATTCGAACTCCCTCACTGCACTAAAAGAGGGAGGGTCGGTGGAATATCAACGCCAGCGAGACAATGGTCGCAGGGAGCGGGAAATTTGCCTCGTGAACAGAAGTCCAAATATCTAATAAATAATTAATTTATAATAATATCTAATAAATAATTAATTTATAATAATATCTAATAAATAATTAATTTATAATAATTATAAATGCAAATACAGCAAAAAGCAAAAATGTTTTCGCTCGCAGCATAAAATTCTCGAACCTGTAAAATTCGAAAATTTCCCTATTTTGCCTCCCAAAATAATATCAGCGGATAAAACATTCAGAATTTTCGCTCCAATTTAATCTCAATTTATCGAAAAATAAAGATGTTTGAAATGAAAATGGATTTAAATTTAGACAAGCAATAAACTACGTAAATGTAATCTATAGAAAAACGAATAAAAATTTGTTTATTTTTCATTGAAATTATATATTACTAGCAGGATATTTCTTCGCAAAGATATATTCACTACTTGAAATCTTTGAAACAAAAATTTTAAATGAACGTCATTCATAAATTGGCTTGTTATAGTTAAGGAAAGTTTTACAAATAGATGCACTATTGAAGGCCAAGTAAAATGCAAATTTCAAAAACTTGTCTGCACAATATTAGACGATATTCTTTAACAGAATATTTTTTATATGAAAATCAAATCAATCCTTAAATAAAAGAACCCTAATGAAGTGAATTAATGAAATAAACTTTTTAAAAATCAATATTTAATTAGTTAAACCTGAAGAGTGATATTGCCTAAAAGTAGATAATATATATGACATATATATAAGATATTGAGCCTTTAGTAAATTGCTCTCTCGAGTAGTTTGTAACACGTTTATTTATGATCTCTCAGTTGCGTCTTTGTCTTTGGGCACAGTGCACTCCGGGTCGACTCCGTCAAAGGACAGAGTCACAACTGAGGAAAATTATACTGAGAGGTGCCGGCCCTGGGGAACAGCTGCCCGAGGCCGCGGCCTCTCATTGCACTAGAGAGAAGGGTCGGTGCACGCACCGAGGCCAGCGGAGCTCGGGGGATTTTTTTTTTTTTTTGCCTGGGTGTAAGCGCTCAGGCTCCCCATATTAAACCGACCTTGTGTCATAACCTGACATCGTGAGGCGTTGAGTAAATACAAATTGCTCTCTCGAGTAGTAAATAACACGTTTATTTATCATCTCTCAGTTGCGTCTCTGTCTTTCGGTAGAGTGAGCTCAGGGGCGGCTTCGTCAAAGGACAGGGTCACAAGTGACAAAATATTTTACTGATAAGTGCCCAGCCTTGGGGAACAGCTGCCCGAGGTCGGGCCTTCTCTATGCACCAGGGAGAGGGATCGGTGTTCGCACCGAAGCCAGCGCAACCGACGTTTTCGGGGACTGCGGGCAATTTTTGTTCCTTGCCCGGGTGTACGCACGCGGACTCACCATATTAAACCGACCTTGTGTCAAAACGCGTAAATACCAAATTACTACAAAGTAGAGCTGGGACATTTTAAACTCAGAATTCGTGGTAGAATATTGATGATGGCCAAACCAAGAGTCCTCCACAGGAGCTTACTTAAATGCCACGCGATATATATATATATATATATATATATATATATATGTGTGTGTGTGTGTGTGTGTGTGTGTGTGTGTGTGTGTGTGTGTGTGTGTGTGTGTGTATTTTAAAGTAAATATCTCTACATCTTATTTTTTATTTTTATTTTATTTTTCACGCGTGTATTGAGCACTTTTTAATAATACTGTTTCCTGGCTCAATTTAACTCTGACCATTAACCATATATATATATATATATATATATATATATATATATATATATATATATATATATATATATATATATATATGTAGAAATATAGTTTTAAACTGTGCTATTTTTATGGGTGCTCAATATCAGAGATAGATCATACATATATAAAAGTCGACATTGAAGTCAACACTCATAGGCGACCGGCTGTTTCATGCTAGACGCATTCGTCAGGCCGTCATATATATATATATATATATATATATATATATATATATATATATATATATGCTTGTATGTGTGTGCATTCGTATGTGTGTGCGCGTCAAACTGAAACATACTTTTGTTCAGTTTTTGATATATTTCTATTTGCGCGATTCTATTTTAGACTTAATGATTTCCATATAGGTAAATGCCTGCATTCTCACTGAAAGTATCTTCATAAAAAATAATAATGTCGGACACTCCAGCACTAACTCACCACGGCTTACATCTCTCGGACCATAGCGCAATAAGGACATATTTGAACCAGCGTGGTATTATACAACCCTCGATGTTCTAAACATATTATGATACTTCAAAAAGCGTTTTAAAATAATGAAAACTCTTATAAAAAATTTTTTCAAAAACTTATTATTATAGTAGTATAAGTAAAATGCGTGACAATAAGTAACAGTTTAAACGAAAACGCTTCAGATCAATAAATATTTGAACAATTTTAATACTCATTAAGTCCAAAAAAGAAAAGATTTTCAAGAAAAATATAATAAAACATAGCAAAAGTACCTTGTCAGACTTAACAGTATATATATATATATATATGTATCCGATGCGATGAGAACGAAAGTAATATATAAATTCTAACGTATTCATGTATCACGTGCATTAAATGACTGACAAATGAGAATCAGCCCAAACAAAATATATATATATATATATATATATATATATATATATATATATATATATATATATATATCCGCACCTTCAATACATATATTTTATGGTGATTTTATAAGCGTAGTTGAGATATGGCACAAGGCTAAATCTGTGGGGCACCCAGTGAGAAGCGAAATCACTACTGAGTGGTAATTGTTGTAGCGAGACAAGTTTTTTAATCATTACACCAGGTTTAGGTGCCCCAGTTCATATATTCTATGGTAAGAGTTGTTAGAAGTTTCTTGATAGATATTTTGTTTCGTGGACCCTGATAATTTGTGTCAAGACCTGAACTGGCTAAAAGATAGGGAGAGTTGACTGTATGCCAAAAAATCCGTTGATCTTTTTACTGTGCTTTGGACAGCGGGAATAAATTCTTGACCCTCTCCCTTGCAGTCAGTGCATAATTCCTTCTCAACCCGTCGTCAAATTCATAACACTCATTTCTTGCGTGCTTTCTATCAGTTGCATATCGACGAGACCAGCGACCAAAGTACCATTGCTTCCGTGAGCGTTTTAGGCACAGCACCAACACATATGGACATTTCACA
>OZ038498.1:80252517-80265017 GCA_964036315.1 Acanthosepion esculentum
CATTACAAAATCGGAAACAAATGATACAGAATTGAATAATGACATCGTATGTAATAATAATAATAATAATAATAATAATAATAATAATAATAATAATAATAATAATAAACCGAAGGTTTCATTCTTACTGCACAAGACTAATACTTGCTAACTAGGAATTACCAAGCGCACATACGGTAAAAATGTGATAAATATACAGAAACAATTGACCTCACAACTACAGCTCACACATTATAAAAGCTTTATCTATGTAAAATGTGTGTGCCATTATGTTTTTCTTGTTTTTCTTTTAATTTTTATTATTTTACAAAAAAACGATCAGAGGAAAATGTCATGAAGCCATTTCTAACCTTTGGTCACTGGTTGGGATCCGGAAGGAAATGTTTACGCAACAAAAAAAAATCAATGATATAATAATAATAATAATAATAATAATAATAATAATAATAATAATAATAATAATAATAATGATAATATCAATCATATAATAATAATAATAACAATCATAATAATAATAGCTCGTTTTTAGATAATGGGGACGGCTGAAGTATCCACCAGTTAAAACGTAATGAGAAAAATCAGCAAGAATTTAAAGATCAGTTCAAATAACCTGCGCAATAACAACAATGATTTGTTTCTGAATTTTAGACATCTAGGAAGCCCGAAGAAAATCTCGGACGAAACGTACTGATAAAACTAACAATGACCAGAAGAATCATAGTAAAGTGTGGAAAATATATAAATTCAAATCAATTTCATTCGGACAATATCAAAGACGAAAACCAAAATTTCCCGCATTTATTTGCCACAGTTTTGTCATCCATTCACACACGCTCGTTATGTACGGAACTCACTGTTCCCTCCTCTTCTCTTGCCTTCACTATGTCCTGTGAGTGTTAAATTCTCTAGGTCCTCTTCCCTTATTATGTGCTTCACAATTTTAAGCCCTCTCTTTCTGATTGTAAGTATACATTTCCTTGTGTTTATTTTCTTAAAAACTAACTCCTTACTCATGCGTATGTCCATTGTATTCGAAGGAACCCTTTGTTGTTTGAAGTCAGTTTGTCATCTTCAAGGAAATTATCCCAAATTCAAAAACATGTAGAATATTAGATATGACAGTGCAGAACTTTTTTCTAGCGATAATTTTCTATGTCGTAGTACATTACTATATTGTCTAAGAGGTCTTTCAGTTTTCCTTCTGAGTTTGCCACCAGCACAATGATATCCGCGTATCTTATATAGTTAAGATTATGGCCACCGATAATAAATCTTGATAGGACTCAAGGTCTCTCAGGATCATCTGGCTGTATACGTGAAATGAATCCGGTGATCAAAACACATCCTTGTCTTATTCCTTTTTATTTTTTATTTTTTTGTATTCACGTAACTTTTTCGCTATCCGCATAAAGGCTGGTTTTGTCTTTTTCAAATAAAGGTTACAGATTGCTTGAATATTCCTTCGTCAAATAGACTATTCTAGTATTTCAAATAGGTATTTGTGACGAATATAAAACATCGGTATTTCTCTTTCAGCATCTGTATTACTCGCCCTGATATAATTCTGATCAGAAAGACAACATTATGTTCTTAAGAATATAATCAAGATAATAAATCCTGATAGGACTCCTAGTTCTCTTAAGATTTCCTTATTGTATAGCGCAAATAAATCAGTTGAGAAAATGCTCCCTTGTCTTACTCTACTTTCTGGTTTTGTTTACTTACTGAACAAGTTTCCTATTCACACACAGGTGATTTGTTTCTAGTATATTCCCGATATACGTCAAGATTTCCTGACAGATCGAATATGTCTTTTGTGGCGCATCTTATCGGATATTTTCGTGTTCTCTGTGAAAAATTGGTATATATCATTTTGCATTTATATTGCTCATTCTAACAGCATTATTTTAAAAAGATTGCATTTCTTGTTCCAGTATCTTGAATAAAACTGCATTGTTCTTTTCCTATTACTTTAATACTACTATGAACTCCATTCATTCGAATTCTAATTAGAAGCTTAGTCAAGTGGCTCCTTAATTTGTCCAGTGGAGCCCACATTCATCTGCTCCTGACTTTTTTCATCTCTATGAATATTGATCTGCTGAGATCTTCCAGTATTTTCTTGTTTATTACAGTAATATTGTTGGTCTGGAAATCGTCTAAAACGGGCAGAATCCTATCTGCTTCTGCTGCTTGGTTTATGCTCATCTTGGACTGCGTTGATTTTGAGTTTTCTCTTATCTGTATTCTTGAAATAACTATCTCAATTATTAATTCCATTGTTGCATTATCTCTATCTATTGTGACTATTATCTATTTATACTTTCTTGTCAAAGATTCCTTTTTCTTTCCTGCTATTTCTGTTAACAGCACGCCTACTATGTCGATGTTCCGTACTATATCTCTGCACACTAAATCCACTAACACACAAGGGGTTACTTAGTGTGATAGAATAAGAAAAAGCGGGAAACATTAAAGAGTGAAAACAATAGAAGAGGAGTAATCAAGAAGACGGTGGATAACGATTAACATTCCATTTAAATTTTTGAAGATCAAAGTTAACCGGAAAGAATAAAGACGGAAAGACGTTCCACAAGCGAGAACTACGAGAAAACAAAACTGTCAGCATAAAACTTGCGGTTACATCTAGCCAATTCAACAGTGAATTGATGAGATCTTGGCGCCAATCTAGTACTGGGCTTAAATTCATGAAGCCTAGGTACCATAGCGAATACTTCATCGGAACAAAAACCATGATAGTATTTGTAGTAAAGGACCAGTGAAGCTACATTGCAACTGTGGAAAAAAGGGCTGATGCCGAGATGTCAGTTCAGGACTAATAACATTGCTGATTCTTCTTTGGATTTTATCAAAAATCTCTACATATACAGCAGGAGCAAGATTCAGGGCATGAATGAATGGTAGACTTCAAATTGAGTTTTTCATCTTTTACTTGTTTGAATCTGTTAAAATTCCTACATTCTCTGCATTTCCTTGTCTTTATTTGTCGTCACTTTTTCATTAGTTCGAGAATTTTGTATAGTCTTTTTTTCTTCTTTCTGATTACTAATTTTTAAAATGTATGTCAATTACTCATACAGGGTGCAATGGATAAATTTATATTTATATTTTTAATCTCGCGCATGCGCGTTGTTTGCTTTTTATTTTGTCGACTGCACAGTACAGTACGGTCAGTTGGGCACCATCTGTAACAAATAGAGCACTATGACGCAATTCACTCCGACAGAAATTTGGAAACGGCATGCTAAATTGCTTGGCATTCGCGTCGGAAGCTCCAATACGAACATTTTAGAGTGTTTGGATGTTAATCTGAATACAGTGCAGAGGATTCGAAAAGAGTTGGATGAGTCTAATGGTGATTACGAAAGTGTTTGGAGTGATCTTTAGTGATGATGAGGTTATGCCTCCATTCAACTTCTCACAGGGCCCGAGACTCAACACGGAGGCCTACATCAAGTAACTTGAGGAGGTAGTGCCGCCTTAGGTCAAGAGGGTGGCTGCTGGAAGAACCTGTGTCTAACAACAGGACTCTGCACCATGCTACACAAGCAGGAGAACCCAGTCATGGCTGTTAGACAATTTATGTGACCACATCACCCCTTTAATCTGGCCACGTTGAGCGAGAGACCAACAAAACTCCTTGTAACACAAAAGATGAAAAGAAGGCAAGGATTATATCAGCATTCACCAACTTAAACAAGTGGACCGTCCAGAAGAGATGCAGGAGATTCCGAAGTTGTTTTGTGGCTGTGGTTGAAGCCAGTGGTGATTTTATTGAATAATTTTATTCTTTATTATTTCAAGATATTTTTTGTGTAATTTTGGTAAATATATCTGTTAACATGAGATGTCAATGTTATTTTCATTTTTGCGTCATTTAGACGACAACTTATCCATCACACCCTGTCGTCACGAATATGACACCAATTTTATACATGTTTGTGCCGGGATAACAAATTTATGAGCAAAATATTTTTACCAAGGGATGAAACCTGATTGTGAAATGGTCGTTTTTTTTTCTGGAGAAATTCAGAGTGAACTTTCATATGACGTGACAGTTGTAAAAATTATTGAATTTATAGTATACTAACATATTTATGCATTATGTCTGCTGCAATTATGCAAATCAGATTTTTCACAATAAATAGGAATTAGTTTGGCTAATATAATTCAGGATATACTTATACGATAATTTGTTCCATCGAATGAGATTTTTTTTCAGCAATTCTAGGTTTCTTCTTCATATTCTAAATAAATATATATAATAGCATAGTTATTGTTTTTTTTGTTTTTTTTTGTAAGTTCAGATAAATAAAGATCGCCAAAGGTTGTCAGAAATATATAAGCTCAAAAGAGAAACATTGAAAATTCCGAAAAAAATTAAACAGGCATGAGAAAAAAAACATTGTCAAGATAAGAACAAGAGAAAAAAAATGTATATTGGAATTTGTTGCGTCTTGACTCACTGTTGAATCTCGCCTATTGCATGGAATAATAATGCAACACAAAATGTACTTAGAACAAGAATGTATTATAACAAGAAAGTGTACACAATAAGTACATATAGTATTTCTGTATATTTCTGGGAAGACGTTCCTGGAGAATGTGTTGACTATTCGCAGTCGATCAGAGTCTCTAGTTGGATCTCGTGATTCCTACTCTCGTCTTCCGGTACCAACCATTATTTATATAGTTGGTAGTCACCTATGCAGATTAGGTGGATCCCATCACAACAGAATGTCAAAAATATATTCATGAGACAAGATATTATTAATATTATTTGTAATAATTTCACCCCAGGCAAGGCTATAATACTACTAGGACACGAAGCATTATTGAGAGAGAAAGAAACTAAAAAAAAAATCATTAATGGATAAAAAGGACAAAAAAACAATAAAATTAACAAAGATAGAAGATGCCGATTGACGTTGCATTTAAATGTTTGAAGATCGTAGTTAAACAAAAAGTGAGAAGTTCGAATTAGAATGGAACTTGGGGTTACATCTAGTAATTTTCCACAGTTAAATGATGAGACCTAAGTCCCAGTGTAGTGTTACGCTTGCATTCATAAAGTCGAGGTTCCAAAGAGGAAAGTTCATCAGAGACATTGCCGCGAAAATATTTATAGAAAAGGCATAGCGAAGCGAGGTTACGGTGATGAGAAAGTGAAGTTACTGAGTATTGTGACGACACTGTGTAAAAATGCTAAAAAGATATCCAGAGATGAATGAATTGAAAAATTTGCCAAGATACGCGCAATAAACAGAGTTACCGAATGAGGAATAACCAAAACGGAGGTTGGGAATGAAATGGTAATATTTATAAGATCAACGAAATAAAATACTCGCCAGCAGCGTGAAGTAGGTATACCACTGTTAGTGGTGGACTACTTAGATAGCATATTACCCCCACTTACAACAGTGTCCAACGTATTCATGTGGATTGGGAGATACCCATTAATATTCACGGGTACGATATATAACAGTGTCATAGATTGAGATTTGCAACACTCACACACATACACACACACACACACACACACACACACACACACACATATATATATATATATATATATATATATATATATATATATATATATATATATATACATACAGTGGGTAGCAAAAGTATTTAACACATTGGTTTTTCTTACATATCTAAAAAAATAACCGATCAATTTCAACGAAACTTATAGGAAATATTTAAACGAACATTGTCTATCAAAACATAGAAGGAAAATTTAAAACCACTGTTTTGAGAAACATTTATTAACAATAAATAAAATAGCCCATAGGCAAAAGTATTTAACACCAATGCAAATATTATACTAGAAGAGACGTGTCGTCATGATTCCTACCCATATTGATATGATGTGACATGTCGACCAATGACAGCACTGCACGGCACTCAACTGGCTATTAGATAACAGCTCAAATTTTCCTTCTATGTTTTGATAGACAATGTTCGTTTAAATATTTCCTATAAGTTTCGTTGAAATTGATCGGTTATTTAATTAGATATGTAAGAAAAACCAATGTGTTAAATACTTTTGCTACCCACTGTATATATATTTAGTTCGACTGATTTGAGTTTGTAACCCTGGGTTTCAATACAAGTAAATATACATCACTGATATTGAGCGCATACCTTGCATATATGATAAATAAAATTATATATATATATATATATATATATATATATATATATATATATATATATATATATATATATATAACAAAGAAACTCGCGAGAAAAAAAAGAAAAAATCGAAAAGATTATTATATATATATATGTGTGTGTGTGTGTGTGTGTGTGTGTGTGCAAATATATAGAAAAATAGTTGGGATAGTATGGCAACAACAGTCTATTTTCGGTAGGATCTCATAAAGGCTCTTATAAAGGCTAGAGGGTAGCATAAGGAGTCGGGTACTGACAAGAGCGTTAGATGGAGCCGATTTTTTTACCTGCATCTTTAGCGATATATCGTATATAAGTGTTCCACTTGATGTCGGTTGTTACTTTGATGCCTAATATTCTTTCAGGGCATGGTGCCTCCTCCAGGTCTGATGAAGTCATTTTTTCGGTTACTACTGTTAGCTCGATAATTATACGTTTCTGGCTTGTGGAGAATCATAAGTGTACAAACGCTCTGCTGGCGATGTGTAGACCTTTACCTTCTTTCCTTGAAAATAATTAAATATGGTCGAAAATGCTCAGAACATCGACAGAATTTCAGCAAATAGCTTTACAAGTTAAGCAAACCTCCACCCACCCACCTCCGTCAAATTAATGATTCTAATCCAAGACGAACAAAAGATTTAACAAATATCCCGTGTCCTTGTTATTTAATATAGCACATTTAAATGATGGGTTTATGCCTAAATCAGCGATTACACACACACACACACACATGCTAGATGCAATCGACAAGCCACCGATTGCATCTAGCATGAAACAGACTGTCGCCTCTAAGTGTTGACTTCTATGTTCACGTTTATATTTACACACGCTCTATCTCTGATATTGAGCACTTTATCCCATAAATATAGCACACTTTAAGACTATATTTCTTCATATATATATATATATATATATATATATATATATATATATACACACACACACACACACACAAACCAATAATAATACATTAACTACACTTTCCATAAAAAAATCTTGATAGCATAAACTTACGCACTCTTAAATATGAGAGTGAAGGCCATAACTGCTACAAAATAGCTATTATACAAAATTTAATAAACCTGGCTAACGTTAACTCATCCACAAAAAAGATTTTCTGCTCTGAACTAAAAAAACATTGAATAAACTCTGATTAATAACGACTTTCCTAATTACATTGTTGATGAATAAACAAGGGGATATATTACAAATTTTAATATAAATCATATATTAAATATAAATCAAATAAAGTATAATACCGCCTCAAATAACCCTGACCATATCAATCTTTTATATCATAATCATATGCATTTTAAATAGAAACAAACTGTAAACTTCATAAAAAAAATCATAAATACTAATATAACCCCCGCAGATCCCAGTAAAAAAAATAATTATATACTATACTAAATTTAATACAACTAACTTTACCATCCGTAATAACTCCTCCCCACCAATTGACGTATTGCAGGAAACCAACAATATATATCAATTTAGATGTCCCTTGGGAGACTGCATCGCCAACAAATATATTAATGTATAAGTTGGTCATCCTACAATAACGTTACCAAGACGGCTCACTCTACACATGCATGATTCATCGTCCATTTACAATGTCTGCAAAAACATTCCTGTCCACATTCACAATTTAGAAGAATATTAGTCAACAATACCCGTAATACTTCAACAAGAATGTAATAAGAAAATTACAAATTCTCGAAGCCCCCTTCATTAAAAAATTAAAACCAACACTTAACAAAATTAATTATGAATATAGTACTAATGTTCTAAAATACTTATATTATATAGGTCTTTAGACATTAAAATGAATATATACAACCACGGTACCTTCCTCGTTCTCTTTTATCATGAGACAACAAAGCTTATACGTGGACAGTGGAAAGGATATTATTGAAAATAAACAAAGAAAAGATGTCTGAATTGTTTAATCACACATGTTTAAATAATTATATGTGTGTGTGTGTGTGTATGTGTGAGTCTTTGTATGTATGTGTGTTTGAGTGTATGCCTCTCTGTAATCATTCTTTGTATAAATATTGATATAACAATTCTTAAAAATTTTGATAATTAAAATTCATTTTAAATAAAAATTAAGATTAATTTATTATATAAACACAATTAGTCATTTAACCTTAATTTTCGATAAACACATTAATTTGCAGAACGTCCATCGAAGTTAATTTTTCCACAAAAAAACTACGCGTTTGATAACAAAGTGATAACTTAATCGACTTAACTCAATTTGTCATCATTTAAGAAACTATTTTAAAAAGTAAAAGATTTTCCGATTACTGGCAGAAAATAATGACTGCGTCTGTCCATGCCTTAGCGAGGTAATTATAAAAGAATTGTGTAAGTTTAAGTATGTATGCATGTGTATGTATGTATATGTGTATCTACGTGTGAATAAAAAGATGCTATCCAATTATGTAAGATACAAAAATCATAACTTGATTCCTTCTTTGTTTGTTACGACAAACCAAAGAGATTGCTAAAAAGAAAAAAAATGTTCAAAACGATATTTCTGAAACATATATATATATATATATATATATATATATATATATATATATATATATATATATATCATTAGCAGACAGTACTATTTCACTGTATCACAGCTCCTCAGTGCGACTAGAATGCCTCAAGCCCGATGTCAGTCAGAGTTTCTACCATTGAGCTATCTTCAGAGAGAAACAGCTAAATCTACCGTATTGTTTTTACGAATGTAAACAAATGCCAATCAACCAGAGTGCTCCAATTCATTTTACTGAAGAGCTTTGCATTAACGCAGGACGCTGTTGTTTATAGAATTATCCTATCACTCAAGAATGCTCAATTGAAATATATTTTCAAGAGCTAAATTAGTTTAGAACATATCATGTTTTATTGTGCGTAGTGTGACCACAAATGTATCCACACTTTTCTGGTGTCTGTGTTTTAATTTTAATGTAGGTCAGCAATTCGGTAGGGAAAAATAATTCATATTTATCTGTATCTCACTCATTTAAACCGTTATTTAACTCCTCTCTTTAAAACTTCTCTCTGTTAAATTTCACCTTTAGGCCTTTCCTGTTCTTCTTTCTTCTATTACACCCCCTCTCTAAAGCTTTCATACATATCACTTTCAAACTTGTTTCCCACTCCCGCACATACACTCTCACTAAAAAATTTTTTTTATACCCGGAGTTATATTTTCCGATTTCTTTTTAAATTTGTAGGTCTGACGAATTAGATCGCGATTACGATTCCAATGTAATAAATTATAACCATGGAATATTAGTGTTTGAGCTTTTTTACTATATATATATATATATATATATATATATATATATGTGTGTGTGTGTGTGTGTGTGTGTGTGTGTGTGTGTGTGTGTGTGTTATTTTAGAGTCTAGAAGATAAATCAACGTACTAGTAGATTGGCAACTAGGTCTCATCGTTTTACTGTTGAAATAGATAGATGTAACCATGAGTCCTTTGCTGATAGTTTCTTTTCTCGCACTTCTCTCTTGTGGGACTTTACTCCGGTTTCTTGTTTCCCTGCTGTCTATGATCTCCAAAAATTTGAACGTAACATCAATCACCATCTTTCTGTTTTTTTATTGTCTTTTCTCTTCACAAAATCTTTCTCAGTTTCCTTCACTCTCAGTTACACCTTGCGTCTTAGTGGCATTATCGGCTTTGCCTTGGATGGAATAATTAAAGAAAAAAAATGAAGAAAGAAGCAAACAAACAAAAAACAACAATATAGAAAAAGACAAGTTGAAAAAATCCGAAAAATAACGAAACAGAAAAATGGGGGAAATCTCTATTGAAACAGAAAACTGGAGAGAAAGAAAAAAGTTAAATTCTAAAATCAAACAAAACAAAAGCGACAAAATGGCAGAAATTAGAAAATAAAATGATTAATTACATTATTTGCATTCGGACTGATGTATCTCTATATTTCTGAGATGAAATATTATGTACACTATTTACATTGCTCGGGCTATCATCCTCATCTTTGTTGCCATATTTATCACAAAGTTTTGGCCGTTGTACGCTCCGGCCTTCTTCAGGTGGTTGGAATGTCGAACTGAACCCTTTATTTCGCTCACTGGGGTAGACTGTTCTAGTTCCACGTGACATGCCTAATGGATGTCGGTTATCAGTTATCTCCTGTTAATTCACCTTTCCAAGTTCTCCACCACCTTAACCAGGTATTGAACTCACATTCTTTGGGTCCTGTCACTGGATCTAACTAATTCCTTTATCCTCTGTGCCATGTGTCCTTGAGTTTTTGACTGATGTCCTCAACCTTCTTGTTATTGTCGGCCTGATCCCTTTATGTAATCTACGAGCGTAGATTGTTCTCGTTCGACTGTGCATAGCTCGTGATAGTACGTCACGGGCAAGGACTGAGGGAATAAAGCTTTGGTTTGTGAATTTAATGTCATAGTGATTGTGAGTTCAATCCCTGGGCCGAGTAGGACAGACTCAGACTCAGTGGAAACAGGGCGAGCTGTAACCGGGCAATATTAAATAAGAACATGACGAGGTTCAAATTCCAAGAAGGTTACGCATATCAACAGGCATCTGAGGAAGGCTTGCAGAGGACAACAGTCGCAACGTTATAATATTAACAACAAAGATGAAGACATTAGTTCGAGTTTAAGTCATGTAAAAGTTCTCCATCCCAGAAATTGTGATAGAAAAGAAAATGACTAAATATTAAATAATGAATAGAATCACAGACGAAACAAGAAAAAGTAAAGTAAAACATGTAAAAAAGAAATTTTAAAAAAAGAATTAAAAAAGAAGGAAAAAGCTTTGGACAGGAAAAAACGAAGAAGAATTTCCAGAAGAAACTGGAAAAGTAGGAAAGAAAAAAAAGTAAACGAAAAAGAAGAAACAGGGAAAACCTGAATGAATTTGTTGAAAACTTTCTCAAAAGAAACTCAACCCGAAATAAAAGCGAATAAAGAGAATTCTCGCATATAAATGCTTACCGATACATTTGGGGGTTAGCCTACGAAATCGGTATAAAAACGAAAGTTATTTCCAGCAAGAAAAGAATTGCGGATGAAGCAATTCACTGTCTCAACTTTTCTAATTCCTTTTTCCCAAATTTTCTCATCTCAGTGCCTCTGATTTATATTTAAGCAGCATTTTTACCCTTTCTCAAATTGGGCATGATTTAAGCACTTCAGGTCTATCGTATTTCATTTTATGCCGGGTCTCATTCATGGGGACAGGCTCATTATTGCATGAATCTCGTTAAACATGACAATCTTCCTGTCTCATCACCCTTTCTTACACTCTTTCATTTTATACTTACCGAGACAGAAGAATATCGGCGAATCGAAAGTGAAAGGAAAAGACGCAGGAAACTTTGATGAAGTTGAAAATTCTTTCAGGTCACGCTTGCGGAAAAATGATTCGAATTGCAAACGGGAAAAAAATTAAGCAAAGATTAGCGTCGGCCATTTTGGAACCTTGAAAAATAAAAATAAATGTGAAACTAAAATAATGAAAAAATAAAAATAGAAAAACAAAAATAAAAAGTCAGATACATTTGAATGTTTTTCTGAGTAGCTGTACGGAAAAAATATTTGGTCAGAAGTAAACATGTATCGGAATGCAATGCCTAACAAAGAAGAATTAGAGTTGAATACAGAAAAAAAAAAAGAGAGAGGGCGGTTTGGGGAAAGTAATACATGTTTTTATGAAATGGCCAGTTTCTGGCTATATGTGGAAGTATATCAACATATACTTACATATGCATAGAATTATACGAACTCACACACAGACAAACACACACACACATTCATTATACAGGTATGCGTTGTCTGTTAAACTGACATTCTCTTTTTCTTTCACACCATGTCCCCTCTTTCTCAATATATATATGCATATGTAATATATATATACACGTACACACCATACACACACACATATATACATATATATGTGTGTGTGTATCAGTGTGAATCAAAAATTTCACAAAATCGACAAGAAGATATGGAACTTAGGTCTCTTATACACTCACAGACACACACAGAAAATGCACACACACACACATACATACACACACATACACACACACATACATATATATATATATATATATATATATATATATATATATATATATAAGGCAAAGGAAAAAATGATTGTGAAACGCGTTTTGTCCTCTAGAAGGACACCATTGGCCTAAAGTAATGTTTTGGAGTGGCAGAATTCTATATGGAAGGAAGATTTCTTTTTCATAATCCTTTATTCTGAAAAAAAATTA
>OZ038498.1:80272517-80290017 GCA_964036315.1 Acanthosepion esculentum
GAACATGTGTCAAATTGATCATAAATTTATTTTAAAACTCATACTGAAAATTCACTTTCGACCTATCTAAAAGAATATACATGCCTTATACTAAAGAATTTATAACCGTAATTACATTAGCAATGAATCCAACTACACACCAGGAATTTTAAACAATTTGCACAAATCGGTGCAATACAGACTCTCAACTCAAGCAACAGAAATATTTTTGACAAATATAAAACTAAATATGTAGAAACACTAGAAAAAAGTAAATATAACTTTAACTTAGAATACATAAACATTAATAAGAAAGACAACAATATGCATAAGAAAACGCATTGTAATTTTGTTTACCCCCCCCCATTTGACAAAAATATCAAAACCAACATTGTTAAAATTTTGCTTAATTCAATTCACAAACATTTCAGACATATCCCTTTGCTCAACAACAAAATCTTTAACAAGAACATTAAGATTAGCTACAGCTGCACCAAATCCCCGAGTGGTATATAAAAGAGCACAATAATATAATATTAAACAAATATTTAAACAACATCAGTAGCAATATTAATACTGACAAAAAGTGTAATTATCAAAAGAACAGTACCTGTCTACGAAATCATAAACATATGAATAAAGACGCCATTTAGAGACTGTCAGTGTCTGTGTGTGTTCGTGTGTGTGCGTGTTTTCCCCACCAACGTAAAAACATGTCCCATATAAACTTAAAGTATGCATCATTTTTTCCTGATATCTCCCAACCAACACCCTATATTTTGAATTTATACCCCAATAGTATTTAAGTTTAGAATAATTTCCAACTTTGAATCTGTATATAATTTAGTGTTCCTCCTCTGAGACCCAGTATTTAAAAAAAAAACAACTGTATTAAGTGGTTTATTTACCATTTGTGCCTGACAAGTTGGGAAACCATGAAACACTGATTTGCACGATAAGCACAGGTTTATGTGTATTTATTAGTATATACTTTATAGCTGTTTAACTACATTGAGCACTGTTTTATTTACACCATAAATTAAATAAATACTTATTTTCTCATCTGTATACGTACGTTATCACACGCACATATAGTTGCTAATATATAGTTATTTAGTTTATGTTCGCACACACACACACACACACACACACACACACACACACATACACACACACACACACACACACACATATATATATATATATATATATATATTCATCATATTATCAGTGAAAATCTCACAAGCTTACTGCAACATCACTTTGAAACACCGGTTCCCGTACGATCACCGAAGTTAAGCAACGTCGAGTCTGGTCAGTACCTAGATAGGTGACAGCTTGTGAATACCAAGTGCTGTAAACTTGGATGTGCGGGAGGTCTAATTGTTTATGCCTCGTTCCAATTCTCGTTAGATTCGTTATATTTACTTACGCGCAAATACCCTTGGGAAAGGTATGGAGGCACATCTTCTCCCCCCAGTTATGGGTTAATTAGTGATACTTGAATCACTAAAGCGTTATTATCTCCAAAAACATATTCTTACAACCTAAAATAGCTTCTGGCTTTAATTAACCCGAAAATGGTTGATAAGCCGTAGAAAACTAATAATCAATAAATGAAAACAGTACAGAACAATGGGGTTATGACAAAGGTCAACACTTCTAACTGTGGGTTAATTATCTAATTATAAATCTTACATTTCTGATGGATCTTTACAAATTGTGATACGCTGTTATTTGTTGAAGTGCCTGTTGATGATTGTGTGTGTGCGTGTGTGTGTATGTGTGTGCTTCAAGAATTCTGTTATGTGTGGAAGCATTTGCGAGACAAATTCGTTTTCACATTAGTGTGAACCAAACTGACTTCATGCCATTCAATCAGGAGTCAGTTGATGACTTTCTGTATCATGGGGACTGGATATACAGAGGTGAGTAGAACATTGAAATCAGGATTGCGAAAGCGTAGATTGCACAGAAATAATGATATTTCCATAAATCAAAACAATTAACAAAATATTGTACAGAAAAAATTAGTAAAAAGTTGCATAGCTAACATCGAATAATAAATAAAACATAAAAAATGCTAGATAGCAATAATAGGAAAACACTAACAAAAATATATAATTGCAGAAATAAAACCCAATGGGCACTACAGGAAAATTGCAACGAGAAAATATATTACATAAGGCGAAAACTACAACAATGGGAAACACCAGGGAGAAAAGGTTTTGCATCAGAACAATTGGCAAAGAATTTAAAGAAAGATATGTAAACCATATGCTACCATTGAAATACGAGAGATAATATATTGTCAAAATATATTTGGAACAAAAAAGGAAATAGAAAACACCATTACTTGAATGGTATCTAATGACAAAGATAAAGAGAAACAAAAAGAGAAATTGCAATCTATGCATTTAATAAATAAAAATAATTTATATATATATATATATATATATATATATATATATATATATATATATATATATATATATATATATATAGCTTTATTATATTGAATCGTGCACTACTTTATTTTATTAAGACCAGCACTCAATGTGCGATTTGAAAACAAACTTCTGAATACAGTTATTTATTTCTGACGAAAGATCGGGGCAGATCTGAAATATCAAATATTATATATAAATAAATACTTTCACAAAAAAAACATTCAATTTTTTTTAATTTGCAACTTTTCAGTTGTTTTCTCCATAATATATATATATATATATATATATATATATATATATATATATATATATATATATATATATATATATACCAGCATAGCTGACCACTCGTATTCGAGGATACCCGTCTACTAGTGCAGCTATATATATATATATATATATATATATATATATATATATATACCACACCGTAAGTCTTTCGAGTCTATGCAAATGATAGATAGATAGAGATATAGAGAGATAGAGAGATACTTATGATTATACTGAGATAGATAGATAGATAGATAGATAGATAGATAGATAGATAGATAGATAGATAGATAGATAGATAGATAGACAGAAATGACTTTAGCTAGCAAGCTAGGTAGATTGATAAAAAAAAGCTAAAAATGACTAGATTGAGATAGATTTCGTCTATGATAAAAATCTTAAAACACTATCGCATCATAGATAGAACGTGTTTCAGATATTCATTGCACTAAGTTGATGCACACATAAGTTAGTTAAAGGAAGTTGTATAAATAGAGAAAAGAGTGGAATCTGTTGTGAATCGTTAATATTTTCGACATTTATGCGTAGAATTTTATTAAATGAGGAAGAATCTCAAGCGATGCTCGCAGCTTTCATACAATGGCGTCTACCAATTCGCACGTTCGTCTTTCCACACGTTCAGATCACAGAACTCGTTAGGTAGCCTCAAGCCGGGCACCCCTAACAAGAACAGTGCGTTAGGAATACGCTATGAATATGCAATAGAACCTCAAGTGACTATGAAGCCTCTCAGACACACACAATCGCACACGCGTATACACACACACATACATACACATACACATATAGAGACAGACACACAAACAAAGAGGCACACGCAGGTACACAGTATTGTGTCTGCGGGGCGGAGGAATGAACATAAATTCTTTTTTTTTTTTTTCGTTTCGTTTTATTTATTTACACGAGCTTTATTTATTTTCTAAGCGTTTTTTTACCTACTTTTGCTTGTAAAGACTTTTTTCTTTTTCCTCTGCTTTCTTTTTCAAATAAGTTGTAATCGCTATCTCTCTGTCTTTGTCTTTTGCTCCCTCTGTTTCTCTCTCTCTCTCTCTCCATATATATATATATATATATATATATATATATATATATATATATATATATATATATATATATTATGAAAAGGATTAAATCCGAGAATTTTCTCTATAAACGTTATTTTAATAGATACAATTTATTTAAGTAAATGCTCTGTTTTTTTTTCACAGTATTAATTACATTTACCAACCTGAATGTAATTAATATAGTTTAATTAAAAAACAGAGCATTTACTTAAATAAATTGTATCTATTAAATAAGGTATAAACAGACACATAAATTCCAGGATTATCTCCCACGACATATTATTTAGACATATTAGTTGGAGGAAGACACATTTGTCACAAATGTCTTAGTATTATGTGAGAGGTATTTCGGCGAGGTACTACTGGGATGTATTTTTGCTGCACCCTTTACGCACGCACACACACACACACACACACACACACACACACACACTTATATATATATATATACATACATACATATATATGTATATTACCTGGAATTATAAAACAACAAATATTTTCTTACCTGATGATATCTGTAGGAACAGATGAAAGCTCGTAAATATATAAAAAAAAGACCTTATTCAACTGACATTTATAAACAAGGATCATAACATTCATTTACAGGTTCGGGGTTAATGTCTCTTAGTAAATTGTTTGCGAAGATGTATTCTCGCCATTTTATCATTAACTTCTATATCTGTTTTCTGTATGAATGATTCATTGTAATATATATATATATATGTATGTATGTAAATGAAAATTGAAGTCAATACTCAGAGGAGCCATTGACTCTTTGTTGTTTAAAACAAGATATATTTCCGTTTTCCTTGATTTCATTTGTTTTCAACGATTCTTTCCTTTTTTTTTCTCGATTATTTTATTACATCTTTTCTTAATTTTTCTAATTTCAATAATCATTCATATCATATTCTTTTTCTTTCATTGTTTTCTTTCACTATTTCATTCATTCCTTCATTTTTTTATCATTCTTTGTTCATGTCTTCCTTTAATTTTGATTTCATTTCCTTTTTTTCTTCATTTTTTCTTTTTTAATTTCTTTTGAATTCTTGTTCACCCAAAATCTCGAAATCTTGCCTATCTCTTTCCTCTTTCTAATCTTTCTTCCTGTATTTTGTCATTCTTTCTATCCTTCTCATTCCTTTTTATTCATCGAGGGGAAGTTGTCTAATTCTTGAACATGTTAACTCAACAGCAGCGAAAAATAATGAATCGACGAACCAAGTTCGAATTACAGCTCAGTTAGTTTAAGTTCCTTTCACATTAGTAAAAGCATTATTCCAACTCTCCCAAAAGATAATGCCCCATGTATCTTCCACATGTATATCTGCTACATGTTTTTCTTTCCTATCTAGCGAGACTTTCTCACGCGTTATAATGTCATTCATTTTTCTGTTTTCATAAGATATCCACGATTCAATTTTTCCATTATTTATGGCGTTGTAATACTGAATTTCGTTAATTATTCACTATATATTTTCATGATAATTGTTTGGATGAGCTCTTCGTTATTTTACCAAGCCTTTTTTATTAAATTTATGTGCAGTACTCGACTAGCGTCGAGATCTCATCAATTCACAGTTGAGATGGCTTCTTTTTTCGCTTGTGAATCTCCATTCCGGTTCCATGCTTTCCAGCCAACTTTATTAGTCTGCAAAAATTTAAATACAATCTCAATCGCTATCTACAGTCCTCCTGGTTACTTTTTATTTTCCCGCCCATTATTAATGTTTCTGTGCCTACTTCTTTCACGCCCTGTAACCCCTTGTATCTTAGTGGCTTTACTGCCTTGTTTAAACTGATTTTTAAAAAAATAGCAAAATGCAGTTGCTATATTATTTGCGCAACGTTACACAGTTTTTGCAAAGACTATATTTTGCAGACTCCCCACAACGTGACTGCAATATTACAAAAAGTTACAGCTGCAAATACAGAAAATGAATGATAAATTCCAGTGAGATATTCGAACGTTCAGTATTAGCTGGCATTAATCAAGAGTTGTAAAAACGGTACGAATTCCTCTTTCTTGTCAATAGAACATAGGTTTCCAAAGATCTGGATTTCTTTTTTTTTGCTGATTATAAGGCTATATACTAAAGTTGAATTAGTAAAGCACAAGACAACATTCATGCATATAGAATTATTGAGCAAGACGAAATTGGGAACCATTGCGTTATGGTAATTTTTTTTTATCATATGAAAACACTTTTATACGCGAAATTGGCTTGAATTAATGGATCATTTTGTCTACACTCGTTGTCAAATCAACAATGATCGACAAAATTCCAGTAATGTCGACGTTCTGAACTGGCTGCTATGTATTTAGATATTCTTGATAAAATCCAAAGAATCTGCAATAGTGTTGGTCCTCACCTAGCATATCGGCTTTAGTTATTTTCCCACCGTTGTAACTTACCTTTTCTGTGTCTTTTTTATAAATACTTTAATGGTAATTGTTCCGATAAACCTTCGTCTATAGCAGCTAGACTTTATTAAATTAAGCACTGTACTAGATTGGTGAAAATCTCTCATCATCTTACAATTGAAATGGTTAGATGTAACCGTAAGTTCTATGCTAACAGTTTCATCTATCACACTTCTCATTTATGGAGCTCTCTCCTGATTTCTTGTTTCCCAGTCAACTTTGATCTTCCAAAATGTCAATGGGATATCAATAGTTATCGTTTGTCTTCTTAATTCTTCATTTTTTAATGTCTTCTCTACTTAATAATATTTTTCTCATATTCTCTAATCCTCAGTAACTCCTTGCAATGTGATGGCTTTCTTGCTTTGCTTGGGGAGAAATGATTAAAAAGATAATGAGAAAGAATAGAAGAGAAAAATGTTAGCTGCGGACTCTAAAGAAGAAATCGAACAGGTGTTTGAGAGAAAGAGATCGGGTAGATGTGTTCAAAGTACAGAAAATATCTCTGAAAAGTTTGTTAAATAGAAAAGCAGAGAAAGGGAATAACATTTGCAGGGCAAATCGACCAAAAGGAGAAAGAAAAAAAGAAAAAAGGAAACCAAAAAGTTGTCTGACGATAATGGAATAAAGGAAGAAACAAAACATTTGAACGTGTCGGGAAAAAAGATCAAGACAGATTTGCGTGACAGGCAATGAGAAATATTGCAATAACTGAAATTGATGACAAAAAGGCCATGGGTACAATAAAGAATATATATATATATATATATATATATATATATATATATATATATATATATATATATATATATATATATATATATTATTATTATTATTATTATTATTATTATTATTATTATACAATTTGACAAAGGTAACATCTTGGCGTTTGCATCTATAGTTTGGTTTCGAACAGGCAATTACTTCCTGTATTCTTTTTTTCATTTTATGTGATATCACTCGTCCTATGTGGCAGTGAATGCTGGACAATCTCACACCAGATGAAGTAGAGACTTGAGCCAGCAGAAATGTGATTCTACAAAACGAAGCTGAGAATATCACGGACTGAACAAGTAAAGCAATAACGAAGTTTTAGAGGAAATTGAAACAAAAAGGATACTTATACGCAGTCACCAGAAAGAAACAGTTGAAATTTATTGGGCAAATATTGAGGAAAGTGGGATTAGAAACTTTGACACTCATTGGACAATATGGAGGCGGGCAAAGTAAAGACGCGAATAACCTATCTAATATACTTGTGTAAACGGTTGGGAGTAAAGGTATTTGGAAAGATACCAAAAAGATAAGCGTAGCTAAAATCTGCCAATGACAGTAAATTGTGGAGAACCATGACCAACCGCATTCTAAAGAGACAGGGCACATAGAAGAAGAAAGTTACTTCATATTTAAATTGAAAAGAATTATCCCCGGAAGTATATGCATATATGTATACTAATGTGTGGTGATGAAATGTTGCATTTCTTTTTAAATCCCAAGGATGGATTTTAAATGAATAAGATACGTGTTTAGTGAGATTTGATTTTTGGAAGTAGTTAGAGAAGCACCGTTTCGTGTATATATATATATATATATATATATATATATATATATATATATATATATATATATATATATATATATATAATTTATTTTACATTCACCACCATCACTTAATAAAACACCAGAAGTGTTGAAACAAAATGGCTATTTTTGTAGTGATTTTATAACATATTTGTGATAATTTTCGAATAAATTATATTTGCTTTACTCCGTATTGAGTACTCTTTTAAGAATTGTATTTTTGGTTAGTTGAATTTATTCTGTCTACACCAATCCTATACTTTTATATATATATATATATATATATATATATATATATATATATATATATATATATATATATATATATATATATATATATATATATATATATATATATGTATATATATATATATTTGAATATATATAGATATAGATATATATATATATTTGAATATGAATATATATATATATATCTAATATATATATATTATATATATATATATTATATATATATATATATGAAAATATATATATCTATATATATCTGTGTATATATATATATATATATATATATATATATATATATATATATATATATATATTGTTAAATATAACAGACAACGAATGTCTGTTATGTTTGATCATGAGCTGTTCTAAACTTCGTATATTTGTTTTAATTTCGTGAAAAAATAAAGTCAAAAATCGTCCAACATTTGGATATATTTTTTAATATGCTGTTCCTTGATCTAAACTTTGGGCTTACATGAGCCATCTACAGAATGGTTATATTGACAATTAAACACGGTATTCGCCATCAAAGATGATATTCTGTTGACATAGAAGATTGCTATGCGACGATAATGGTCACGGAATAGCAGACGCAGGTGGTATATTCATGATGCGATTCTATGACGTTGTACCACGTGAGAGAACGAAATGTCTAGACGAAATGTAATGTGTTGTGGCTAGATTGAAATGGAATTTTTTTTAGTGTGGGTTGGTTTATTTTAATGGAAATGGCCTCCAATATCTGAAGGTTCATTTTACTATGTGTATGTGTGAGTTTTATTCTGTTATCAACTAATATCTGTCTAATATTATGTACATAGGTATGTTTTTCTAAGAAATGTTGTTTAATAGAACTATGGTCAGAAAGGTGAGAAATTTTCTCTTTATTTTCTGTCGAAATTAAAGCAAATATACAAAGTTTAGAACGGCTCATGACCAAATATAATAGACATTCGTTGTCTGTTATATTTAACAATATATGTTTGAATAAGGTTCTGCTGCCCTGATATTCTCTCTCTCTTTCTCTCTCTCTCTCTCTCTCTCTCTCTCTATATATATATATATATATATATATATATATATATATATATATATCTGAAACACTGACCTTCCTGAAACCACGGTTTCTACCAAGATGAAGAGACCTTCTGGGTAGGCATCGTCGTTGTAGAATGGCCAGGATTTCGGAAATTTTATATCTTAACTTGTCCTACATTTTCGTTTTATGAAAACTGTATTGAGCCTTCTTTTTATTTAACCGTTATTTTTGGGCGAATATTACTTTTTGCCAAAGATTGAATTTATATATATATATATATATATATATATATATATATATAAAAGTGTAAATATAAAAGTGAACATAGAAGTCAACACTTAGAGGCGACAGTCTGTTTCATGCTAGATGCAATCGTCAGGCCACGAGTCTCTCTCTCTCTCTCTCTCTCTCTCTCTCTCTCTCTCTCTCTCTCTCTATATATATATATATATATATATATATATATATATATATATATATATATATATATATATATTGGGTATCACAATTAGTGTTTGGTGCAGTCATCCTGCTGATCATAGTTGTGCTAACAAAGATCTTGAAGAAAAATATCAACTTTCTTTACTATGTGTTCCAAAAAGAATGGACTTACGATAAACTCTTCCAAAAACAAACTATGATCTGTAATTAAAATTATGTTTTCATTCCAATTCCGAATCATAATTTTCTGATTTATCTTATTTACTGGAACACATGGCAAAGAATTCTGATTTTTGCTTTATCCCGACTATGAAAAAAATCAGTCATCAGAATCTGGGGGGAAATAGGGGAGAGGTATTTTCTCTTAATATACTTGGATTTGCTTTGGAATTGTTTAATGATCAATACCTTTTTTCTTCACGTCTGTACTTGTATAGGCACGAGGGTACAGGCGAAGGAGCGATTAAATAGATTGGGGTCAAAAGGATTAGCACTCACAGGTTGTTAGAGAAATCTGCTAAATAACTGAATAAAGAATGAAAACATTCAATGAAATTATGTAATTTGCAATTGTTTTCAAATATTTGGTTTAAGGAAGGGGAGATGTAAACATGCCAATTGTTTAAACGACATAAACGAAAATTCAAACAAAGATTGAATAATAAATAAAGTTAATTTAATTCACAGATTTGAAGCAACGAGGCTGTCACGTGGTAAGGGATAGTACGCATTGAAAATAGAACCATTTAAATTTGACGAATGCTTTTACGTCATCAAACCAACAATGGAAATCTATCTGTGTTTCTGGGATGTGGAGATAACATTATTTACATGCGCGCTATTGTGAGATCAACAACAAAGCTGAAGACAATAGTCTGTATGTAAATCACATAAAATCCCATTGTAGAGGTAGGAAACTTTCAAAATTATCTACGGAATTTAACATTGGAAGAATCGGGTTGAGAGTGTCGCTGACGTAAATGAAGAGACAAAAAGGAAAAAAGGAAATTATTTTAAATATTTTTTTTTATTTAAATGAACAAGAAAATGGAATTAGGTTAAGGACGTAAGTAGAATAAATTATAGAAGTGATAACTTAAAATTATTATAAAAATAATAAGGCAGAATTATTATAGAAGTGACTGTCAGAAAATGATCGATAACAGATCAAATTCGTGCCGAGATCATCTGAAACGCGTGAAATATTTTTGCGAATAGAGAAGACACTGAATTTCGAAAATATTAACAAATATAAAATATACCTTACGTATATTAGGGAAACTTGTAGAAATTTTAAAAAAATAACTATCTATGAACACAAAAAGCATCTTACACTTACGTTTTATCAAATTAATTAGGCATACATAAAAATAATCTAAACTTCTATCTAAAGATTGCCACAGTTATTAAAAGAGAAATTAACTTATAGTGATTTTCCAAGTGTAGCTTGGATGTGGCACAAGGTCGAAAGTAAAGGGCACCCATTGAGAAATTAACATATATTGATGGTAAGATTACCGCTAACGGGCTTTGTCAAAATATTGAATACCCCCGGTATTGTTACAAATATCTCATTTCCTAAAAGAAATACTATTTCAAAAGCCATAACACATTCAAATGAAAAGGGTGAAATCAAAGCCATCTATTATTTAAAATAAATAAAATATAAATAATTAATCAAAATAAAATAAATTGATAAATAATAATGACATTAATATAAAAAAAAAGTAAATAAATAAATAAAACACAAAAACTCATTTACTCACTTTCGTTTATGAGGCATTAAATTACATCACTTAGTATCTTCCATATGTTAGTCATTAGAATAGATTTGAGCGTTCTTAAATTTAAAGATTTTAAAAACCTAACGACATTTTTTACTTCTATTTATAAACACATGTTGCGAAATAAAATCCTTGCATCATTACGTTGTTGTCGTTGGCTCATTCTGTTTGAACCCCGAGAAAGATTACCGACACAACTAATCCCTTCAGTTATAAACTATCAACTTACTCTGCCAAGAAGTAGGACTCGAAAAAGTCCTGGGTATGACGATAAACTACATCTAGCAGCAAGTCCTCTGATCGAGAAATTGGAGTTTTTAAGGAGCGTGGAACCATCTCTTAATTGTTGTTGTTCCTAGGTTCACCCAGACCCGAGGTGGTAGCACTTGTTAGGTTCCCAGCTATGGGGAAATAGTGAAACCCCACAAAAAAGGAAATATAAAATATATTTTATAGTAAAAATACCAGCCATACATTTTTATGAAAAACAAACTAATTAACAATACCTATTTATAGTAAAATTAGCAACAATAGGCATTTTCCTGTAATTCAAAGCATACAACTGCTTCAAATATATTTATTTGAAGTCAAAATTGTTCAAATTATTTACATTTCGAAAAAAAAAACCGATGGCGGTTGATATGACACTAAACAAAATCAACCACCCTATATGAAAGATCTCTTTTATGACTTTCAGCCATATAATATCCGACAAATTTTTAATCAAGCTTTATTCCAAAATATAACTTCAACAAAATTACAGTATAAAACACATATCAACGCCTCTAATAATTATGTCCACAAAACATGTATATGTACAAAAGTTGAGTATCATCTACCATGTATTCAGTTGTGAAAGCAGAATAACATATTTTTATTACTAAAAAAGTAGAAAATTAAATGTGATATGCCATTAAACAAACAAACAAATCAATCAATCTAAACCAGAAACTGTGATCTGGAATTGAAATGAAAACAATGACGGCATGCGCCATGAATCCATTATAAAAATGCATGATGTGGAATTAATAAATGCTAAACACTTTTAAAAGAAATAAATCAATCGATGTATACCTCACTTATCGTAAAAATAATAAAGATATATGTATTTTAATAAACAATGTTATAAATGCATAATAATACGACAGAAAATATAATAAACAACGAAAATCATAAAAATAAATGGATAATTAAAATAAACAAAACTTCACTTTTAAAATACGACATCGCTTTCGTTGAGAAATGAAAAAACACGTCCGTTCACTCCGACAACAGCGTTTTACCTTAGGAATGACAAGCATAGTAAAAAATATTTCTAGATATCAGGCATTTTTTTTTAATGAAATACAACTAAATATAACGCACTGTCATGATACATATACTGTGCAACCAAAATATGATTTACTAGGGAATTGCATCGAAGTTCAAGAGGAAAGATATTGTCAGTGGTTAGGAATTACAGCAGTAGTTACTCCCAGAATAGAGATATTATTCGTGTAATGTAAACGTATTTCCAATGATTTTAATAAAGAATTGTATCAAAAGACAGGAAGATAAGTATTGTCAGTGGTCAGGAATTAATTGAAAAAAAGGCTGTTATATTTGTAACGAATGATTCTATTCGACTTACAAGATTCGAGCATTTAATTTCTACAGAATTACACTCACTGATATGGAATATAAGTATTATTATTATCTAGCTCATGTGACTATCACTTCGCTGACGGAATGATGATCAAATTTAAATTCTAAAATGTTGATCCATTTAAAATACTACATTTATATATTCAATTTAAATACAGAAGGAATCATAAAACTGACGTAAAGCTAGTTTATACGGTTTCACGATTACTCAAGTATTTTACCAGACAGAAATGAAAATTATCTGTCATGACACAGGTAAATTGTGTTTCTAGGTATGTTTCTGTGTGCGTAGGTATATTTTAATTCAAGAAAAGACATAAAAATATTGCTGCAAAATTCAAAAATAACAATTAAAATACTTCTATTACCGAATAATTTCCGAAAATTTCAAGAAACCCATAAATATCTTATATTTTTATGGTTTAAAAAAGTAAGATTTTTATCTTCAATTTTGTGATTTTCTTGTTCAGCCCACGGTGGAGGTTACCCAGACTAAGTTGGAGGGAAATGTCTTATTTCATCAATTCCCAACTCGATATTTAGACTGATGACACTACTATTTACTCCTGTCTTAATACAGTGTAACCCGGATATAAGAGAGTGGGGGGAGAAGAAGTCTCTTATATCCGGGTTTATCTTATATCCGGATTTTGTCTATTTTGTTTTATTAACACAGGCTCTATTTTGGGACCAGATAAAATCTATCTTATATGCGGGTTTCTCTTATATCCGGGTCTCTTATATCCGGGTTATACTGTAGTAGCAAGTAAAACCGGCAGCTGATGTCGAAAAAGGACCTCAAATCAGTTGGTAACGGACAAAAACAGCATCTCAATTATAACGGCTCCAAAGCAAAACTGCTATTGTTCAGCCATGCTGGGGGAAATCTTTTTGCTTTCCCCCAGCATGGCTGATCCTAAACTCCAATGACGCTTTCTTGATCTGACATTTTCCACTGACATGAATTGAATCAATTTCTAGGTTTGCTGTTAAGAAGGTTTTTTCAAAATGACATACCAAACAATATGGGAACCAGTAATAAGGAGTGCCAGGGAAAAGCAATGATAACAAAGTTGCAATATGAGCTCTGGTAAAAACATGTAATGATAACAGCAAAAATTGCAATATGAGTACTGGTAAAAAAATGTAGCTGAAAACATTAAGTTTATAATAACCAGAAATTCAAGGACATTAATAGTGGCATTATCACCTTGCTTGGAGTGAAACGATAAAAAAAAACCAGTCAAATTGTGATTGTACTTCTACATACATTAAATAGGACAAGCACATATACGTCATACATGAACTAACTAACTAGATAGATATATCGATAGATAGATAGATAGAAACAGACTGAAATAGATAGATAGATAGATAGATAGATAGATAGATAGATAGATAGATAGATAGAAAGAAAGAAACAGATTGAAATAGATAGATAGATAGATAGATAGATAGATAGATAGATAGATAGATAGATAGATAGATAGATAGATAGACGTGCATGCAAAGTCACATATGTATGTATTTCACCAGAGATTTGCAGATTCGTTGATGCTTTGAATGATTTCCTTCCCCTGGTTAGTCCTTTCTTCTTACTTTTCTTCACTGTGTTGTCTTGGAGGTTCAGTACATTTCCTTATGTGTCTGCCATCAACACAATGTCATCTGCGTATCTTACGAAGATTGTTAACAGTGACCTGAGACTATCTTTTCATTACCGCAAAATCGTATTTCAGACCAGCTTAATTGAAAGAAATGTCTTCTTAAAAATGATAAAAAATCTTTTGTATTCCAACCAGTATATCAGAAGTTAAAAAAAAGATCTGAACAACTGAAATGAGTCGAATTTCTAACAGATATCCATCCAATATGTAAGTGTTCAGTTATATAACGGAACTGTTAAACGGAACGTGTTAAAAACATATGCGCCATTTTTATAAAATAATATATATCAGGCTTTACTGACTTTTTCTGTTGATTGGTTATTGAGCAAGTGTCATTAATTCTATTATGAACAGAATTAAAGTTTCTCCAGTTCAGTTATTATACCGAAGAGGAGAAACTCCTCAGTCAAATGCGATTTATGATTTAGCCTCGTCAAACCACACAGAGGAGAGCCACTTGTACGCTGACGTAACATTTCTTTCAATAAACGTTTACCACTTTCACCAACCTGTGACAAAGCGGGTCATATTTACAACACTCTTGGCGCCCACATCATAAAACATTTTCAATAAAACAAAAGACCAAACGTTTGGGGGATTTCAACCGGCGGTCTGTTGATGCAGGCTTTGCAATGGACACTAATCCCTCTGGGATTTTCCACATTGAACGTCGGACTATTGTTTTGCGTTTTGAATAGTACTTGGACCGGGTAAGGTTCGTGTCCACGAGATGCATTCACATTCGAAGGAGTGAAGTGTTTTCTTTTTACCGGCTATTTGTCGGTAGCCAGAACCCTAGATTCGCGGAAGAAACACTATACGAAAGTTAATTTACTTTTGTTTAGATTATGTAACTAACGACACTGCACCGATAGAGAAATATATATACGTACATAATTTATTTTTATAATAATGTCTATCTAGTTCGAGGCTCGTGAGCAACTCTAGGTAGAATATTACTGTTAAAATGTTTATCCTTATTTAGGTGTAATATGAGTGAAAATGGAGGTGGTAGGAAGTAAAGTTTATGAGCATAAGGAGGACAGATAACGATTAATTAGAAGAGGTCAAGATTGTAATGGGAAGCATCCACACGGGAGTGTGTCCCACAAATAACTGTTATTAGGAAAAAGGTGATTAAAACTTTCTTTATACATTCGGAATAAGGGGGAAACTGGGGTGATTTGACTCTGTGGAAGTTACATGAACTGCCCTAGTACTAAACGTCTGTAACGTTGGACCTAAAGAATATTTGAATATTTGCATGGACATAGAATTGAATAGAGACAGGCTTACGACATTACATATATGTGGGAAAGAAGCTACAAAGTGAAGAATAGTTGCTAGCACACACACATATATTTGGGCCTGCTTCGTGACTGAGATAGCTGCGTTTTCCTAAATGTAACAGAATTCAGTCTTAGATTTGCAGCGAGGTCACATCATTTTGCAGTTGAATTGGCTAAATCTAACCGTAAGTTCTATACAAATACTTCCTTCTGTCGCACTTCTCACTTGTGAAACCTTCTTCTGGCTTCAATCTTAAAAAATGTAAATGCCGTATTAATCGTTATCTTCTTAATTCCTGTTCTTTTATTGCCCTCGTTCTCTCTCTCTCTCTCTCTCTCTCTCTCTCTCTCTCTCTCTCGTTAATAACGTTTTCTTTTTTCTATTATGCTTTCGCCCTCAATAAGCAAGGCAATAAATCCACTAAAGTGCAAGGGGCTTGCACCTTAGTGGATCTATTGCCTTACTTGTGGTGAAATGATTAAAAAGAATCGAACAGTAAGAATAAATGCAGATTTTCAAAATCGGCAGCATCATTAACTTATCAGGCGCAACACAATCTTAATTTTATTTGGCTTTTGCGTTACTAAATTGAAATGAGTAATTACTAATAGATCCCGCCGAAATACATACGTTTATTTATATATAGGTACCTCCAGGAAAACGATTGCAAATCAACATAGCGTGATGAAAACATGTTCCAACCGTAATGAAAAGAGTTTTATCGTCAAAATCGTTGTTATTATTAAGAGGAAGGATCATTTTATTTTCTGATTATTTAATTAATTCGTTTAATCCTTTTTTGAACATTTGAAATTTTGATTAAAAACTTGTTTTTCTTGCGTCATCGGTTGAACTAACTTTTAGCATAGCAAATTTTAGCCTCCTTTTTTTGGTTCTTGCAAAAATAAAATCATTGACGGATTTTAATGAAATTTTCAGAACTTATTAAAAAATAAATGAAATTATTTTTTATTTTTTTCTATTAGAAAATCTTGGTAAAAATATCATTAATATTGATTAACACATCAGAAAAATGCTTTTATGCTATAAGTAATATTTGTTTCAAATCAGATTAATTTAACTTCAGATTTGCTAATTTTCCTCAAATAACTTTTCAGAAATATTTATTTTATTTTGTAAGATTTTTAAAACCGAGAATTTACTTATGTTTACAAATTTTTGACAATGGCTGATTTTTATAGCTTTTACTGACAAAAAATCGATTCCGTTCAGTATAATTTCTGTTTGAAATACACCACAGTATTTTGCTGAATGGAAATAACAACATTTAAATTCGTTAGCTGTCAATTAAAGCTAAAATGAACGATTCAAGAAAGCTTTTTCATTTTTAAAAATTCATTGTAATCATTAAGTATACCGTATTAACTTAGGTACCTATATATATATATATATATATATATATATATATATATATATACTGTTTGGTTAATTGGTTAAAGAAGTTTCCTCTTGCAAACCAGGAGTTAAATGATCAGCAGATTTGTTTTATATTAAGATACCATTATCAATTTTAACTTTTTCAAATTTAAATCTTCTAACTTCGATAGTACATGCATATTTAACGCATTTATT
>OZ038498.1:80295017-80297517 GCA_964036315.1 Acanthosepion esculentum
TGGGTATGAAAATCCTAAAAGTTATATTAAATAAATATTAAAATAGTCAAGATTTTATAAAATCTTTTGAAATTCTTCACTTAATTTAAATGGATTCGTTTTCTTGCATCTTTTCTGTTCAAGTTTTCCATAACACTTAGCGCATTCTGACACAAGGCAACTGTTCGGTGCATGCAACTAACTCAAACTTCATTATGAAGCATCGGTCTTCCAAAATAGTCTCCCAAACGACTACTTCATGGCCAGGACACATTAACTTTGTCCAAGACAAGACCAGTGTAATCTCTGTCTTAATTTCTGGGATGTTGACTTATCATTATTTACGCTATTTATATTCGAATTGTTGTTCTCATCTTTGTTGCTGTTATCGCAACATGTTGGCCGTTTTGCTCTCCAGATGGTTCTACACCTGAAGAAAGCCTGAAAACACAATGGCCGAAACGCTGTGATAACAACAACAAAGATGAAGACAAAAGTCCGAATATAAATAGTGTAAATAAATCAAATCTTATATTGCCCTGAATTTATTTAAATAATAAAACCAGACACTCTGGAATAGCGTTGTTATCAGCACTGAACGACTTATTGCTCATCTAAATATAATTGTATCCTGGACGGCGTTGGTTAACGCCGATTTTATTGTGAAAAACATTAACTTTCAGAATAATAACTGATACATTGCGACCTACGTGTCAAATCACGTTGAAAACGTTCGATCAGCGAAGTCAGGCAGTGTCGAGCCGGTTACTATTTAGATTGAGAACACTGGGTAATGTAACCGACCTCTTTCAATCCGAAATAACCCACAAAATAACTATTATAACGTACTTGAGACAAACATAATCATAAGTATGAACAAATGCAAGCATTTTTGCTGTCTGAATCCTCTAGGCCTATATAATTCGTCGAATATTGGCGAAGAACGGAGTTGACGCAGGTTGTCTGAGACATTTTCATTATTCCAGTAATTTAAGAAGGTTGATTTATTTTACGGCTAATCAACATCTCGTGGGTCATTTAAAGCCGAAACTTGTTTTGGATTGTAAGAATAATACTTTTTTTTGTGACTCAATATTGCATTAGCCAATCTTTTAGAATAACAATGTTCGATAAAAGTCTTACTATTTAACATATAGATTTAACGTGTATGTTTTAAGGAAAATGAAAACGAAAAGAATTTATACTCAGAATCAGAGTTGAAGTTCTTTGAACGCATAATAAGGAAAGTGGGATGCCGTAAGTCATAATTAGCTAGAAATATTTAATATTATTTCTCTAGCAGTTTAGTCTTCAAGTTCGGGATTAGTGGTATCTACCATTTCGCCCACGTCGTAACCTGATGCAACACAAGGTCGAGGTTTAAAATGTGTCTATCGGCCGCACCGTGAAAAGATTCCCAAGCTCCCTCGGCACTTCCCCTTTTAAGGACGCTTCAGGCACCAGACTATAAACCTAGAACGCCTTCGTCCCGGCCTGGAGCTTTGGCATATCAATCTCAGCTAAAGTCAGGATTAGTGTATTTACTAACCTCCCCACGCAATCAGATGTGGCACAAGGCCTAAGATCAGGATTATTTTTAGCGACCGACTCTATCAACTGCTATTTATATGGTGGAGTTTTGCATATGAATACAACATTCTCCCAACCTTTTTCTTTTTTTACAATGTAAATTTGGATTACTTTATTTCGGCAAAAGAAAAGGAACACAATTTCAAAAACAACCTAATCTAATTAATTAAAATTTTCTCTTTTTTAGTGTTCGATACCGAGTCGTTTAGGTTCTTTGGTGATATGCTTAGAGGACAGGGGGGCATTATGTAAGTGTTTAGGTGACATGGCTTGGACTGAGGAATCGGAGAGCCGAGTTCGAATTCCAGTCGAATCCATTACATTCACTTACGTGCTAATACCCTTGGGAAAGGTGTGAATCCTCTTCTTGTCCCTCCAGCTATGGGTAAATAGCAGGACAGACTGGGTTCTATAGCCTTGTATGGCAACTGGTCGAGGAGAAGGACAACTCTGAATTCAAACCCGGAGTGGAGCCCCGAAGGTGGATGGACGGCATTTTGTGCTACCTTCCGGTAACTCCTGCAGCCGCGTTGGTACCAAACTGTATTGGTTTAGCCTCTCCTTTGCACTCTGTTGGGCAGACCTAGTTCTCCATATATCCAGCCCAGGCTCGTAACGCACCGCGCTACTCCATCGTCTCTCGGGACAGACGGATCCCGACGACGGATGCCGACGACGGATTTCAGTGATTGGGCTAGCGAAGTTACAGGTTCCTGGTTCAGCCCCTTCAATTGAATCACTGTAGTACAGTATCTTCTGATTCTGATATGTTATTTCCATCCGAATCAGGTATGGGGCTATTGGAGACAATTGTATCAGGTTCACGTTCGGAGATTGTCATATTCCCACTCCAGCAGGAGCGAGGCGACGTAGAGAAACATTCCTTTCTTTTCTATTTGGTAACACCTAACAAGAGACCGTAATCGGCATC
>OZ038498.1:80302517-80412517 GCA_964036315.1 Acanthosepion esculentum
ATATGGAGAGTTTGGCATAAAGATTGACCTGAATTGTTTGAAAACATCTTCTGGGGTGACGAGGCTATATTCCATGTTGGTGGATTCATCAGTCGTCACAGATGCCATTACAGAGGGCGTCGTGTGATAATGATCCGAACATGACGGTTGAGAGGACGTAAGTTCGACCAAAGGTGACTCTGTGGTGCGGAATGACGGCAACAAGAGTCGTCGGCCCATATCTTCTGCGTGACTCCATGACTACGGGCCGCCTTCTTCAGATGCTCGAAAATTACGTGTGGCCCACGGTGTCTTGCTGGAATAACAGTGGTGACCTGATATTCATGCAGGATGGCCCACCGCTACATTTTGCCCTTAATGTGCGTGCTGGTTTAGACCAACATTTCCCAGGATGATGGATATAACGTCGCGGACCTCATGAATGGCCTACATGTGATTTTTACTCGTGGGATTACACAAAAGAGGTGTACAAGACTTAACCTCGCACACTGGAGGACTTAGAGACACGGATTTTGGAAGTTCTCAATGATATCCCAGGTTTTCATCCCATTCTTGGGCATTTGAGAAAACTCGTTGACGCAACCGGTGTTTACGATAAAATATGAAGATTTACTTTCATTTTCCCACGTAATAAAGAACATGTATCATTTGTTTTAATAAATTTGTAATAGGAATATGGATTTTATTACCAATTTTTAGTGCCTACTCACTTTTCACCCACCCTGTATATGTGCGTGTGTGTGTTACTTCAAACGTTATTATAATGGATACCCGTATTTCAAATAGACGCCCCATTTTTATTTGCCAATTCAAGAAAATCTGAAAATATGCTCTCCGGCAAGAATCAAACCCACGCATCCCGTCTTGTTGGAGAAAACCCCATTTGGTCTGGTGTAATCTAAGAAGATCGTCACAGTCTCTATTTTCATGCTGGAAAGATAATTTTCTTTATTTCTAGAATACACAGGCGTAATACACATTGTTTAAAATAAAAATAAAATGTGGCGTCTATTTTAAATACGGGTATCCCCTATAATAACGTTTGAAGTATTAAAAATATCGGATTAATAATAAATCCAAGATATTTATTTCAACCATTGAGTGAAATGCGCCAATAAATCATCTCTTTAATCGAGTTTTGTGTCTGGCTATAAAAGAATAAATTACTAATGTATTTGTTGCTTTTGCTTACGTCAGCGTTGTGTGTTTTTATTCAAAATGTATCTACAGCTAAATTTATTTACTCATCAACGTCTCGATTTAGGAAACTATTGTTAACAAGTGCTTGATTTATGCTGCACAATTCATATAAAATAATGATTTTAAAGAAGAAATTAATACAGATCAATGGATTATGTTCGATATAACAGCCATTCTATATGTGACTTTGATAATTAAGAAGATAGAAATGACACTAATGGATCTTTTATACGGCGAAATAGTATGACAAAGATGACCAGAGTCAACTAAATATCGACAAAAGGGATCCTATTATTACTATTGATGTGGACCACGGAAGGAAAACACGCAACACGGGTTAGAGGTAAGAAATATATATTAAACAGAAAAGTTAAAAAGAATAGTGTAAGAGTAAGCAGAGCTTACTATCCAGTGGTGTCCGATATTGGTATCGTACGCGGCTGCGCGATACTGGTGCTACTCCCATGATACTACCATTCACATAATAATATAGTACTGGGAGAGTCCATGATGAAGGAAAGTATCGGTCTCACAACAACTATTAACATACTAAGTGTAAAACTAAATTTTTATCAAACGTTTCCTTTTCTTTTTTGCCGGAAGACTTCAGCAGATCTATCTATGTAACTATGCCTAAGAAAACAGGCGCAAACGAATTTGAACTCCACCGAAAAATAAGCCTAATGAACCACGTGACAAAACTCATCATCTGCATTCTAATGAACAGAACGCGCAGCAGAATCAGCCCAGACATAGGACAAGATCAGTGCTAGTTCTTTAAAGACACCGGAACAAGGAACGCGATATTCATGCTCAGAGTGTTATCAGAAAGAGCGATACAGATGCAGAAGGTCGTGTACCTATGTTTCATAGGCTACGCAAAGACTATCAACAAAGTACGCGACAGGGATCTGATGGAACTGTTCAGCAACCTCGACATATTCGGGAAATGTTTCAGAATAATCAAGAACCTATACTGGCAGCAAACAACATGCATACGCATAGGGAACGAGTTCAGCGAATATACAAAATAGAAAGGAGCGTAAGGCAAGGATGCGTCTTCTCACCGGACCTGTTCAACCTATACAGCGAAGTAATTCTGAGAGAATTGGAAACCCTACCGGGATTTAGCATTGGCGGCCACAATCTTAACAACATAAGATACGGAAAAGTAACTACAAAATCTCCTACAGAAGGTAACGACGGAGAGTGAGAAGAAAGGACTAAGAATAAACTACAAGAAGACAGATTGCCTGGTCGTCAGTAAGAGAATGAGCCCAAAATGCGATTTGAAGCTCGAGAACAATAGAATAAAGCAGACGAGGAAGTTTAAATATATGGAAAGCATCTTGACAGAAGACAGTAAGTGCGACACTGAGATCCGTAGCCGTATTGGGATAGCCAAAGACACATTCCAAAAGCTGGGCAGAGTACTGCGAGACAGGGGGGTTTCTTTGGTAACAAAGAAAAGAATACTGATATCTGTTCTTCTTTACGGCAGCGAATGTTCGACGATTTCCTCAAAGATGAAGAGACTCATGACGACGGAGATGTGATTCTACAGAAGGATGCTAAGGATATCATGGACCAAGCGTGTGAGCAACGATGAGGTCTTAGAGAAGTTGCAAAGAAGGAGGAAGCTTATACTTAATATCAAGAAATGGTAGCTGAAGTTTCTGGGAAGTTTCTGGGACACATAATGAGGAAGGAGGGCCTGGAGAATCTGATACTCACGAGTCGAATAGAGGGAAAGAGGGACAAGGGAAAACAACGCGTGACATACCTGGCGGACTTAAGCAAGTGGATGACAGAACGTGGTCGGAGGGAGGAAGCAGAGGGAAAGAACTTGTTGAGAGCTGCAAGGGATAGAGGGTGGTGGAGAGCCATGATCGTCTACGCCCTGAAAGGACACGGCACATAGAAAGAAAGAAGTCGAACAACTAAAATAGGATTGGTAAAATTGTTGAAGAATTGAGTCATATAGAAATTAGGTAAAGCAGAAGAGAGAGAAACGACCGGGCAATCTTTGTGCCAAACGGTGCCATAACGATCGGAGAAAGGTGTTTGCGTGGTAGAGATGTTTCCGTAGAATTTTGTCTCAATCATTTTACCCACAAGCAAGGCGATAATTCCCGTAAGACGCTAGGGGTTAGTATGAGTGGAAGAGTATGAGGAGACTTCCGTGAAGAGAAAGGGCGATAAAAGAACAGGATTCAGCAGGACAGAAGATGGTGATTGACGTTGCATTTAAACTTTTGAAGATTGCAGCAAAAAACCGGAAGAGAGTTCCACAGGTGAGAAGTGCGAGAAAATAATCTATTGGAATAGAACTTAACGGCCATATCTAGCTATTTCAGCACCAACAATACATGAGAAATACATGTTAATCTAGTAGTTCGCTTAAATTCACACGGTCGAGGTATCAAGAAGAGAAGCTGATTAGAGCAACTGCCATTAAAATATTTATAGAAAAAAAGGCAGTGTAAAAATAACTGGAATCGAGATGCAGGATCAGGATCTATAACATTAAAGACTTCTTAAAATTATTGATTTAATGTGATTTATTTATTTATGACTGTTTATCAACCTTTTTAACATTATTAAACATATTTTTGTATTGTAAGAATTCTTTTGGAGATAACAATTTTCTGATACAAGTTTTACTACTTAACCTACAACCGAGACAAAAGATGGATTCATGCCTTTCTCAAGGACATTTGCACGTAAGTGAATATAACGAACTTAACTGGAATTCGACCTCGGCTCTCCAATGTTTCATTCCGAGGCGTTATACATTACACCTCCTGCACATACAAGCTTACAGCCCCTGGTATTTCCTAGCTGTCACCCATCAAAGTACTGATTAGCTTCAGTGTTGCTTAACTACGATGATAGCATAAGAACCAGTGTTTGAAGTGATATGGGTGTAAGTCGCGAGGAAGTGAGCACGAATAAAGTTTATATATTTTTGTCTACTTACACCTGGCATAAAAATATGAAATTAACATGCTTAAAGGATGAGAACGTGGATTTTTTTTTTAATTAGGAGCCAATAAATTAATCATACATAAGATGCAAAAATTATTTAATACCTGAAGAGGTGGTCTTCATAAAATATTCAGAACCTAAGAAAGATGACGCGTTTAGAAGAAGCACCCAAAAATTAAAGCATTTTACGTGTAACCGAAAAAAAAAACGTAAATATTGCTTAAAAAGTAATATAATGATTTAATATTTTGCAATTGTTATTTATTTTATTTCATTAATTATACATATTATGATTATTATATTTATTTGAAGTTATATATGTATTGTTTATTATTATTTCTTTTAACTTTTTCCACAGTTGTCGGGTTTTTATGTATTTATTTGTTTTTGTACAACTAACCTGAAGATCGTTTGTCTTATTTTTACATTATTTCGCTTAACTAAAGTTATATTTATCAACTTTGCAATTTCTACTCTCGTTCATTTTTATGAGTTGATAGTTTAGGTGTTAGTCGTATCAAAAATGTAGTATAAATTGTTTTATTTTATGTCATAATTAAAAGACTTCACAATCTCCGAGTATTTTAGGTTTGAATCACGATTTATATTTTAATTTTTTATTTCTGCTATCTTTGATTTTTGTGTTTGAGTATTTATGCACGACTATTTTTGTAATACACACGCACACACACACACACACACACACACACACACATATATATATATATATATATATATATATATATATATATATATATATATAAAAGTGGACATGGAAGTCAGCACTTAGAGGCGACAGTCTGTTTCATGCTAGTGCAATCGTCAGCCTGACGATTGCACTAGCATGAAACAGACTGTCGCCTCTAAGTGCTGACTTCTATGTCCACTTTTATATTTACACACGCTCTATATCTGATATTGAGCACTTTATCCCATAAATATAGCACACTTTAAGACTATATTTCTTTATATATATATATATATATATATATATATATATATATATATATATATATATATATATTAAAGTATAAAAAATTACGAAAATAGCCGATTCCGCTACCTTGGTTTCAACCTTTCGGTATCTTCAGGCGATTGTAGTCGATTTATTTCCTAACGCCTTTTTTTTTAAATAAAAATTATGAACGCTATATTATGTAGGCCTTATATTTTCATTTTTTTTCTATCTGATATTTTTTTTCCAAAATTAACAAACTTTTCTTTTTTTGTATTTAATTATTCATGTACGACTATTTTGTAATATATGTCATATATATATATATATATATATATATATATATATATATATATCAAATATGTGGTACAGTTCAATATTACAACGAATCATTCATACAAAATATAAATTAGTAAAGTTAATGATATAAAATGGCGAAATTTCTTCGCTAACGAATTTTAAAGATGCATTAACCTACCAATCACTAAATCAATGTTATGGTCCTTGTTTTGTTTTTTTAATTATAAAGTGTATTAGGTCTTCCATAAATACGTAAGGCTTTCGACTGTGCGTTCAGTCAACCTCAGGCATAGAAATTATTTTGTTTTTGGTAAAATTCAGATTTTTAAAAAAAATTCAACTTTAGCGTTGCGACTGCACGCTCCACAAGTTTGTATCCGTTCTCAATAACACATTTAAAATAACATATATTTCTTTTCGATTCGCATTATATTTATTTTTTCTTCTCGGATACTACCTGAATATATATATACATATATATATATACATATACATATATATATATATATATATATATATATATATATATACATATATATATATATATATATATATATATATATATATATATATATATATATATATATATATATATATATATATTGGCAGTAAACCATTTCAAAGGTGTTTTGTCTTTGGTGTTGAAAGTATTTTAAAAATAAAAAATACCAAAGATGCTCATGTGATTTCCAGTTGTGCGCGGCACGCGAGAGTTTGGAATGAACGCTCCTTTTTCAAAGAACACCACAAAGATTATTTAAAATATGAGGGGAAAATAGCAACACCACAGACAAAAAGCACCTTAGAAAGTGGCTACAGAATTGGCCGAAAGTTCTTGGGAAAATAAAAATTAGGGACAATTTTTATATTAGAAAACGGAGAAATGTTAGGAGCCTGGAAAAATTTTTTTTTAAATTAAGAACCCCAATATTATATAAAATTTATTTTAAATCTGAGCTTTGAATCTGCGTTTAATTTAGCGTTCCTCCCATGAGACAGTATTTTTTTAAATCAAGGGTAATCATTCGTGCCAGATGAGTTGATAGAACAACGAAACGAAGTTGGACTTCGAACGTAGGTATATGCATATATATATATATATATATATATATATATATATATATATATATATATATATATGCATATGTGTATATATGTATGAATACACAAAGATCAATAATCTTCATAGCGACTCGGTGTCTACTTTTATATCCACATACGCTCTATCCCTGATGCTGATCACTTTTAAAGTATATTTTTATCATATATATATATATATATATATATATATATGGGGGTGATTGTGTGTGTGTGTGTGTGTGTATACATAGACAGTTGATTTACTTGTCCACACACGAATCAACACAATATATTTATATATTAGTACTTCCAGAGTTATATGCATTTGCAGCACATGTAAATCCTACCAATCACCGAAGAGAAACGCCTATAATAAGGAAAACTTAATGTAAAATATATAAGAGGCTAACGCACACGCGGGCGCGCGCAGATGGATAGATAGATAGATAGATAGATAGATAGATAGATAGATAGATAGATAGATAGATAGATAAAGCAAATTGAAATATCCGAGAAAAATCTTGCCGCGAAAAGGGAAAAATCTGTGTGCAAGGACATTCCAAAGTGAAACCCGAGAACAATCCTCGCCAACTAAAGTCAACTGTCCTTCGCACTAACTCAATTTACTAGAGTAGAGGCTGATCTTACTATTCATTTTTATTGTTTTCCTTTAGTCGATTTTCGCACCCACTAAAGCATTGGTAGGGTATAGGGCTGTAGAAATGCAGTTGGTTGTAGGGTGGGTCGGCCAGAGAATAGACAACGAACGAGAAAAATTGACTTGCAAAGAGAAAGGGTAAAATATTTTAAGCAGCAAATAGAAGAACGGTGATGTCATGAAATGTGATGGACAAGATCGCGTATTCGCTGAACTGGGAAACATCTTTGGCATAATGGAATCTCCTTATGAAGGCAGTCTTCACTTAACCAATGATGGCCTCATTCGGGAGGCGTCAGTCTAGAATTTCCCGGCGAAAACAGCCATCTTGGGTTTTCTTATTCATTTTTTCCTTTGCGCTCAAGAGACGCAGAAGACAGTATATCCACCAAAAACAAAAAAATGAAAAGAAGAAAAATGAAAGCAAAATAAAATGACGAAGACAAGAAATCTGCACTTTATCGCAGACGTTTTTATGCGGGTGCAAAAGAATATGGAAGCACAGAAGGATGATAAAATAGGAATCGTAAAAACCGAAGGAAATATTTTAAACAAAAAAAAAAAACTTAATAAAACAGAGGAAAGGCTAAAAAAATTTCTGGCTGTTTGAAAACGATAAAGTATAAAAATATAAATCGCAAAATCCCTCACACATACATACACACAAGAACATACAAAAACTCAAAAAGATGCACACATACAAGCGCACACACATATATACACACCAACGCCTCATTCATATATATATATATATATATATATATATATATATATATATATATATATATATATATATATATATAAATTTATGTATGTATGTATGTATGCATGCAAGTATGTATGTATTATATGCGTTTAATAAATTTCATGGACTAATTTAAAGATAATTCGCAACTTTAATGAATTAAATTATACCTGAATGGTTTCAAATATTTTACACTGAATAATGAAGCCTTTTCTCGCACATGGTCTCTCTCCACATATATATATATATATATATATATATATATATATATATATATATATATATATATATATATGTATATATATATATATATGTATATATATATATATATATGTAAGCAAATATGTGGATATAGATCCGAGAAGAATTTTACTAGAATCTGGCAAGATTAATGCTGGACAAACGTACTTATAAACTTTAGATTCTAGTAAAATTCTTCTCTTTCATTAATAGTAATAAACTCTATTTTAGGAATACGTTTTCACAACATCGCCCACGTGACGCCGACGTGATCGCATTTCAAAACGGAACGCTGATCGTAAAATTCAGTCATTTTGTTTTGCTTATTCTTATGTCTATCGTCTTTTCATGTTGACTCGAATATCGTCTAATTTTAATTATGTTTTAATAACTATGTCCTGAAGAAGGTCTACTAGACCGAAATGTCTGACGTCGACATTGAAACAACATTAAAAACAGTAAACTTGCATATTCGGATTTTTTTCCATATTTTTCCTCATATATATATATATATATATATATATATATATATATATATATATGATAGAAATATAGTTTCAAGATATGCCATATTTAATGAAAATTTTAGAAATAATGGTCAATGATATACCATTATAAATCGCATACATACATAAAAAATGGAACTTGGAGCATTCTTCTATAATAACAATCGCATAAACTGGTTTCAATATTACAACATTATGACGCCGTTTAACAGGCTACTTATCTAATACGTATGTTTTCAAGGATATCTGCTCCACTCGTATTTCCACTCAAGCTTAAAATCAACAAAATGTTAAAAATAACATTTTCTTTTATAAAATGAATCCACATTAAATATATCTCCATAAAATCATCGACTGCTCCTGATTGAACCAATGTGAAAATTTGAAAAATTTGAAGAAGTCACCATTAATAGCTAAAATATGTTATTCTACAAAAAAATAATAATCGATGCTATGATTATTGATAAAAATCGATAATCAGTTGCCCCCTAGACACGATGATCAAATGTTTTAATCTCTGAAAAGTGCAGTCGTATTTAAATGGTAATTTTCAACAAGTTATCATATTCGAGGCATCTGATCAAATGGTTAAATATCTAAATTTATTTTTCATCTTTTTGTCTAGTGACGATAAATGTTCAACATCCCTGTAGAATAAGGAACGTTTTGCTAGTTTGTTTCTTCGTGTGCCAACCATTGTATTGTTTAGCATATATTCGACTTTGAAAAAAATATACCTTATTCATTTACTAATTTAATTTTACCTGACGTTAGAATTGTTTCTATTAAAACGCGTCTTCCGTAATAAGAAAAACAATGTTAGAGTTGCTGAAGGTTGTTGGAGGCAAAGTCAGGTGATTGCTGACAACTGCTGGGCTGCAAAATATGCTGCTTTGAAAGGAATTCACATCTGGTTTGGTGCTTTTACGATGTATTTAAAGATTCTTGAAAAAAACACAAAGAAGAATCTATAATGTCACTAGTGCTGACCAGACATCTTTGCTTCAGTTACTTCCCTATGGCCGTAACGTAGCTTTCCTGTGTATTTTCTATTAAAAATAATTTCATGTTAATTTTTCTGATGAGTTTTCATTTTTGGTACCTAGACTCTATGAATTTAAACACAATATTAGATTGGCGGCAAGTTCTCTTAATTTTACAGTTGAAATGGCTAGATACAACCGTAAGTTCTATGCTAAAAGTTTCTCCTCAAACTTCTCGCTTGTGAATCTCTCTATTGGCTTCTTGCTTTCCAATCAGGTTTGATCTTCAAAAGTTTAAATGCTTCTGTTTTCTAAATTCCTGGTCTTTTATGGTTCTTTCTCCTTAATAATACTTTTTTTCTCGTATTCACTCACATTTGTCTTAGTGGCTTTATAGCCTTCCTTGGGGCGAAATGATTAAACAAGTATGACGTTGTTATTCAGAAAATTCAATAGAATTATATATTCTCACATATATTTCGAAAGAAGTGGTGCTTTTTTTTATTTATTAATCCGATATATGTTTATCATTTTAAACGTTATTTGTAGTGGGTAGCTATATTTGAGAAGAAATTTATATTCAGGTCGGTAGACCAAAATAAATACTGTTTCTAAAATAAACGGAGCATCTACCTTAATATTGGTATCCATTAGAAATAACGTCCCCATATATTTGTGTGTATGTATGAGTGTGTACGCGCGCACAAAAGAGAGAGAGCAGTTTTCGAATTCTGGCCGATTGCATTTCGTTCACTTTCGTACAAATATCCTTGGGAAAGGCATGTATCCATCAAACTCTCATTGGCATGGTTTAAAACGCAGCACAGACTGTTCCCTGTAACCTTAGCTGGTACCTAGTCTAGGAGAAGGATAACTTTGAATTCAAATCTGGGCTGTTCTCTGTTGTGAATTCGTCCGAAAAGTGTGGCTGGTTCTACGCATGTCTTCACCAAAATAATCAAATAATATGTGAATCTTGTCTCAGGGATCACTTCTTACAGCTATTTTTCTTTTAAACCCGCACAAGTCAATATCAACGGCATTGTCCAGTATATATACATACATATGAATATATATATATATATATATATATATATATATATATATATGAGTGTGTCTGTGATGGTTCAGCACAAACCTGAAGCACTATAATGTAATCGCTCTAGTATATATGTAATTTAAGTGAATTGCTAATGATTCAGGAATAGAAACGTATTGAATCATCAGGTTGTAAGGCATTGTAAGTGGGCAGAAATAAAGTCAAGTATTACTGAGGACTGAATAGTTATTTAGCTAATGGTCATAATAAAGGATGTTCCAATAACTTGGACCGAGTTTAAGCGTCTAATGATTTTTTTCCTTTTTCTTTCAGATTTGGCAGACATTTGGGCGATATCATTTTTGACACATAATTGCCATGACTTAAATATCAGGATCTAATAGAGAAATAAATAAATTAGCACCAATAACACTGATTTACTTACTGCTGACTTTGAGCCGTCTTAATGAAACAGATAATCCGTCTTAATGAATCACCCTTTATATTAAAACACCGGTTCTCGTACGATCACCAACGTTAAGCAACGTCAAGACTGGTCAGTATCTGGATTCATGACCGCTTGGGAATTCCAGGTGTTGTAAGCTTGGATGTGTAATGGTTAACGACTCGGAGTTAGAGCTAAGGCTTTCCGAGTTCCAATTTTCGTCGTGTTTGTTATATTCACTTCTATGGGTTAAAGAGTAGACCTTGTATCAGCAAAAAAAAAACATTATTATCTCTCAAAACAATTCTTACAGTCGAAAAATATTTTCTGGCTTTAAATAACTTAAAAGAGGTTGATATGCCGTAAAAAAAAACAAATCAATCGAAGTTGAATAGTTATTTAGCCTTTCCGAACTTATAAAACATATTTTTAAGTTACACTTTTTCGAATGAAGATATTTTTTTAAGTTTCAAACCTTTCCGAAGCAAGAAAGAAAAAAATGGCGACGAACGTATCGATCAATATTGAGAATGATTTCTGCAACTGCAAACATTAGTCACACTTTTACTTTATCAGTCAGAATAATGAACATTGCCATAAATCTAAGTGCTTTAAACATTTGGCGAGAAGGGCCGGTGACATGTCCCCCTGGCCGATGCGTTCTTTGTGCTTGACGCTCTGGATTGTGTTCAGGAATTTGCACATGAGAAAATTGATGGAATTATACAAATCACAAGAAATAAAAACAACAACGAAAACAAAACCTGTTTTTTTTTTATTCAAACACACGAAAACTGTGAAATTTCCATGGATATATATATATATTTTTATGAGCGAAACAAATAAAAATAAATTTTGTGATATGTGCGATGAAAATATCCAACGCTCTCCTTCGAAATTTTTTGAAAGGATATAAAAAGAGTAAAAAAAGAAAATTACAGATGCGCGCATGGGTGGCGTAGATTAAACATGGATTTTTGATCGGTTGGATTAGCAGTTTGAGGAGTATAATTCTATCACTTGTCGTATCATGTTCAATATCAACAAAGCAGCGATACGCGTCTGTATGTGTGATGGTGTCCATCAAGTCTGTAGGCTAATGATAAATATTTTGTGCAAGAATAATTCATTTTCAACAAAGTCTTATTCTTTGTCAATGCACTTGATTCAGTTATTATCTAGAGAAAAATTGTATGATCACTTAAGGTGTGAAACTGACAGTCACAATGGTGTGTCGACTTTTGTGTTTATAAATTGACCACTCCTTCACCATATAGCAAATTCAAAAAATATGTAAATCTGTATAAATGTACATATGTGTGTGTGTATGTGTGTGTGTGTTTGTGTGTGTACGTTTGTGTATGTATGTGTGTGTGTGTGTTTGTGTGTGTATGTTTGTGTGTGTATGTGTGTGTGTGTTTGTGTGTGTACGTTTGTGTGTGTATGTGTGTGTGTGTTTGTGTGTGTACGTTTGTGTGTGGATGTGTGTGTGTTTGTGTGTGTACGTTTGTGTGTGTATGTGTGTGTGTGTTTGTGTGTGTACGTTTGTGTGTGTATGTGTGTGTGTGTTTGTGTGTGTACGTTTGTGTGTGTATGTGTGTGTGTGTTTGTGTGTGTACGTTTGTGTGTGTATGTGTGTGTGTTTGTGTGTGTACGTTTGTGTGTGTATGTGTGTGTGTTTGTGTGTGTACGTTTGTGTGTGTATGTGTGTGTGTGTTTGTGTGTGTACGTTTGTGTGTGTATGTGTGTGTGTGTTTGTATGTGTACGTTTGTGTGTGTATGTGTGTGTGTGTGCGTTTGTGTGTGTACGTTTGTGTGTGTATGTGTGTGTGTGTTTGTGTGTGTACGTTTGTGTGTGTATGTGTGTGTGCGTGTTTGTGTGTGTACGTTTGTGTGTGTATGTGTTTGCGCACGCGCGCATTTGATGGCGTACATCAATCCACATCTTAATGATAAAAAAATATTTTATGTAAGAATTGTTCATTTTCGACCTAAACCAATTCTTTGTCAATGCACTTGATTCAGCGATTATCATGTATCTGAGCGGATGTCTGCAACAGGGATTTGCTAGTCATCCACTCAGTCACAGCTGTGTTTCCGCAACAACCGCAGAGTCAAACTGTGGTTTATACTGCAACTGTGCAGATCAGACCTCACTTTCTGGAGGAGAGAGGGAGAGAGTGAGAGAGAGAGAGAGAGTGAGAGAGAGAGTACAATATAGCGTGAACAATAGTTCAAGAACTGTAAGCTCTAGCCATCGGTCACGATGACTTGCGATTTCGTGCTACCACAACCAGCAAGGGCTTCCGATCAGTTCCGTCTACGCAATTCCACTCGCATGGCCATACAAATATAGATAAAGAAAGTGTGGACAGAAAACTCATGCCTTCAGACCACATACACATAGTCCCAAATTGTGACAAGATGCCCACACACTAAAAGTTATCCAATTTCTAACATGGGACCTGTATGTGATTCAGTTCCAGTATAAAAAAAAATATTAAGCCCGGCACCACAAACTTGCCTGACGATCCTTCAATTCGAGTGTGAAATTTAAGTAGCGCTGCTTTTATTTTTCATTTTACAATTTTGTTATCTATCTATCTATCTATCTATCTATCTATCTATCTATCTGTATATTGGACTCTCTCGTTGACTTTGGCTTCAGTCAGTTATGTTCCATGCGTGATACACGCTTTGGCGATCATGTATCTTTCGCTTCATGACTGACGAGGCAGACTTTTTTTTCTCGCAGTAGGTTGCCATTTCTTTCTGCGGTAGGCCTGTTGCCATCCGAGGCGATAGAACCCCCGGTCTGTCCTGCTATTTACCCATAGTTGGGAAAAAGAAGAGGATTCATACCTTTCCCAAGTGTATTAGCACGTAAGTGAATGCAATTGATTCGACCGGAATTCGAACTCGGTTCTCCGATTCCTCAATCCTCCGTAACTTTGGCTTATATAACTTAAAAATAGAGTTCTTAGAACTGAACCCACGGACAAGCATTACACAATATTTGTCAATAGTGGTGAAATCATGTACAGAATCACTTACACTTTTCGGAAGAACTGATAACATAAAATTGATGCACGAAGACTCCATACAGCCTAACTCAGGTTTTGAATTCAGAGTTTACCTTCTTCTAGACTAGCTTGACATTAAGGGTTAAAGAGCCCAGTTTATCCGACTATTTAGCGCAAGGGAAGAACAGATGGTTACGTACCATTCGCAAAGGGTATTTATGCGAAAGTGAATTAAATAAATTCGACCAGAATTCAAAAACGACTTAACTCCTTATACTACGATTTACATTGGAATGTGCAAGGTATCACGACAAAAACATACATATATATATATATATATATATATATATATATATATATATATATATAATACCACAGAACTTGCAAATAGTCTTAAACAGACAAAACCGCATATTTTTCCCTAAAAGGTAATCCTTTTTCGGCCAACACCTTGATTATTCTGATTGTATTCTCATAAAAAAGATTGCTTTTCTTGTTCCAGTATATTTAACAAAGTCGCATTCTTCTTTTCCTATTACTGCTTTAATTCTACTATATCAAAATTGTATCCTTACCGAACGAGATTCTGTTTCAAGGGAGTTAACCTCATTCACGTTTTTTTGCGTTATTTTTCTATTGGCTGCAGCAATAAACTTTAGAAGGATAGTGGATTTGTTTCATATTGCCTTCTCTTTTATTGAGACAATACCAACCTGTACTTAGCTGGATTTTGACGCATTTTGAGTTCCTCCGTCCTTTGATAAGTTTTGTTTTTCATCCTATGTGGTTGCTAACTACATTGCTGTTGATTTGAAAAGGGGTGAGGTGTCGGTTTTGTCGCCGACCACCCGACACAAATAAACTTATGAATGGTTGTCTATGTATATTTTAAATTAAATAAAGATAAAACTTCGTTTTTCCTTTTCTCTTCTTTTTATTTTTTTTATTTCGTTTTTCAGAGTTGTATCACCCATCTGGTTTGACCGTCACGAATTAACGGAAAAAAAGAAAAGATTGTAAGCCACCGACTGCTGTATTTCATTAAATTTATCTTAAATTCGTTCGTGTGAGGGCTTGTTTATCATATCAACAAATAAAGTATAGGTTATATTTCAAAAGTTTATATTAAATATAGTCATTTAATGGAAGAAAATAAAGTATTTTCTTTTACGTTAATATTCTGTGAACTTATTTGGTTTGGTCGTAAGAAATCAACAAAGCAAAATAAAACAATACAAATATTAACTGTTTAAAATTACAACTACATAGAAATGTAGAAGAAAATGAAGAAAATCGTTTTTATTTGTTTTTCCCATTGCATCGACTTTTACACGAGTATACACGATGCGTTCATACGCACTCACTTTCGCACGCACACATAGACTTACTGAGTGGGGAAAATAGTTACTGAATGCTATAACAGAAATTAACAGGCGAGAGAACGAACGTTGTGAATCAAGCTGAAAGAAATAACTTATATCAGAAGTAAACATCAAACCATCTTCGTTCTGTTGCCATCAGTACAACAAAATAAATCTTAACAAAAGCGTAAATCAAAAGAAAAAAAAAAACGAACTAGTCTTAACTATTCCGAACACCGAAAAAGAAAACAAGGAATCTCGCCAAAGGCAGTTGTCAGGGTCGACCCGTTCGTTGCCATCGTGAATGCGGAGAGTAGGGAATCAACTGTAATAGGTAAGGACGTTTGAGCAAGATACACGCAGACCCTATTCCGTATGCGTCGTTTGTACATCTATGTATCTTGACATCTCTTGTGGCTAAATGACCACTTTTTTCCCTTTTCTAATATTTCATACAACGCCAATGGAATACGAACGCCCACCGCGTAGGCACTGGGGAGCACGACTTGGGGCTGGTGGGAAATGAAAGAAGTATACACATCGAAAAACAGATAAAGAAATGAATGGTGAAAAGAAAAGAAAAAAACAAAGGTAGGCACTGGAAGGAGAGATGGGAGCTTGTTATGTAGGTGGGTCGCTTTGTAGAATAAGAGAACTGACATTTGAAGGTGAAAATGAAACTGCGATGAAATATAAAAATGAAACGTATATATAGATGAGGCGTAAAAAGAAAAGGAAGATAAGAGAAAGGAAGAGGCCAGAAACAAATCAGAAAGAAAGGAAGTGGAAGAAAACAAATAAAGTAAAGAAAAAGAGAAAGATGAAGAAAAAAAAGGATAAATGGTAGCAAAAGAAACGAAAAAAAAGAAAGTAAGTAACGAAAAAGCAAAAAGAGAAAGACTTGCAAAACAAAATAACAAAGAAAGGAAAAGAAAAAAAAACGACAACAAATATAGATCTAGTGTGGACATAGGAATTAACAGAGTCTATATGTGAATATTAATTTCTTATATGTGTGTCATTTTTGGAAGGGATTTTTTCCGACATTGATTGCAGCCATATCACGTTAAAACACCGGTTCCCGTACGATCACCGAAGTTAAGCAACGTTGAGCCATGTCAATACCTAGATGGGTGACCGCTTGGAAATATCAGGTGCTGTCAGCTTGGATGTCCGGGTGATGTAATGGATAATGACTCTGAATTGTTAAACGGAGAGCTAAGTTCCAATTTCCGTTGGGTTCGCTATATTCACTTACCGTTTGGGAAAGATATGAATCCACCTCTTCTCCTCCAGCTATGGGTTAATTAGTAAAATTCGCATCACTAAATCATTATTATCTCCCAAAAATTCTTAAACTCTAAAATATGTTATGGCTTTAAATAACCTGCAATGGGTTGATAAGACGTTAAAAAAAACGAATCAATCTATCATTATCCGATATTATTTTGTTATGACAATATACATTATTTTTAGTGGTGACATGTTTGGGTTTCTATATCTGTTGCATTTTCTTAAACAATGAAATTAATAGCAACCGGCAAGAAAAATTGACAGGAATCGAAACTATACACTTTTTCCATCAGGGAATCAGCTTTTTAAGCTTAAGCGTGCGGCAACAAGTTTAACCACGCAGACAAGCCTAACAGAGCAAGACTTGAATTACCTATTTAATGAAAGCACATATCTCGAATGTGCAAATTCTCAATATCAGAGATAGTAAGTGTGTGAATATAAAAGTGAACATTGAAGTCAACACTCAGATGCGGCAGACTATTTCATGCTAAACGCAATCATATATATATATATATATAGTCAAACCTAATGAGCCAGACAAACCTACCAAGGTTTCACTTAGCCAGCTGACCCTGACGATCTGCCTAAGTGAAACCTTGGTAGGTTTGTCTGGCTCATTAGGTTTGACTAGGTTTGCTCTACGTTTGTATTGAGCTCTTTAGTTAGTTGTTTACTCGTATCGGGTTTTTTTCTTTGGGCCTTGAACCTGTATCTGTGCGATTATTTTCGACAGACTTTCATTTTCCTGGCTCTTTCTTTTTTAAAACCTTTTTTTCCCTTCGTGATTGATTTGGCTATTGTTAAATCAAGAATTCGAAGGTTTTTCGACACGAGTATAGTTACCTATATATATATATATATATATATATATATATATATATATATATATATATATATATATATATATATATATATATATATATATGCATACATACGCGCGCACACACATATAATGTCCGGAAAGTATCCAGCAGTTTAATATTGATAAAAATAGCTTCTATATATGGGCTTAGCTTTACACTTATCTCAGCGTTTCTTCCCTCTTTTAAATAAGTATGCCAAAAATGCGTCTTCATTGTGTTCTTTTTAATCTTGTCCACAATCTGAAATATTTTTCTATTTTTAACGGAGCTGGCCTAATCTGAAATATTTTCCCTTACTGCACCGATCTATTCGCTCTGCCATTTTGAATTCGATTGCCACACATTACACAAGCTCAGACAATGATGCCTAATTAGTAAAGATTAGAGATTTTCTCTTTGTGCATCGGCCGTAAGATCTCTGATTGGCCGTGCAACCAAGTCTCACATACATGCATGCAAGTTCAATTTAAGTTTGAGGCTATTCATTCTTTGAGTATTAATTCCCTTGGCAAAGACATGTATTTCATTTCTCTTTGGCTCTGACGTATGGGAAGATCTTGGAACACAAAAGCTTGCAACTAACATTTCAATGTTCAATCACTGTCAAGTTATATTTTTCGGTAGTTAGAAAATTATATAAACGAATGTCTTGCATGTGCCTTCCCTAGGAATGCTAGCGAACCATATAATTCGGAGAAATTAGTATTCTTCAAAGCGTGTAGTAATTGATATCTTTCTTTCGAACTGACATGACATCGAAAAAATAAATTCTTTTTCTAAAGGACTGTTTGTTACTGACTCTGGGTCAAATGGTTAATAATACAAATATGAGACTAAATATTTATCTAAGATCAATAAAGGCAAAAGAAAACGGAAAAGAACTGGGAAAGAAATGAACGTGTCTATTTTGTTTAAAAGAAACTTTTGATGAAAAGTCAATATTGTTGTCTAGTTATTAAAATTTCCTCTCGGATAACAAAAACCTCTCACCATTTTATTAGAAGACATAACTCGGTTTTATGTTGTCCCGGGGATTTGCAACCTTCATTCTGTTATTACAAAGAAAAATGATGATAACCAGATAAAAAACCTCGTGGGTAAAGCAAATACTGATCAGTTTCCAAATTAAACGAAAGTACGTGCTCTCTCTTTTTAAAACAACGCCCCAATTTTCGTCAAATAATGAATATAAAAAATAAAATTGTAAGCATGATATTTTCGTTCTTATTTCGTTCGGTGTTATATAATGGATCGACCGTATTAGCATTTTACACTTGAAAAATAATCGGATGAACTTGGACTAGAGTGTAGTAACGGTTCGCTACATTGTTTTCCTCTCTTTAACTCTTCCTTATATTTCCATTAAGTTTTTCTTTCTTAGATGATTCCTCAAAGATTTCTCATACCATTCCTTCTTTCTGCTTCTGCTGTCGACATTTCAACGTTTCAATTGCCTTCTTAGTATTTTTTCCTCATAAAATATCCCTTTTTCTTTTTTTACTAATTGTTCACACAATACAAGACACAATAGCCCTGACGACAGTTATTAAATGAGGGTGTTGTAAGAGTGTAAAAAGGGGAGGTAATAAACGCAGAGTTTGCGAGGATATATGGGATTTATAAGGGTAAAACGTAGAGGTTAAGATTGTTGTGATCGGGAAAACATCCTATCGGAAGTCTGTTCCACAAAGTAGTTGCTCTTGGGAAGCTGCCCGAGTGGAACTTTCTTCGAACTAATGGAATACAAAAGTAATGTCGAGGTTTCGTCTCATTGTACATGGGATGGTGTGTCTTAGCTGCGGCGGTCAGGATTGATGGAACTAGGGAATGTAGCTTGTCAGAATATTTGCCATTGAAATAGCTATAGAGTAATGAGATTCTTGCGATGTTTCCTCTATGGCAAAGAATTAACAGAGTGGAAAATAATTCATCACCCACAAGGTCGCGTAGACGCTTTTGAACTCGAGCACGGCTAGAAAGTGAGTATTGGTCATCTCAGACCTAGTTTAAGCAGCAGTTTGATCTGGCTATTGTACTAAGAGAGCGTAACAGGTGGTGGGTAACCAGGAACTCACTGGAGCGGAACAGGACACCTGCGCTCTATTTCGGGTATCTTTTTCTTCTATATTATTTTAAAGGTCGTTTATGCATTTGCTACCAATGCAGCAAGAATTTACATTTGACATTGCAAACAAGGGATGTCCATCAAATATTGTTCTTCCCATTGCTTACAAACATACCTTAACAATAAGGAAAAATATAATCATTGCAAAGCATTGAGAATTTGTACATATGTAACAGAATTTTTTTTTAGGTTGATTTATTTTTGCGACATATCAAACTTTTTGCAGGTTATTTAAAGCCATAAAATATTTTTCCTTTGCAAGAATATTTTAGAGATAATAATAATTTATTGATACGTCCGATTAATTCAACCATAGCTGAGGGAGAAAAGGTCGATTCGTACCTTTTCGAAGCGTATTTGCGCGTAAGTAAATATAACGAACCCGACTGGAATTGGAGCTCAAACCTCCCAGCTCCAATTCTGAATCGTTATCCAATAACCAGACGCACATTCATCCTTACAGCACTTGGTATTTCTAAGGGGTCACTCATTTCGGTACTGGCCAGGTTCGAATACGGTGATCGTATGGGAACCGGTGTTTCAATGTGATATGGCCGAAAGCCACGAGATACTTTTAAAATCAAGATCACAAACACTGATGAATACTGAAGGGAGTGCTGAAGGTCTGAGGATATCATGAAGCATTTGAGCTTCATTTATGAGGCCCAGGTATCCATGCCATGAAAATCGTCATAAAGTAAATATCCCGCCTTTTGTTCACCAGTTAATAATAATAATAATAATAATAATAATAATAATAATAATAATGATAATAATAATAATCTTCTATGAGTCATGCACCTTGCAAACGTTTGTCATCATGGCTGTCCTTTTGTAGCTCTTTGTAATTTTTTTCTTTTTGCTTTATCTCCTGAGTCCGTACTGCCAACTATGTACGCAATCTTGTTAGGTAGAGTATTTACATTAGTCCTCATCTTTGTCGCCATTTTTGTCACAACGTTGTACGCTCCGGCCTTCTTCGGGTGGTTGGAATTTCGAACCGAACCCTTTATTTCGATCACTGGGGTAGACTGTTCTAGTTCCACGAGCCATGTTTGATGGATGTCAGTTATCAGTTATCACCTGCTAATTTTCCCTCTGAAAGTTCTCCACTGCCTGAACCGGGTATTGAACTCACACTCTTTGGGTCTGTCACTGGATCTAACCAACGCCTTTATCCACTGTGCCATGTGTCCTTGAGGATATAGGCAGACTCTTGTTAGGTAGGTTAGTCACTGTTTACTTTTATCTCTCTTGCTTTCAATATATCTTGTCAGTGTGAGAAACGATTACGTGTTTGTTTGTTGTTTTTTTTATATTTTTGTTTTTGTTTTTTGTTTTTTTTTGTTTTTTTTTAATATCTTTTTATCATTTCACCCCAAAGAAAGCAATAAAGCCACTAGAACGCAAGGGGTTAGTGAGTGTTCGAGAATATGATAAAAAAACTACTATTAATTAGCATCAAACCGAGATTCTATTGTCACTAAGAATATGACTATTGGACTGTTCAAATGCGTTCAGAAAATATTTTAAGCTTAAATTACAACTGAACTGGTCTGATTCCATAACACCCCTAGACATCATTTGGCTTTACTTATTACTGGCATCGCGTTAGCCTTGAGATGCCACAAATATAAGTTCTGTGCACAGGTTAATATTGATCGATTTCTGGGAACCTTAGGCGTGCACACACACACACACACACAGACACACACACACATAATGAGAGAAGGACAGGAATGAAGAGGGCGTACTGTGACAGTGAAAAAGAAAGTGGGAAAGGAATTGAAATCTCTCTTGAAAAGTTCTTTTACAAAGGAAGGATTTATTGCGGACGGGTAAGAACGTAGAAAAGAATCGAACGAAATCGAGAGAAAAATACAAAACAAGAACAAGAGATTGTTTACCATAACGTCATAAAAACGGTACAGAAAAAATTACCAAAGAAAGACAGTATGTATGGTTTCAGAAAGCCAGGAATATTTGAAAACTAAAGAAAATATCCTTTTCTTTTTTCTTGTAAGACAAAGAAAGGTCGGTAAATAAGAAAGTGGTTGAGTTTGAAAGGGAATATAAAAGAAAAAAAGAAAAAAAAGAAAGAAGTGGCCAAAAAGAGAGAGTTTCATTTCGCTGTTTCGAAATGGAAATGACCCGGTCTTAGAATAGGAGAATAAAAGAACACGAACCTATTCACCTCTGTCTGAAGAAATACATTCAACCGCTTATAGTGGATAAGTCGGAAGCTTTTTTCTATCGACACGGAAGAAATAGGATGAGTTGATACTGCAGCGAAAATACTGTAGCAATATTCAAAAGGTAACCAAACTGAATAAGTGCCTTTAACCCCCGAGAAATATAATGCCAAATTATTATTCTTTTTCCTACGCTTTCTGTATTGTATCATATTTCGGTTGGTGTTCCTTACAAATGGCGATGACCACAAAAAGAAATTAAATTTAGCTAACACACACTTACGCACATTCACACCATCCATATACCCAACCCCACATATATATATATATATATATATATATATATATATATATATATATATATATATATATATATATATATATGTGTGTGTGTGTGTGTGTGTACACAATAACCAGTAAGGAAGATTCTAGTTGGCAATACTAGTATCCTACATAGGTTATGGAACCTAAGACATCTGGCTGTGAAAAAATGCCTTTACATAAAACCTCTGGCACCCATGTTAAAATCACACCTTATTCAGCAGTGGAAATGGTGTGTTGAAGGTTTAGAAGAAAAAACAAGATTTTAGCCTAAATTTAAAATCAAAGAAGAAATTAAGAATGAACCCAAAAATAAATTTAAAAGAATTTAAAGATAAAGAGACGTAGGGGTTAACGGAAGGAGAATTAGATCTATAAATTATAATCAATATAGCATAAATGTTTTTAGAGTGGGTAGGAGTAACTTAGGGTAGCTAAAGAAGGTAAAATTACACTATGGGAATTATAATTGGATTTTTGCTTATTATTTTTATATCGATATTTGAGGAGTTACAGGGGATGGACCCCGGAGAGTGATTTTGGGTAGCTCATTAAGGCAAAACTGTATTATGGAAATTTGAATTTGTTACTATGTCGACATTTGGAAACTAATTCTTTCCTCTGATTCAATAGTTGGCTTTCATTATTGTATTTTATTATTTTAATTTTTTCTTCTAACCATAAATCACACCTATCTCTGAAATTATTCGGAGTTCCAAAGTATCTGTGAGTTTACATTTTCGTCCTTCAATTCCCCAATTTTTTTTTTTTTTTTTTTTGAAAGAGCTGTTTGGTGTTAGAAAATGAGTGCTTATAGGTATAAACCCTTTATTTCTACTTCCCCGCAGAAATTCCAATGTAAACTTTTTTATTTTGCATATTTTATTTGGAGAAAATGGTTGATTGGTAGCTTTGCCCTCAAATGATTAATTATTTTTTGATCTACAACTACAGGAGGGTTCAATACCAGGTTTTTTGTTGGTCGCATAGAAATCCCTTAAAATTTGGTTGTTGTGCAAATTAATAATTTTATAAATATTGTTGGTACAAGAGTAGTTAATCATAATCGTTTTCGTATTGAAAGTCTTACTTAGAGGGTTATTTGTTTGGAAATGCTTATTGATTAACTTTAGAAAATACTATCCGATGTTAATATTTGACAATTTGCAGAAGTGGGGAGTGAACCATATAGTTTATCTTTTTCTGTGTCTACGTTTCTGTGTCTTTTTTGTGTCTACGCTTCTGTGTCTACGTTTCTGTGTCAGAAAGCCATTCAACCAATTCCGAGAAAAATTAAACAAGGACTTAAAAACTATTAAGAACTGTAAAGACATTTGGGTTAGAGCTGACAAATCCAAAAACATTTATAAATGTTATCATAAAATTCTTATAGGATTCTCACTAACAAAATAACAGACACGTATAAACTAGATAGATATAACAGAATGATCTGTGAAATTGACCAAGAGATGACCAATTTTGCAAATAATTTAAATATTCCAGACAGAGTGGGAAAGATTCATACCAAAGATGCATGTGTTTCATTTAAGGATCATAAACCTAACTTCGCTAATAACATACAGTCTAGATTAATAAATCTAAAAAAAAATCAACTAGGTCTAATTTCTAAAAATATAATAAAAATAATCGATAAATTACTATTTACGACCTGTTAATTTCTGGAAAATTCGTCGGACACAATGAAATGGTTCGTCAATACTGAAAATATGGACAGAGCTACTTTTGTCAAATTTGATATCACAGATTTCTACTCATCTATCTCCAGAAATATTTTGGTAAATTGCATTAACTTTGTCAGAAACTACGTTGCGATCACTGATGAGGAGACTAATATCATCTTAACATCTAGAAAATCACTTCTAACTCTTAATATTTCCACCTGGGCTAAGTGCCATAATGACAACTTTGATGTTCCTATGGGTGCATGTGATTCCGCGCTAGTTGCTTATTTAATATGTATTTACATTTTAAATACCCTTAGTAGAATAGTAGATCTCAAACAAATAGGCCTATACAGAGATGATAGACTCATTTTCATCCCCAATAATAATAGTCCACTAACCTTGAAGATCCAAAAGAAAATCATTAGGATCTTTAAATTACTAGGATCACAGCAAAAGCGGAAAACCTTGATCGAACCCCATTTACTTTCACCAGCGCACCGGGAGACACATACAGAAGTCGGATCCAGGTGCTCCATCACCCATTGAGGTTGTCAGAGGTCGCACCTAGGATGTGGTCATACTGACCTAGATAGGCATGTAGGTGTTCTATTAACTGAGGCGGGATCTCGAATACAGTCACGATGGTCCTCGGCTGACCCTCATATTCGGTCCTTATTATGAGTTCTTTGGTTTTAAGCTCACGGCTTGCAACCTTTATGAAATATTCGGCTGTGGGCAGCAGTAAGTCCTACATGAAAATTCGGTACCTTTTATAACTCTTTAGAGTTTCACACCTGGGACATCAGTGATCAAATCACTGGGTCTTTCCTGAAGCGACAAATTTTACGCGTACGCTTGTAGACCACGAAGACTGACATCATTTTCTTTGCGAACATCTGTAACTCATGGAGGTCTTCTAAAAGCCCATCTTCTTTTATAAGATAATCATAACCTTTAGCCCTTTCCAAAAAATTCGCGATGTTAATTATGCATTTTGATAGGTACTTGGTTATTCTGCTACTTTTATCTTTTGCTTGGTCTTTTTCATTACATTGTGTTTTGGGTGTTGAATCCACCCGTTTAGTTTCTTCTTATAGGGTGGATCTGCCTTAGAAGCAGACCCGAAAAGTCCCACCTCAATAGCTAAATTTTGTCGGTCAACTTGTTTTTAAAAAGTCTCCACTAAGCTAATCGGGCAAAATATTTTTCTTCTGAAAAATAATAATTGGAGCAGAAAGAAGGGGAGGATATTAAATATTAAGTTTATTTTTTCAAGAGGCAACAGATAAAAAAAAGCTTAATATTTAATAAAAAATAAAAACGTAAATTTATTTAAAAAAATAAAAGAAGTTAAAAAAGAAGCATCAACAATACAGAGGCGTGGGAGAAAAAAATTAATAATACAAAAAGTATACAATAAAAAGAAAAACTGGTTAAACCAGGAAAAACAAAAAAATTCGAATTAACTACCGAGAAAAAGTCGATAAACTAATTTATAATTAAACTCTGAAAAAAGAATTAAAACAAAAGAGTTTAATTAAAAAATTAAAAGAAAAATATATGGAGAAATAAAAGGTCACTTCACGTCAAAAATGAGACTTCAACGTAACATAGCGAAGAGCGATATTTATTCTGTAAAATAAACAGAAATGTGGCACAAGGCACAAGTGGACGATTGGGGAAAGGACGGTCTTCTTCTGTCTTAACTATAACTTAGCTAGCCGGAAACACTGACCCAATCGTACGAACAATATTCCTTACACCATAACAACACATTCATACGTACCTTTCTTACTACAACCACCATAATACCTCACTGTCTCTATGAAAATACTAACTAGTCCCCATATTTACAATTCAGTGTCTGCGGGGGGGGGGGGGGGAATAAAACAACAATTCTAAAAACTAACCCCAATGACCATAGCGAAGAGCTCTTCCAAGCAATTATCATGAAAGTATTTATAGAAAAGGCACAAAGAGGCGGTGGAAAAGTGACTGAAGCTGAAGCCGCCTGACTAGGACCAATAATAATATTTCTGATTTTTTCTTTGGATTTTATGAAAGAAATCAAGGTAAATATCAGGGGCACCGGACCATATGTGGCAGCAATATTCTAAGTATGGACGAATGGTAGACTTATAGTCGCTTTCTCACAGACGTGTCGTGGCTTCCTTCTGTCTCTTCTATAAGTATTTTCACGGCAACTGTTTTCGACGAGTTGCTTTCTCTGGTTCCCAGACTGCATGAATTTAAGCGAGCTACTAGGTTGGCATATCGGTCCCACCCTTTTACTGTCGAAACAATTAAATGTAACCGTCTCTTCTAGTAAAACCGCTTTTTCTCTCGCACTTCCCGTCTGTGGAACTCCCTTCCGCTTACTTGCTTCCCTGATAACTATAATCTTCAAATATTGAAGTGTAATGTCAATTGACACCTTCTGACACCTTGATCTTGTTCCCCGTCCTTCTCTTTATCCTCTCCCCAAACACGTCTCTACCCACTGTAACTCCTTGCGTGCTAGCGGCAGTCCCGCCTTGCTTAGGGTGAAATGGTTAAAAAACAATAGATATCTTCTGTCTTTTTTACAAATACTTTCACGGTAATTGCTCCGATGAGCTGCTTTCGCTGGTTCCTAGGCCTCATGAATTTAAACGTCCCACGAGGCTGGCATCCCGTTCCCACCCCTTCACCGTTGAAACTGTTAGATGTAGACGTCTCTTCTACTCCAATAGCTTCATGTCTCGCACATCTCGCCTGTGGAACTCCCTTCCTTATTCCTGTTTCCCTGACAAATATAATCTCCAACTATTTAAGTGTAACGTCAAATGACATCTCCAGCTGCCTTGATCTATCCACTTCCCTTCTCCACATCCTTTCACCTTTCATTCCTATCTGCTCTCGCTCCAAATCTTCTGTAACCCTCTTGCCTTGATTGATCCACTATCTTTCTCCACATCCTCTCCTTTACCACTCCTTCTGTAACCCCTTGCGTGCTAGTGATAAGCTTAAAAATAAAAATAAAAAAAATATTGTCAATAAATGTAACAATCAACTTTCAAAATTTCATTAACCCAAACCTATTTTTTTTAAATTTTATAATAAAAATGAATAATGGGTAAATTTATATGACGCACCCGATACATTGATATGAAAAAAATACACTTATTCCCATTAATTCCATTGACCCACTCTAAAAATCCCAAGATGTAATTCTGAATTTTACTTTTGGTGCCAGTAGAAAGTAATAAATGACAACTTGCTGGTAAGTTCCAGTTATTTAACAGATCTGGCACAGGGTCATATAAGTGCAGCACCTATTAAGAAACTGCGTTTCTGCACTAGGAAATTAGTCGAAGTATTTTGTGCTACGGTAGGTGCATTATCGTTCTCTTACTTTTCTTATTTGCCTCCTTTTTAATCGTCTTTGCGATTCTTTCTTTTTTACTTTATTCTTCCTCATAAAATCTCCTCCCGCTTTCGCTTTTTATCACATTGCACCTCTTTCTTTTCATCCCCTCCACCCACCACCACCCCACCCCACCCCCCACTCTCCTTACACGCTTTTCCTTCTCTTTGTACTCCACTTCCCTACCCAAGATGTTTTCCTGTCCAGGACATTATCAACAAGTCTATTCAATATTCCTGCTCACCCATATTCGTTATCTTGTTAACAAATTGATCGTCTTAGGCGTGACCAACTAGCCACATTGAGATAAAGCGTCTCGGAAGAAGAGGATAAGTCACGGCGGAAGGGGAATGGTCAAAGTGGAAGGAGCAGAAATGGAAAAAAGAACTTTGAACCTGGGATCAGTGAAAAAAGAGAAGAGAAAATCCGAGCTGTCGATTAAAAAAAAAAAGATTTTTAAAAAGCAGTTGTTGCACGCTTTCTGAAGACCAGAAACACTTTACGATATTATTTATTGAATAGGACACACACACACACAAACACACACACAAACACACAAACATGCACACAAACACACACACACACACACACAAACACACAAACACACAAACATGCACACAAAAACACACACACACACACACATGCACACAAAAACACACACACACACACACACAAAAATATAGCATACATGCGTGCGCTGACAGACACACATACGCACATGCTCACAGACAGGCACAAACGACTGCACACGCAAAAAACGCATATATACACACAAAATAAGACAAATACACACACGTAAACACATACGCAACCGGACGCATGCATGTACACAAGTACTGAAAAATGATATATTTAAATATCTAATTATGCACATACGCATTATATATAAACAACATTGCATATACTTTTAAAATGTATATATCAAATATACATAGAATTATTAGATATACAGACAAGGTTTGCATACATACACACACACACACACACACACACACACACATACATACATATATATATATATATATATATATATATATATATATATATATATAGGCATACAGTAAGTATTATACCAGTATTGATATATTTGTGTAATCGTTTTGTGCACAAAACGATTACACAAATATATCAATACTGGTATAATACTTACTGTATGCCTATATATATATATATATATATATATATATATATATATATATATATATATATATATATATATATATATATGCAAACCTTGTCTGTACATTTTGGTTTCCCTTACTATTCGTATCCATATATATATATATATATATATGTAAGGCATCATGTGATAATTTAATAATTTTTCTTAAGCTTCATATCTGTTTCAACTATCAGTACACATACATGTGTACATTCAATATATATATATACTATTGAGGCAGCAGATCATTATTCAAACATATTGTTAAATATTGTCTATTTGTCGACTGTCTATTATGTTTGATCCTGAGCCGATTATGATCAAACAGAATACACATTCGTTGTCTGTTATATTTAACATCATATATATATGTGTGTGTGTGTGTGTGTGTGTGTGTGTGTGTGTGTGTGTGTGTGTGTGTGTGAATATATATATAGGATGCGATGGGTAAATTGTCTCCATTTTATATTTTTAATTTCGTCCAGTGCATACGTGTTGTTGCTTTTGATTTTGTCGACTGCACAGTATAATATGATCAGATGGGCACCGTCTGTGAGAAAAAGACCACCATGTCGTAATTCACTCAGTAGTTTGGAAACTCCAACAGGGACATTTCATAATGTTTGTCTGCCAATCACAAGTCAGTATTCGGAAAGAGTTTGATGCGTCTGACGATGATTACGATGGCGTTTGTAGTGTTCACTAGTGATGGCGACGTTATGTTTCCATTTATCTTCCCACAGGCCTAAGACTCAAAACGGTGGCACTACCTCCTCAAGTGCCTTGAGGAGGTAGTTCTGCTCTGGGTCAAGTTGATGGCTGCTGGAAGTTCCTATGTTTGGCAACATAACTCTGCACCATGCCGCACAAGTTGGAGAACTGTCAACCAATTTGTGCGGCCACATCCCCCTATACATCTGGCTACATGATTCCCTAGACTGCAACCCCCTTGGTTATTATGTGTGGGGTGCAGTTGAGCAAGAGACCGACAAAAATCCTTGTAACACCAAAGATGAACAGATGGCAAAGAATATGGCAGCATTCACCAACTTAAACAAGGAAACCGTCCATGGGAGTTGCAGGAGATTCCGAAGTCGTCTGGAGGTCAGGATTGAATCGATGGCGATTAACTGAACAAATTTACTCTTTAGTATTTCAAGATATTTTTGTGTAAATATATTTATTAAAATGAGATGTTAGTTTTATTTTCATTTTTGCGTCATTTAGACGATAATTTATCAATCGCACCCTGTATTTGTTATTTTTCTAAATGTTATTTTTAGACGGTATACGTCTATGAGTTTTTATCACTTTTTTTTATTTTCTCAAACACCGAAATTAATAAAAAACCGGACTAGATCTAGAAGTCTTGCTAAGTCTAGGCCGGTTTAAGAAAGAAAAAAAAAGAGGTAGCACCTCGAATATGTGACTCTCGTTACCATGGAATATTGCCATACTTTTCTGTTTGTTTATATCAGTTTTTTACTCTATTTGTCTTTAATTCTTCATATCAGTTAGATTTTGTGTAAGTTTTCTAAATTTCGTGAGAACTTAGTTTTGTTTTGTTTTCATTGAAAACATTTTACGGAAAATTATTGCTGATGAGTTTTTAGTTTATGTTGCTTTATAAAACAATTTAGGCAAAGAAAAGATAATTTTGACCAGGTTCATCATGTTATTAACAGCATTTTAGTATCTGTAAGGACATTCCCTTTTGTAGTTGAGGAGAGACGATTTTCTGCTAGTGGGATTTTTTTAGTAGTAGAATTCTGACTGTTAGCGTCAAGTAGTATTCTATTATTAATATTGAGTTCATAAATCAGATATAGAACTGAAAGTTTTCTTTAAGTTTTCTTTGGTATTTCGTCTAACTTTTTTCGCTTGAATGAAAATGTAACGAAAATATTAGGTTGGTGCAAAAAATAATGTCGTTTTCTCACATATGTTACTTTTATATATGATTTCTGAATTAATTCATTGATATATATAGCCATGTTATATATCATTTTGAAGCGCGTTTTTCGCTCTATCGAATCGTGTTATTCGTTACCGTTCTCAATCTCTTCATTCATTTTTTGCAGGCTTTTCGACAGCATGGACAAAATTCAAATCCGCACGATTTTCTTGTTCCAGTTCAAACTAGGCCGAAAAGTTGCCGAGACAGCTCGTGATATCAATGATGCGTTTGGCCCAGGAACCACTAACGAACGTGTGGCACAACGGTGGTTCAAGAAATTTGGCAATGGTGACGAGAGTCTCGAAGATGAAAACGGTCGCGGCCGGCTGACTGCGGTTGATAACAAACATTTGAAAGCCTTAATTGAATCCGATCCTCGCAAAACCACACGAGAAGTTGCTGTTGAACTCGAGGTCGACCACTCAACAGTCGTTCGCCATTTAAAGCAAATAGGGACGTCAAAAAAGTTGGATAAATGGGTGCCGCATGAATTGAACGATAATAAAAAAAATCGTCGTTTTGAGGTGTCTTCTACGCTCCTTCTGCGCAACAAAAATGACCCATTTCTCCATAATATATGGACGGTGGTTTAGCAGAATTATTAAATATTTTGCTTATGAAATGTGCCATGTAGAAACTATTATATCCGCGATACGAATCTATCCCTACGTCGTCGGACACACATGTACCACACTTTATCGTAGGCTAACTTGTTTCGATATAGATGAAGGATATCCAAAATGCACTGATATGCACAAATCAAGAGGAATTAAAACATTGTTACATTTTTTTTTTAAAAACAAAGCAATAAGGAGTAATAAAAGTCATTTTGTAACAACTAAAAAACATTTAGTAATTTTTATTTTATTTTTCTACGGTTCAGACTATTATTCTGAGAGAATTTAATTATAAAGTGTACAGTGCTTTCACATGTTAGTTTATAGTAATACCCCCGACACCCCCAAACGCTTGATCTGTCTTAATGTATGTTTTCGACAATCTTTTTCTATTTAACTTATTCATTTAACTGTTTCATGTTACCATTTTTATTTGTTTCTTTAAATTTAGGTGTTAATCCTAAGGTATGCTTAGAGGCAAGCACACACCCACGCAAACACACACACACATATCATATATATTTGTCTGTGTGTGTGTGTGTGTGTGTGTGTGTGTGTGTGTGTGTGTGGCAGCATATTTTCATTCAATCTTAGTCACTCCTTTCTATCCATGGTTCTTTTAATCCCCATGTATATGAGTGAGCTTGCCTTGGTACCCTAGGGTCTCTGGCTGGTACGATGTTTCTGACACTCGGAGTGTCGCGCCAGAATTTTTCCTGGGTTACTTTGCCCCCTCATTAAGGTTGATGAGGGTAAAAAACTTCACTTTCCTGTCTTGGTAGAGTTCAAAAACTTTCCCCGAGTCCTTGTTTGAGAAGAATCATTTTCCAACCTCCAACCTCACTCTCACTGACGAAATGTGGCGAGTCTCTCACTGCTCAGTTGCTGCTACCAGAGAAAGTGATCGAACGAACTTAATCTCTTAGATCCGCCAGGTTTCACCTCCACAGCTCGGACCCGCCATACCCACTTATATTGTTGCAATCCACCCACATTCCCTCCGTCTTCCATCGGCGAGAAGTAAGTTCTACTCCGACAGATTCTACCCGAAAACCACTGCCATACGGAACAGACTCCCAAGAAAATAATTCCCCGGTCACTACAATGTTTAAATCTATAGTTAACCGTTATCTTCACCTCCTATCCATATAAATTACCCCTTAACGTAACCCTTTACCGCGTGTGGCCCACGCTCCTTGTACAGGATGTATCTTACTGTAACGAAAATGTAGCATTAATGATGTTACTGAGTGAGTAACAAATCTAAATGTACCCCGTCACAATCTGGTAAGAGTATAGTAAGCATATGCATAACCGACAAATGTGCTCGATATGGTGACACGTTTTGATATAAGCACCCCATTAAACTTGCATATAGATACCACTTCATCCAAAATAGTTCCCAAAACTATTACCAATTTGTGACTGGTAGGGATAATTCCAATGAGGATATTAATCCAGGGTGAGTTCAATGTAAATCAATCTACAGCGCATTATAATATAAATAAATCAAGAAAAAAACTTAAAGATCTATTTCGGTCATTCATATATATATATATATATATATATATATATATATATATATAAACGATCCGTGAGGTTTCTGATTCTTTCCTTTTTTTACAATTTCTCCTCGGATGCCAATTTTTGGAAAATTGTACTATCCAGTTTTTTTCACCCACCAAGTTTAAATAGATTTACTTTTTATATATATATATATATATATATATATATATATATATATATATATATATATATATATATATATATATATATATATATATATATATATATATATATATATATCGGGGGGTGTATACATTCATGTATTCTGGCGTTCTTTTCTTTTCCAATTTTATTATACTGTGACTTTTTCTCTTTACATTAATTCCTATTGGGAAAATAGTTTCGGTTTACGAACATTTCTGGCTACGAACGGCCTTCAGGAACGACTTAAATACGTGAACCAAGGTTCTACTGTATATATATATATATATATATATATATATATATAAAAACTATCGGCGAAAAGTTTGGGAACACGTTCATTTTTTTCTCTAAACTTAAAAAATGAATCAAGTTTCATGTCTTTAAAGATATACATTTATTTTTCTTGCTTGCATGCCATTAAGCAATAATTTAAATCAAAATTAATATAAAATAATTATAATTCCAATTAAAGTAAATTTATGTTTTCTTTTCATCAAAGAATCCACCACGAGCATTTATTACTGCAGAGTAATTGTTGGCACCCTTTCTAGTCACTTGTAAAAGTGCTGAGAGTGATTCCCATTCAGTGTATAACTGTTTAAACAAATCTTGCTTATTCTTAGGCAGTTCACTTCGAAATTTTCGATCAATTTCATCCTAGACTAGTTCAACTGTTGAAAAATCCGGAGAGTGAGGGGGTCAAGTCATGATTTGCAAAATTCCTTTATCTTCCTTTGACTTTAGATAATTTGGACACAGCTTTCAACTGCGTTTTGGATCGTTATCTTGTTGCAAAACAAAATTTTGTCCAATAATGCGGCAGCCAGAATGAATGTTTATTAATTTTTAATGAATTTAGAGAAAACAATTCAGGGTGTTCTCAAACTTTTGATTGATAGTATATATATATATATATATAATAATGTAAATAATGCAAATAATATATATATATATATATATATATATATATATATATATATATATATATATATATATATATATATGTATATATATATATATATATATATATATATATATATTATTTGCATTATTTACATTATTCGAAACTGTTATCCTCATCTTCATTGCCATATTCACAACGTTTCGGCTGTTGTAGGCTCCAGCCTTCTTCGGGGTGACCGGGGTAGACTGTTCTAGTTCCACGTGCCATGACTCTTCCGGATGTCTCCATTATTTCCCTTTAACTCAACTCTCCAAGTTTTTGGTTCGCCACTGCTGTGGCCTGGTACTGAGCTTACAACTCTTTGGGTCTACTCATCGGATTAAACCAACGTCTTTATCCACAACGGCCGAAACGTTGTGAATATGGCAATGAAGATGAGGATAACCGCCCGAATAATGTAAATAATGCAAGTAATCATAATACCTCATCTCATATATATATATATATATATATATATATATATATATAGAGAGAGAGAGAGAGAGAGAGAGAGAGAGAGTGAGAGAGAAAGAGAGAGAGAGAGTGAAAGAGAGGGAGAGAAAGACAGAGGTCGGGGCTGAACATGGTGTCAAGAATGCAAAGCATGCTCATCCAAAGGAAGGGGCCGAGGAGAACAGAATCTCGCCAAGATCGCATGGCAACGCCAACAGACGTATCGCCGTTACTTTTTGATCGTATTACTGTTTGATCCTATTAATTTTTGATCCTATTGCTTTGGCGACCAGCTCACAATTTCGAAATTGATCGTTAACAAATGCGTGGAATTTTGCAACCAGGTATTGCCACATCAGCCATATACCAAGTTTTTCGTGGGCGCATAAATAGATAATACTCACAAACAAGGTCAGAGGTCACAAAAAGTCGTGGGCAGGTTACAAAAATCTAACACAATAGAATCTTAAACACCGTAATGGAAACATCGGATTTGTATTCCATTTAGGGGAGATACCATTTATTGAATGGCTAAGGAATTATAAATAACAAAATATTCCTTTGATATTGAATAATTCCACTATTTCAGATCCGATACGCCAAATATTTAAGTACAAGTGTTGTTGATGTGTAACACACACACACACACACACACATATATACTCATCCACAGACAGACTGTTTCGCTGTATCACAGCTCATCAGTGTAGCAAGACATCCGATTGCTTCAAGCTGGGATCGAAAACCCGACCGCTTTGGCATCAGTCAGAGATTCTACTCCGAAGCTCTCGTCGCACGGCAGAGAGAATGGGAAAATTTAACGTTTTTACTATGCGAATGACGTCAGTAGCTAGGAGAGCTCGATTTGAGTAGAACAGCATTGCATTAGCAGCAGCAGCCACTGTTTATAAAATCACCCCTTCCTCTCCGAGAGTTTAATCGAATTATTTCGAGAGCATAAATATATGTACATTATTTCCAGATAGAGTGTGTCTGTAGAGGAACACAATGAATAAAAAGCGACAAGAGTAAAAACTATTCCTAGCCGACGCGTTGCGTCCTCTGAGGGACTTTATCAAGGCCAAGTAGGATTTATTTTGTTGCACGTGTTTATACAAAAAGCGTGAATGTCACTGGTTTATGAAAGCTTTTAAATTCGTGAATGTTTATCAGGTGGTTGAAAGGTCAGTCAAAAAATATGGATGGCACAAAGTGTCATAATTCAAAATCTGGCAAAAGGTAAACGAGTAATATTTAAGAAATTTTTTTAGATGAATATTTTTTAGGGTGTTATTAGATTGTTATGGTATGAGATGTTCGCATGTGCTGGACATCTTTCCCTCTATCCGCCCTGTGAGTATCAGATTCTCCAAGCCCTCCTTTCTCATTACGTGTCCCAGAAATTTCAGCTGCCTCTACTGATGTTAAGTATAAGCTTCTTCCTTGTATGCGTCCTCGCCAAAACCTCATCGTTGCTCACATGTTCGGTGCATGGTATCCTTAGCATCCTTCTATAGAACCGTAGCTCCGTTGCCTCGAGTTTTTTTTTAATCTTTGAGGAGGCCGTCCATTTCTTTGTAATAAGCTTCGGTAAATTTAACACGTTGTTTAATTGTTAATATTTCCATGATTGAAATTGCCAAAGACTTCAGTTGTTAAATTTGAAAGAAAAAGAAAAAAAAAAGATTAGACGCTTAAGCTTAATTCACATTTAAAATCGGTCCAGGTTACTGAAAAACCCTATATATAATAGAACATATTAAATATTCTAAATATAGGGTGACCCTAAAAAACGGGAATTTTTGAAGTGCGTATTGCCAGACATGAGCAAGTGGCAACACTGCGAGACAGTGACCTTGAGCAAGTAAACATTTCGCCATTTTAGTAACAAGAATGAAATTCACAATATCCCAGCTGAGATGTTGCATCAGTAAATAGGGGCCTCAACAGCAGATTTCAAGAATGCATTCGTACAGGAGGACGCCATCTACAGGACATAATTTTTTAAAAATGAAAATTCCATCATTGTTTCTTAAATGGCATGTTTTAAGGTTTCAATTACTATAAATTAAATATTTTTCTTCCATCACTCTTGGTTTTATTGGATTGTTAAAAAGTTCCCCATTTTTTGGGGGTCACCCTATACATATTTCCGTGTGGATACTTGTAAACTCGGGTATAAACTCGATCAATGCCGACCTGTCTACTTTTTATCCCATGTAGTCTGATCCATGTCTATCTTTTTGAAACCAGTTTAAACCTGATCCATGCCTACATCTTTGACTTAAATGTTAACCGTACAAAATAAACCGTACTATATAAACTTATTAATTCAATGTGCTTTTTTTATTCTGTAAAACTTATAAGTGACATTATATGACCCAATAAATATTAGCATGTCATTAAATTAACACTTATTTATGTATTAATATTATTAATTTACTATACCTCATTGTATATAAACTACCTTTTACCACAGATTGCGAGAAAAGAAGGCAAAAATAATTTTTATTAAAAGTGATGAAAATCCGAGTAAATGATAAAGATAAACTCTATCAATCATCAAAATAACAAAGATGAAGGTATTCGTCTGAATAATTTACTGAGTGATGGCTTATTATAAAATAAGTAAATAAAGAAAAATAATAGAGAAATATAACAAATGAAGTCCCAGTCAATATGTGCGCCAGTATATTTACCAAATGCATATGAATTTTTACTGCATTTACGACACGCTTAAGTAACTACGTCTATTAAAGTTCTCATAGATGTCGGTTCAAATGCTAAACATCAGAAGCTATATTCAGAATAACTTTGCAAATGAGAGTGTCCCTTGGTAACCCTTTCCTGGCTAAGATGAGAACGAGATAATCCCATCGACTTTCGCCCTTTTCACTGCCAGTTCTCTGGAGAATGGCGTTGCCATCTATATTGATATCGCTGCCCATGTGACGAGGCTGCCGCGCTATATGGAGAACGGATGCTATCTCACAGTAAAATGCAGTGACCGGCGACGCGAACCGAAAGAACGATAACCGAACATCAGAAAGATGCGTCGAAGATATCGGCCGGGGAATTACCGTTTGGGCTGCATAAAGCAAATGTCAGATTTTGAAGATGAAATCGCCTTCGAAAGAAAGGCATCCGATTAGACATTAACACAAGTAGACCTAATGCTTCCAATTATCTTGCATAAACCAGTGCAACGATAGATAGATAGATAGATAGATAGATAGATAGATAGATAGATAGATAGATAGATAGATAGATAGATAGATAATGAACAAACTGAAATTACATAGATAAGATAAATAGATATTAACGAGCTGATATTGACTTAGATAGATGGATAGATCGATATGAACAGAATTAGCCAGAGATAGATAGATAGATAGATAGATAGATAGATAGATAGATAGATAGATAATCTTCCGTAGACATGTATACATTTTTTTAATAAAATGTTAATTTTTCTAAAAACCAAACATTTTCTTTTTTCCATCGAAACATTACACAGTCTAAATGGATATTATTATACATTATTTATTCCCAAAATCTACAGCATTGAAAATTTCTAACTAAAAACGAAGGATATGTAGCATTCTGAAAATAAATCCAGCCCTGCGAAAGAAGTTCATTTTCTTCTATAAAATATATTCAAAAAACAAATTTCATTTTTTTCTTGTGGAGGATTTAATTAAAAATTATTATAAGCAGAGCTCGTAAGATTACAAGAGTTCTTTAACATGCATTGCACAGTAATTCGCAGTCGACAAAATCAAAGACAAACATCGCGCATGCGCGAAATTAAAATACCAAATAGCAACAACTTACGCATCGCACCATATATTATAATTTTTTTCATATAGACAAAAACAGTTTACTCACTACAAAGATGCAACTTCGAAGTGTAATTGAAATGCAGTGAGACGAAGTTGCATCCTTGCAGTGAGACGAAGTTGCATCCTTGTAGTGAGTAAACTGTTTTTGTCTATATGAAAAAAAATTATAAATAATTATTGCTCTACTATCGGTATCGAGCCCTCTTTTGGATTAATGCTGTGATCGTTAGAATTCATATATTATTTTCGTTCTCATTTCATCGGATATATATATATATATATATATATATATATATATATATATATATATATATATATATATATATATATATTAGGTCATCCCATAAGTTCTGTCCGAATTTTAACTTTTTGTTAAAATGAACGAAATTTAAAGAGTATTTTATAATGTCTAATGGAGCTGAACATTATTTTTATGTTTAGATGCATTTAAACTGATCAAATTTTATTTCAGAGAACAATAAAATTAAATTTTGTTTGATTAAAACCCTGCTAACATGGAAGTACCCAAGAATCATTTGAGGCACATAATGCTTTATGAGTTCAAGAAAGGAAACTCAGCAGCCGAAGCGGCGAGAAACATTCACTCAGTTTATGGAGAGGAATGTGTGAATGAAAGAACTTGCAGAAGTTGGTTTGCAAAATTCAGAGGTGGAGATTTCACCCTTGAAGATGATGATCGAACCGGACGTCCAGTTGAGTTTGATGAAAAGCTTCTTGAAGCAGCCCTTGAAGAAAATCCTGCTTTATCAGTTGAGGAATTGGTAGTGGTTCTCAATTCAAACCATACAACTGTTCATCGTCATCTTCAACAACTTGGAAAAGTTCCTAAACTTGGAAAATGGGTGCCTCATGAATTGTCTGAAAACAACCTCAAATCCCGAGTTGACATCAGCTCTACTCTCCATTCTCGCCAACTTGTTTCACCTTTTTTTGATAGACTTGTGACTGGCGACGAAAAATGGAACTTTTATCGAAATGTTAAGGGTCGTAGACAGTGGGTTGGTAAAAGAGAAGGACCCCAGCCACAGCCGAGAAGGGAACTTCATGAGCAAAAGGTTCGTCTTTCAATTTGGTGGGATTGCCAAGGAATAATCCACTTTGAATTCTTACCACCTAATGCAAAAATTAATGGCCAAATATACTGTCAGCAATTAGAGCGTTTGAACCAAGCTTTGAGGAAAAAATGACCTGCTCTAGCGAATCGAAAACGGGTGATGTTTCATCAGGACAATGCGCGACCACACACAGCAAGAATCACGTCACAAAAGATCGAAGAACTTGGTTGGGAGAAAATTTCTCATCCACCTTATTCTCCCGACCTTGCTCCTTCAGACTACCATTTGTTTTGTAGCTTACAGAATCATTTGGAAGAAACAGCTTTTGTAACACAGGAAGAGGTTAAAACTGACATTTGTGAATTCTTCGAATCAAAGCCAAAAGAATTTTACAGTAATGGAATTAGTAAGCTTGTTAATAGATAGAAGGAAGTCATAGATAATCAGGGAAAATACATTGTTGATTGAATCTGTAATTAAATGTAACATTTGGTCACTTCTTTCAAAACTTATGGGATGACCTGATATATATATATATATATATATATATATATATATATATACATATATATATATATATATATATACATATATATATATATATATATATATATATATATATATATATATATATATATATATATATATATATATTCGAATTATCAAAATAAGTTTATTATACTTTATATTTTGGAATTATATAATTTACCTCTATATCCTTATTTTTCCTTGATAAAATGTTCTTTGAAGTTTTAAAATAAAAAGTTATTTCAAATTTAGACTTTTTCTTTCATCGTTCTGATCTTTATGCTCGCTACTGTATATATATATTGAATGTACACATGAATGTGTACTGATACTTGAAATAGATATTAAGCTTGAGAAAACTTATTAAATTATCCCATGCCTTACATTGGTTGCAAAGGACTGAGATGTCTTTACTGATGATTGCCCACACCCGGGAGTGATATGAGACATAACAAATTAATGTTAACGATTCTGCAATTTTAGAATACTTAATAATTAATCCGGCTTGTGTCTCGTCTTTTGCCAAACAGATTTCCATTGCAATCAGCAGAGCACATTCGTATTTTTATCTGAATGTGTAGACCCTTTATATGAAGTCTAAGCAGCCTTCTCTCTGTAAGCAAAAGGAATGGCAGCTGAATCTGAATGCAATCTGCTTTTGATTAATATTGTTGCTTCTCTGGTAGTAACTTATCTCCATGTTTTAGCCATTGCGCATATATTTGTTTTTCTTTTGTCCTACATTGATTCTGAAGAGCGTGGAGCGATATCCGACTATTTCGTTGTTATATTTTTTATATATATCACTTCATATCGAATAATTTTTTCCTTATTTTTTCTCTACCTTCTCACTTTTTGAATACATCTGTGTCTATTATTTATATATACTTTTAAAATATCTTTTGAAAGCTCTAATATTTGAGGAATCTTTTAAAAAAGCAATAAGAAACGTCTATCGACAAGCCAAGAATTGTTTATTCAAATGTAACACAGAGAAATGCAGAATATTATGAATATTATCAAAAGGCAGTAAACTACCACAAGCACAAAAGTGTAGGGTATTTGTAGTAGTACGTAAAAGCTGATTTGTTAATATACGGTGTTTCATTAAGACGGATTATATATAAGGGTGTTTCATTAAGATGGATCAAAGTCAGCAGTAAATAAATCAGTGTTATTGGTGAAAATTTATTTATTTCTCTATTGGATTATGTTATTTAAGTCATGGCAATTATGTGTGAAAAATAATATCACTCAAATGTCCGTCAAATCTGAAAGAAAAAGAAAAAAAACATTAGGCGCTTAAACTTAATTCAAATTAAAATCGGTCCAAGTTATTGAAATAACGTTTAGTAATCTTTAATGATGAATGCGAAGCTTCATGAAACGAATGATCCATTCCATACAAAGAAGTATCACATTCACACGAGTTCGGTTTTGGGTGCCTCATGGTGAACATAGAAAACAACAGACCGACGTGGAGTCATGATTTGTGCCCGTGTTGATTGCAACAACCAGGAAGCTTTCAATTTGCAAGTATATACACCCAATACAACACACTTTAACATTATGCAATGTTTTTCATGGCGCAGAAAGCCAAAAATACTTTCAGACACACCAGAGATGTGGAAAAGAAAAAAGAAAACTTGTGTTCCATCATTCAAAGAGATGTATCTGAAAATAGAAAAAAAAAAGAATTGCAAGTAATGTTAAGGTCAACATGGTTGAAATTATATAAAAAATGTTTTCAAAGAGATCAAATAAATAGAATGGTTTCTTAGACTGTCCAGATTTTAATCCATGAGAAAACTTGTGGTCAAGGATTAAGAGATGTATTTGAAAATGAAAAACAATATTCAAGTGAAGAAATCTCTGGAAAGCAATAAAAAAAGAAATCCAGAAATGGCGTCAAATACACCAGAGAAGAAAAACAAACTTATATTTTATCAATAAAAGAGATGTATTTGAAAATGAAAAACAAAATATTCAAGCAAAGAAGATCATTGGGAAGCAATAAAAAAGTTGCAAGTAAAAACTATAGAAAATCAATGGCTGGGTGGTAAAGGAAGACCATAGAATATCAAGTAGCACATATTAACACGGAAAATAAGAATCTAATCATTTATTCAGGTATATGGGATATTGTGTTTATCAAATATGACTTAAAAACTTTTTCATTTATTTATAACTAGAAAGTTATGTTGATAAATTATGAAAAGTAGAAATTATCAATATTTCTAATAAGGATTATTAGCTCAGAGACAATAAATTAACTATAATAGTAATGTAAATATACGCATATCCCAAAAATGTATCAACATACTGTTTCTACTAATGAAATAAATCAAGTCTATAAAAAATAACATAATCTACCTATTTATCACTATCTCACTCTCGTTCTCTCCCTTCGTATATATATATATATATACTATCTCTCTCCCTCCCTCTCTCTCTCTCTATATATATATATTATAAATTAACTGATTTAAAATATGTTTTTTTTCGCTCCACAGTAATAAACATGTTTCAAAAATGAAACATGGTTATTACTGTGTAGCGAAAAAAAACATATTTTAAATCAGTTAATTTATAATATTAATGCTCTGCAAATTTACATTGAGCACTATAGTGTAAAAATAAAAATATCTATAAGAACACCGGATTATATATCTTACTGTTCTTTCTTTATATATATATATATATATATATATATATATATATATATATATATATATATATATATATATATATATATATATATATATATATATATATATATATTATGAATATGCATATGTATTAGTCATATATGAACATACTATTAGCTCATCTATCTCTTTCTTCCTCTCTCTCTATATATAAATATTATGATATAATGAAGACTTGGGTATTTTAAATCTTTATAAATATTTCAATAGTTAAACAAAAAATTTTTGTTAGTTATAGTTAAAAAAAAATGTTTTTTAAACAACATCTAAAATATTACTACAGTTAGATTTACGTTAGAAATATTCAAACACATTTGCATTCCATATCACGTGATGTCCGCGTCTCGCGACGGACGCTACTTAATGTAAACAAACTTCTGAAAGCAGTCATTTCTGACGAAAGATCGGGGCCGATCTGAAATATCAAATATATATATATATATATAATATAAATAAATACTTTCACAAAAAAAAATTTCAATTTTTTTTAATTTGCAACTTTTCAGTTGTTTTTTCTATATTATATAAATATTATGTATATACATATATATCAATTATATAATATATGAACACACTGAGATAGTCCATCATCCACCGAAAACAACTTTTTTTTTTTACTTTAATATTTCTTATTTTGCTTTTTTCGCGGATTGCAAAATGTTTAAACAAATTCCTTAATATTATTTTCAATTTTTCTTGATGATCCTACAACTTTCGATCTAACATTCATTCTGAAAGTCTGTCTATCTATCTATCGATCTATCTATCTATCTATCTATTTTCTTAAAACCATATTTTTTTCAGAAACTAAAGGATCATGACACTCAACAGCTTCCTTTCCTTTAATACTTGCAAATTGATACGACTTTTTTTGGGAAAGTCAATGGTGTGTTTTCGTTTGTTGTTTTTTTTATTCAGGATTGCCCCTCTAACCTGGTTGCCAACCAAGGGTCCCGAGCCCTGACTCTCTTTATCTGTTCAGAGGGGAGAGATGGATTCGTGACATTTTTCCTCGGGCATCAATGCCAATGTCCTTACACCCCGGTGTTTACATCACGGACTTATTAAACGTGTAAAATAATTCCTTCCAAAAGTTATATCAGGTAAATTAAATCAAGTAACTCGAACACGCCTGCACGTACTGTGCTTATTTCCTATGTGCAAGGACGTTAAAACACCGGTTCCTAGAAGTTCACAGAAATTATGCAACTTCGAGCCTCATCAGCACTTTGGAAAACCAGATGCTGCAAGCTTGCATGAGCAATTGGTGTAATCGAAAATGACTCAGAATTATTAATCGTAGGGCCAAGTTCCAATTCCCGTTGGGTTCGTTATATTCACTTACGTGCAAATAACCTTGGGAGAGGTATGAATTCATCTCTTCTCCTCCCAGCTATATGTTAATTAGTATGACTTGTATCACTGAAACCATTATTATCTAAAAAAAAATCTTACAATCTAAAAATATTTTCTGGCTTTAAATAACCTGCAAAAGCTTGATAAGACGTAAGAAAGAAATCAATCAAATACTGATTACCTACATAGACATATCTTTTAGATTTATTTAAATTTTCTGGAATATAAATCTATAGAAATTGCCGTGGCCACAATGTGAGGGATCAGTTTATATATTGATTAGAATATAGAATTGATCTCCCACATTATATCCACATTATAAATTATTGTTTATCAAATTTTGATTAGGTATGAATTCACCTTTTCTCTCCCAGCTATGGGTTAATTAGCAAGTGTCGTGTCACTAAAACCATTATTATCTAAAAGAAATGTTTACAATCTAAAAATACTTTTGGTTTTAAATAACATGCTAAGGGTTGATAAGCCGTAGAAACTGAATGAATCAATATGTGTAAGGATTAAGTATAAGACTAGACACTCGTACATATATTAATGTTGCTAATCAAGATATGTGAATGACGTAACGGTTATCGATCCAGAAAATGGAATCAGCGGGCCGGGTTCAAGTTTCTGCCTATCTCGTTACACTCATTTCGCCTTAGTGAGCCTTCATACCTGTGGAACCATTTCCGGCTTCTTATTTCCGACTTAAATTTAATCTTAAAAAATTTAAATGCAATGTTAAACGTTATCTTCTGTCTTCTTAAACCCGTTCTTTTATTGTCCTCTCTCCTTATTAGTGTTTTCTTTTTCTATAACACGCAGTAACTCTTTGTGCCTTAGTGGTTTAATTACCTTGCATGGGTTGAAGTGATTAAAAAAATAATTTCAAAATATTTAACCAAGTGAAAATCAGTTGCAAAAATTGTCTTCAGTTTACGCTGTGAGCCAGCAGCTGTATAAATGGTCAGATCAGTTAAGCATTTCGCCTCGCTATGCATTAAATGGCAGAGCAAACTGGATTATCTAGCCTTGTTTGGCAACCAATCGAAGAGAAAGAAAACTGAATGCCAAACCTTAGAGAAGGTAATGGGAAACTACTCCAGTATCTTTCCCACGAATACAAATTAATTCAAGGATAATAAATAAAAAGAAACTAAGGAGAGCCATGATCGCCTACGTCCTGGATTGATATGTCATCAAAAAGCTATAAGCATTACTTTAGCCACCCTTGTCTTCTGCTTTAATATTAGTGACGAGGAATCATTTTCGTAGTGACATTCACAACTCTTACCTTAGGATAATGTCAAATAGTGGCGGAAATAGTAGAAGGAAGATTGTGTAACGCCAGTTTTTCAATTTTGATGGGTTCGTCCATTTTGGAAAATCACATTTAACTTTCAGAGTATGTTCGAACATGGCTCACTGTCATCCGAGCAAAAAACTCCTTCAACCACCAAACATGACTTCTTGCAATATTTCATCTTCTCCAAATTCTACCTTCATTAGACATTTGTTAATGTTTTTTCCCTATTTTTTAAAAGAAACATTCGCAATCTGACTCGAACAGCAGTGGTGGGGTGGAGGTGACTTGCCAATTTTCGCTTTGATCGATCGGAAGACACCGAGCAAAAAAAAAAAAAAAAAAAGAAGATTTGTTGAACTCTAGTCTTTAAAACCATTCATCACTAAGCTAAGAATACCTTAAAAATTCCCTATCGTCTGATTCAGCCGCCAATGACGAGAAGCATATGAAATATTCTGTAAACCAATGGGAGTCGTATTCATCTTTCTTTTTTTTTTAATTGCTATGAAACAGATTTTAAAGTGATGCCCGTTATTGGACTCTTATGGGATTTCATTTCTAGGCGAATCTACACTCTAAAATATTATTGTCTTTCCAATTATGGAAGCAAAGGGAATAAATATATAATTATATACCATAGATATATTTTTATATACCGGGGGAAAATGTATGACAAAGTGTAAAAGTTTTCTTGTGACGCATTTTTGCCCTTTAGGACTTCATCAGAGTAAATTTGTTTTTTTGGTGCGACTACACATGCGCATAAATGAGGGACACAGGAAATTTAAATTTTTTATTTTTTTTTATTTAGTCGATTTCATTTAGATTCATTTTCTTTTTATTTCCACCACTTGTGCTAGAAGATATTCCACACTGTTATAATAGACGTTCTGCCAGGAATGGTGAAATGTTGTAAAAACAAGGGCGCAAATTTACTGTAGATGACCTTGCGATTCAGGCACTCTCTAGTCATTTTCGTCATAGTTTTTTCCTTTGATTAGACTAGCATTTTTTAGGTCAAAATTGTGGTCAGTCTAGTTACGTATTTGATGTGTTGTTTTGTAAAATGTCCCTTTTGTGTTCATATAATATTTTAAAATTCCCAGTTCGGTCGGAAAAACACATTTATTTCGTCTTCCAGTTTTGATTCTAAAGGAAAAAATACAGCCCGAAGATGAATTCATGAAGCATTTGAAAGTACTAGCTGAATTAAAAAATACACCATATCCATTTTATACATAAGGATCTCATCATTCAGTGGATTATTAGTAGTATAATGCTTATAATTATGTCTACTAGCGAAGGGATTTCGCCAATAATTGCATTAATATTGCTAATTGATTCAAGGTATGATTAACTCTTTGTAATATATATATATTATTAAAAACATATCTTACTTATGAACCTATACTTGATCCAGGTTTAATGCTCTGGGTGGAGCGGGTTGGTGAAAGACGTTACTCATGGTGGCTGATTCCTGTGGGTTATGTATAATTTTTTGAGTATCACCACCGGAATTAGGAGTAGCTGCGTTATATTGAGTCGAGTTACTTTCCTCTTCGTCACTGACGCCACTGTCCCAGTGGTATGACGCTTGCGTTGTATCATAACCAATTACAACGATCCTGGTTTGATTCTGATGATGAGTTCCAAAATAGGACGAAACGACCGTCCAGTGCTTTCTGCATTCTGTTGAGGAATTTTCTTCTAGACTCGAGGAATTATTATGTGAAATTATTCAAATCTCAAAAAAAAATTCAATTATATATATATATATATGTGTGTGTGTGTGTGTGTGTGTGTGTGTGTATAATGGACTCACCCGTCGATTTCGATGTATAAGGATCTGACAGCTTAATTGTTTCAGTTATGAGATTTTGTGCGATAACCTTAAGTGGCACTTAAGACCCGCTAGTGCTTTACAAAGGAGGCCACATATGGAGCAAGAGTGAGGGTTGTGGGATAACATCACTGTTAGATTGGTTGACCTTTTAGATCTTGCTCTCCCTTCTTGAAGACGATTCAAACAAGCAGATTGAAAACTGCTAAGTCCACTAAAACACGTTGATCCCCATTCTACCCGCTCCAAGACTAAGCGCTCAGAGTGTTATGTGGTATATTGACAGCTGACAATACACACACAAACACACACACACACACACACACACACACACACACACACGCATGCACGCACAATTCAGCTCAAAAGTTTGAAGCAACACCCAGAATTGACATGAGATGAAGTTGACAGAAGAGTGAAAAAAGGAATAAAAGCACTTATATTCATTAAAAAAAAGAATGGAATCAATTATCAAACTTTTACCTTGAGAAACTTTTGCAACGAATGCCAAAAATTCGTGCTGTAGTAATCAAGTCTAAAGAAGAATATTTTGGCGGGACCAAAATTTAAGCATAAAATGTGTTTTTGTCTCTAATTATTATAAAATTATCTAATAAAATATCATGTCTCGCTTTTTTTATCATGTATAATAATTTTCTCTTTATTTAATGTACAAAACAACTAATTTTGGGGCCAATTACGAGGGTTTTCCTCAAACTTTTGAAGTGTATTGTATATGTCTATATTTCCGAGATTAGGTATTATGTACACTATTGACATTGTTTGGACTATCGTCCTCATCTTTGTTGCCATATTTATCACAACGTTTCGGCTTCTTCAGGTGGTTGGAATGGTAACTCAAGGACACAATGACAGGAGTGAGTTCAATACCGGGTTAAGGCGATGGAGAACTTGGAGAGGGAATTAACAGGAGATAACTGATAACTGACACCCATTAGACATGGCACGTGGAACTAGAACAGTCTACCCCAGCGAGCGAAATAAAGGGTTCAGTTCAACATTCCAACCACCTGAAGAAGGCCGGAGCGTACAAAGGCCGAAACGTTGTGATAAATATGGCAACAAAGATGAGGGCTATAGTCTAAACAATGTAAATAGTGTGTATTTACTTCAGGTAAATAGATTTAATATAAATGGTAATTTAAATGTTATTTTTAGTCGGCTCATTTGTTTGAATTGGCTATATTGATGTATGTATAGAAATATATGTAATAATGTACAACTTCCTGAGGATATCTATTTCCGACTTGATCCATTTGAACATAATCGAGCTAATTAAGGTGGCTAACTGAAAGACTAACGTTTGATTTTTGTCTGCTTCCCGGAGATCGATTTATGCCTGATCAAAGCTAAAATCTGGAGTTGATTATTGACGGATGATGTATTTGAGCCTCGTTTTCGTTGTTGCAAATTTAATTCAATTAGTTGAAATATTTGAGTCTTTTTTCTTGCCAACCTCTGAACACTATCTTGCAAAATTTAACATTTTCTTTATTTGTTTTTAGGGTTTTTTTGTACAAATGTCAATTGTATTCTGCCTTTTTTAAATGCAAATTTCATTCATTTCTTACTCTGTTTACATCTCCGTTTTATTTTATTTCGCCCACTTTTTATATAGTTTCTATTTTTAAATTTCTTTTCTCTTTCTTTTTTCCTTAATTTCTCTTACACGATTTTGTTTTTATTTTTTCAATTCTTCACTCTTTGTCTTTCTTTGATTTTTATTTCTTTGTCTTTTCATTTTTCCATTTTTTTCTTTCTTTTTTAATTTTTAAAAAATATTTAATTATCTCTTTCCTTTTTTCCTTCTTATACTTAAATGTTTCCTGTTTCTTCTTTCTTTTATTGTTTTTTTTCATTCATTTTTTCCAACTTCCTTTCTTATTTTCGTTCTTTACGCCTTCTACTCATTTCAATGATAAATTTTCATACATTCATCTTTCTTTATTTCTTTCTTTATTTACTTACTTATCTTTCTTTCTTCATATCTCTTTTAATAACTCCGTATAGTTTTCCTTTCTTCTCTTCCTTTCTACTCGTAAAAATCTTTCCTAATTTTTTATATCTGCCCTTTTTTCAACATTTATTTTCTTTCATTAATTTTCGCCATATTTATCTGCTTTTCTTTCTTATCGAGTTAATTCTTCCTTCGTTTCTCTTTCCTCTTCTCTCTCTCTCTCTCTCTCTCTCTCTCTCTCTCTCTCTCTAAGTTTTCCTCCTCTTATTCAACTAAGTGCAATGCTCATCTCTTTATAAATTCATTCTTTCATTCAACCTCATTCATTTGCCACAAGCCTTACATTTTTCTTCCTTCTTCCCATCGATCAACTTGTACCGATCTCTGACAGTCCATCGTATTATAATCAGTCATATTCGAAAGCAAGATGTCCGTGAAATCCATTCTTCACATTGCCGTCTCTCGGCAGTTTTATACTTGGTTTCCCTTAAGACAATTCGAAATCATCCTGCTCTTCTAAAAGAGCGAAGGAATCGGTCAAGATCATTCGTTTAGTGATATCTTCAGAAGAAAAATATTATTGAATCATTGGCAGTTAATATCAAACAAAATTTTGTCGATTAAAATATGTTTTAACAGAAAATATTATGTAGGGATATCACAATCAGTGATGTTCAATAAGTTTTTGTTTCGTGTCGACAACTCGCGAAATTTCAAACGGGTCAAGTAAGTGTTTTCCAAACTGTTTCCTTCATTACCAACAAATACTGATCAAAAAGCTCTTTTAAAACAAAGTATTTATTAGGTTGAGCGCTAAGAAATTCCGATTTTGTTTATCAACTTTATTTTTTAAAAAGAAAAGTGTGATTACGTTTTATTCTATCATATATTCACTGCTTGCTGCAATGACTTGTTGTCACTCATCAAGCCGCTCTTCAATACATTTTCAGCAAAATTCCACATGTTTTGATGTGAAAAGGTTTCCGGTGTGTTATGGGAACCTACCCATAATATTAATGGACAAGCCCGTACCCCATAAATACTGCGCCTCAAGAGGAAGCAGCAGTGAGTGATTCAGTCCTTTTTGGACGTCTCAGCTATTCGGTCGAACTCTCTGCCTCTGAGGCAGAGGGGAACTCTCTGTCTTTGGGCAGAGAGGAACTCGGACGAGGTTCCGCCGAAGGGCAGAACCTCGTTCGGGGTGGTTGACCGCCCCGATCCCGTTTATACGGGTTCTACGGGCAATTTTTGCCCGAGCCTACGGGCTCGGAAAGCCCACATTAAACCGGCCTTGTGCCACATTCGACACACGTGGGCGTGTTGTTAAACATCGTGAGTGATTCAGTCCTTTTTGGACGTCTCAGCTATTCGGTCGAACTCTCTGCCTCTGAGGCAGAGGGGAACTCTCTGTCTTTGGGCAGAGAGGAACTCGGACGAGGCTCCGCCGAAGGGCAGAGCCTCGTTCGAGGTGGTTGACCACCCCGATCCCGTTTATACGGGTTCTACGGGCAATTTTTGCCCGAGCCTACGGGCTCGGAAAGCCCACATTAAACCGGCCTTGTGCCACATTCGACACACGTGGGCGTGTTGTTAAACATAGTGAGTGATTCAGTCCTTTTTGGACGACTCGGCTAGACGGTCGAACTCTCTGCCTCTGAGGCAGAGGGGAACTCTCTGCCTTTGGGCAGAGAGGAACTCGGACGAGGCTCCACCGAAGGGCAGAGCCTCGTTCGAGGTGGTTGACCAACCCGATCCCGTTTATACGGGTTCTATGGGCAATTTTTGCCCGAGCCTACGGGCTCGGAAAGCCCACATTAAACCGGCCTTGTGCCACATTCGACACACGTGGGCGTGTTGTTAAACATCGTGAGTGATTCAGTCCTTTTTGGACGACTCGGCTAGACGGTCGAACTCTCTGCCTCTGAGGCAGAGGGGAACTCTCTGCCTTTGGGCAGAGAGGAACTCGGACGAGGCTCCACCGAAGGGCAGAGCCTCGTTCGAGGAGGTTGACCGGCCCGATCCCGTTTATACGGGATCTACGGGCTATTTTTTGGCCGAGCCTACGGGCTCGGGTACCCCACTTTAAACCCGGCCTTGTGCCACATCTGTCCCTCGTGGGGAGGACACTAAATACTTCAGTCCTTTTTGGACGTCTCACCTATCAGGTCGAACTCTCTGCCTCTGAGGCAGAGGGGAACTCTCTGCCTTTGGGCGGAGAGGAACCCGGACGAGGTTCCGCCGAAGGGCAGAGCCTCGTTCGGGGTGGTTGACCGCCCCGATCTCGTTTATACGGGTTCTACGGGCAATTTTTGCCCGAGCCTACGGGCTCGGAAAGCCCACATTAAACCGGCCTTGTGCCACATTCGACACACGTGGGCGTGTTGTTAAACATCGTGAGTGATTCAGTCCTTTTTGGACGTCTCAGCTATTCGGTCGAACTCTCTGCCTATGAGGTAGAGGGGAACTCTCTGCCTTTGGGCAGAGAGGAACTCGAACGAGGCTCCGCCGAAGGGCAGAGCCTCGTTCGAGGTGGTTGACCACCCCGATCCCGTTTATACGGGTTCTACGGGCAATTTTTGCCCGAGCCTACGGGCTCGGAAAGCCCACATTAAACCGGCCTTGTACCACATTCGACACACGTGGGCGTGTTGTTAAACATCGTGAGTGATTCAGTCCTTTTTGGACGTCTCAGCTATTCGGTCGAACTCTCTGCCTCTGAGGCAGAGGGGAACTCTCTGCCTTTGGGCAGAGAGGGACTCGGACGAGGCTCCGCCGAAGGGCAGAGCCTCGTTCGAGGTGGTTGACCACCCCGATCCCGTTTATACGGGTTCTACGGGAAATTTTTGCCCGAGCCTACGGGCTCGGAAAGCCCACATTAAACCGGCCTTGTGCCACATTCGACACACGTGGGCGTGTTGTTAAACATCGTGAGTGAGTCAGTCCTTTTTGGACGTCTCACCTATCAGGTCGAACTCTCTGCCTCTGAGTTAGAGGGGAACTCCTCTGTCTTTGGGCAGAGAGGAACTCGGACGAGGCTCCGCCGAAGGGCAGAGCCTCGTTCGAGGTGGTTGACCACCCCGATCCCGTTTATACGGGTTCTACGGGTAATTTTTGCCCGAGCCTACGGGCTCGGAAAGCCCACATTAAACCGGCCTTGTGCCACATTCGACACACGTGGGCGTGTTGTTAAACATGGTGAGAGAGTGAGTCAGTCAGTCAGAGACAGTGAGAGAGTCAGACAGAGAGAGAGCGTCAGAGTTCTGAGTCAGTCAGAGAAAGAGTCGCGTCAGACGATTACTGTAAGACATTGGAATAGTGATACTTCGAGACAACATAGTTCTCTCCAACCTAACCTGATTGTTATTACTAACACTTCTACTTCTTTTGTACATATATTCTATTTGTAATATATATCTGTGTTATTCCATACCTGTGTTATTCTTCATTGGTTCTACCTTGAACCATCACCGTCGTACAAGGACCTGGACCATAACACGGTGAATACTTGATTCTGGTTTTCATTAGAGATAGCGTTTAAAGTTATTCAAAAAGGTAATAATCTTTTGGTTCAAGAGTAGATGAATATGGTGGATGGGTTAGAACAAAATGAGCCAGACATAACCCATCAGGATAGACATTAACAAACTGAGCCAGGTAGAAAAGAATAAAGTGAACAAGATACATATGAAAAGCATTCTACCCGACATAATCAAGATGAGTCAGACACGAACTGAGCCAGATAGGCACAAACAAATTGATAGACATGAAAAATCTAAGCCATACATGACGATAGTTAGACAGAAAAACATAAAGAAACTGAGCCAGATAGACAAGAACAGATTGAACCACACAGACATGAACAAAATTATTCAGATAGAAAAAATAAACTGATCTCGATAAAACAAAACTACAAACTGAGGTATATAGTCAATAATATACTGAACCAGATAGAAAAGAATAAAATGAGACAGACAGAGGTAAAACTGTGTTAGATAAAGAGTAAGGCGGATGAGCAAATTGTCTAAAGGAATTCTGAGCTTTTAACTGAAGTGTCGCGTGTTGAAATATTACTTCTGATGATAACTGTTGTTTTTAAGAATTTTTGTTGTTGTTTTGCTTAACATATATAGCGTCGCGTCCATGGTTTGATGCTGCATTCCTGGAACTCTTTTTTTGTGTTAGCAATTAACAGCCTCGTCGCATTCTCTTGGATTTTCCAGACGTCTTGAAATCGTATTCCTTTCAAGTGAGATTTGATTTTGAAGAGAAAAAGTTGCAAAGGGGGAGATTTCAGGAATATAATAGTTGTCGAACCTGGCGAATGTATTCCTTGTCTAAAAACTGCTGCACAAGCCATGGTCACTAATGGAACCATTGTGATGTCGTGAAACGACCACACTCTACGCACTTTCCTTCCAAGCATTACTATAAACAATAGAAAGTTTTATAAGTTAGTGTATATGCCTTATAGAGTCAATCTGTACCAAGCGGTCCAGTCTGCGTACTTTAGCTCCGTTACCATAGCAACAGTCCCAACACTTTTTGATCAGACCTAGTGTTTATAATTAATCAGAAATAATTAAAAATATATACATAATTTATACATAAATATGATTCATATTTTATGAATTAATATTGACAATTATACTAAATTAAAATTAGGCATAATAAATTATGTATAATTTCCAGCCAACGTATGGTATTTTCCCTCTGCCTTTTACATAGACTTTATGAATAAGTGTACTATTATATTGACAAGAAGACGGAAAGCATGGCTGTTGGCAAAAGGAATAGCCCAACATGAAAATTGGAGATACCACAATCATACAAGTAGAAAAATTTAAATATCTGGGAAGAGTTTTAAGAAAGGACGAAAAGTGCGACTTTTAAAATCCGAAGGCGCACTGTATAGCCAAAGATGCCTTCCAAAAGCTAAGCGGGGCATTAAGAGACAGAAAAACTTCGTTAGAAACAAAGAAAAAAAATACTGAACTGTTACATGATATCAGTTCCCCTATATGGTAGCGAATGCTAGACAATCTCCTAACAGATGAAGAAGAGACTTAAAGCAACAGAAATGTAGTTCTGCAGAAGGATGCTGAGGATACTATGACTGAACATGTGAGCAACGGCGAGGTTTTAGAAAAAATGGAAACAAAAAAGGAAACTTATACTTAACATCAAGAAGAGACAGTTGGAATTTCTAGTGCACATAATGAGTAAAGACGGCTTGGAAAATTTGACACTCACAGTACAGACTGAAGGCAAGAGGACAGAGGTAAACACCGCATAACATAGTTAGCTTAAGTAAATACAATTGAAATAAATAGTAAAACAGTGAATAGAACAGGGTTTAGGAGAAATAACCAAAAGAGAAAATTTATTAAGAGCTACAAATGACAAAAAATTTTGGAGAACCATGATCGCCAACGTCCTTAAGGGACACGGCACGTAGAAGATTTGTGGCAAGGTCTCTTAATTTTACAGTTGAAATAAGTTTTATGTCAGCGCTACTTAAACTTTCAGCTTCTATGTTATTTCGCAAACGCACAATATTTAACGTGACACGGCACTCAATCCCTGTGGTAATAAAACGCGCGTGCGGCGCCATTGCGACTAAGTGCAGTGACAACGGATGTATTTTCAGTGTAAATCTCAACTTGTCTCTTCAAGGAAAGAAAAGCGAAACATTTACTTTGGTTTATTTTTGCATTTGAAACAAATCCTAAAACTACTTTTATTTTGACAAATAATATAACTGCTTTTTTATAAGTACATTGTTCAGAATAAAAATACGAGATTTATGTATTTATTTGTATGTTTTATTTCATATTTAAAAACTGAGGTCGCGAAAAATCTTGTGATGAAAAATGGCGTCATGAATGAAAAAAGTTTAAGAAGCGCTGTTCTATGCTAACAGTTTTTTTGTTTTTCCGCGAGCTTCTCGCTTGGGTTTCTTGATTTCCAGTCAACTTTAATTTTCAAAAATTTAAATACCTGGTAGACACGTGTTGTTGGATTGTTTGACTTACGCTACTCTGTTGATTGAAGAAAACGATTTAGGGAATTTTATTACAACCCAGAATAAACTGACTACAAATTATAAGGAACGTATTAAGTATATTTTATGGATTACAGCCCCTAATATACTAATCTTTGTTTTGCACAAAACATTTCATCTGGTCTTTCTTTCATCTGGTCTTTCTTTCATCTTGTCTGTCTTCCAATATCTCTCAAATGTGCGAGTCACCCATATATAGATTTCAGTGTCGGAAATAGCACACGGCTTAAGAAGACCAAAGAACGTACTGGTCGAAATGTAATTTTAAAAGAACAAGGCACTAATCCGAGAAAAAAAAGAGGCGAATACTTACATTTAATAGTCACCAGACCCCAAGTCTGCACTTTCCCGATATAACTTATGTATTTACACGAAGTTAGCCAAAGTCAACCTCGGCAAAGTGGGGATCAATATTAATAGTAACGGTTTACTTTAATGATTAGTGTGCGCCAACTGCTTATGCTTCTGTTAATTGTTTCGGTAGACATTTCATAATTTAATCCGGGCAACACCAACTGACCGCGTTGGAGACTTAGAAACCCGACTCTACGATCCCAGCCCATCAGTAAGTGACAAAGAGTCGTTTACAAACAGCTTAACATCCTGTGTATTACACACAATATTAATTCTTTAAAATAATACGTGTTGTTTTTCTGCTTTTTTTTTCCCCTAAGTTTTCATGCGTATCCCGAGGCTTTAAAGAACACGTATGAAATAATTGCTTTAGAGTCGGTGATTATCGACCGACTTCTTAGATTGATATCCGTTAAAAAAAGAAAATTCTATCAACAATGAAAATAAAACATTTTTCAAGCCTACTTAAGCCTATTAAGTAAAATACACCACGACAGAAATATAAAGACGAAAAAGTGCCCGATTGCTTTTAAAATTTAAAAAGTTATAAAATCCGACCAAAGTGTATTTTTTAATCTGTTATTCTTTAAAAATCTTTCCATTTTTCTTTTGGGAAATTCTTTTATTTGAAGATATTTTTGAATGTTTTTTGGTTAATTAAGGGAAATAAAATATCGATTTTCTTCCTGGAGAAGAATTCTCTTATCCTATAAACTGTGTTTGCTGCAAAATTGTCGATTTTTTAATCGAAAAGGAAAAAGATATAAAAAACAGCTCATTTCGTTCTGTTTATGAGTTTCGCTATGCAAACTTGAAATTGAATAATTAAATTTTTTTTTAAATCTCAGAAATTCATTTCGCTCTTCCAAATAGGATTTTAAACTTCACTTATTTTAACCTCCCTTCATTGGAATAATAAAAAAAATTCTTTACACTGCTTTTGTTTTCTTATCGTTATTTTCTTTGTGATTCACACACCGAATTTTACTTGCTTATTCCTCTGACACGAGTTCAATCCCAATAACTGGCATACGAACAGTGATAATATACTCTGCAATATTTCACAACACCAGAATTCAAATGCACTGTCTTTCAGTGTATAAAATACACTTTAAGAAAGCAAGCTAAACACGTTAGGCGTTTTATATCCCAATGATCAATATTAAACTTTAATCTTATCATCTTATATCCTTTTATCCTCATACCGCTCGGGGATTTATCGGCGCAAATTTTTTTTTAAATACAGGGGCGTCATAGATAATTAAGTATTATATATTTTTAAGTTGAATTCACCCCATGTAAGGCAGCAAAACCACTAAGACACAAGGGTTGTTGGATGTGAGAAAATTAGAAAACGGAAGCATTGTTGAAGAGAAAATTCAATGGTAGTTGTTTGTAAATGAAGTCCTATGCTATGCATACAGAAAAGCAAATTCCAAGACCTGTATATCAGCAAAAACACAGACAAAGCAAAGCAGAAATATAACAGTCAAAGCAAATATTTCTGTAAAATCTAGTTTTCTACAAAACAAGCTGCAAAATATTGGGCAATTCAATAAATTTCTTAATTTCTTTTTCCTGCGTGAATTCTTCAGGGATATTTTTATTGATATCATGTCTGTTCATTTCCAGGAGTCCTAGTTTCAGAGCTAAGTACTCTGCTTACACTGATTCCTGGTAAGCCCCACTTTATTCGTGGTCTTCACGTCCCTCCCATACATGATACTGCTGTATTGGACGAAGGAATATTTTTATGCATTTTTTAAAAATCCGCTTCCAATAGGCCGGCAAATACAGTAATTCATGTCATCTCTCGTGGCAATGGGAGAACTTGGCGGTATCGATATCAAATAGCATGCGACAGGTTACACTGTGTTACATAGTACCAGCAGCAATAAACGATGTTTTAACTGTTATCAATCGCACAACTTACTATCGCCGCCATCACAATTCTGCCAGAAAGAGAACTTAGCAAATTTGATACTCTTCGGACATGAAAGGCAAGAGGCACAGGGCAAAACAGCGAAGTAACCTCTACTTAAATTTGTATAAATGGATGGTTTCGTTTGGTTCGTTTTACGGCATATCGACTTCAATGGGTTATTTAATGCCGACAAGATTTTTATTTCTGGTTTGGTTTGATTTGTTTTGCGGGATATCAACCTCAATGGGTTATTTAATGCCGACAAGATTTTATTGCTGTTTTGGTTTGGTTTACGGCATATGAACCTCAATGTGTTATTTAATGCCGACAAGATTTTTATTGCTGGTTTGGTTTGGTTTGGTTTGATTTGGTTTGGTTTGGTTTGGTTTGGTTTACGGCATATGAACCTCAATGTGTTATTTAATGCCGACAAGATTTTTATTGCTGGTTTGGTTTGGTTTGGTTTGGTTTGGTTTGGTTTGGTTTGGTTTGGTTTACGGCATATCAACCTCAATGTGTTATTTAATGCCGACAAGATTTTTATTGCTGGTTTGGTTTGGTTTGGTTTGGTTTGGTTTGGTTTGGTTTACGGCATATCAACCTCAATGTGTTATTTAATGCCGACAAGATTTTTATTGCTGGTTTGGTTTGGTTTGGTTTGGTTTGGTTTGGTTTGGTTTGGTTTACGGCATATCAACCTCAATGTGTTATTTAATGCCGACAAGATTTTTATTGCTGGTTTGGTTTGGTTTGGTTTGGTTTGGTTTGGTTTGGTTTACGGCATATCAACCGCAATGAGTTATTTAATGCTGACAAGATTTTTATTGCTGGTTTGGCTTGGTTTGGTTTGTTTTACGGCATATCAACCGCAATGAGTTATTTAATGCTGACAAGATTTTTATTGCTGGTAATATTTTTTTTCAAAAAGTGTATTACTATTAATATTTTTTTCTTCAAAAATTAATTTCTGGTAATATGTTTTTACAAAAGTGTATTTCTGTTATTCAAACCTATTTTTACACTTTCATAGTATTTTAACCCCAGTTTGGGGATTAACTATTTGTCCATAACTGGGACCCTAGCAGGTGCTTCCACCCCGGGTCAGGGTAGACCTGGGAACACCAGCAATTAAGAGGTGATTCCACGCTCCTCAAAACCTCCTGATCAGAGACCTTGCTGTTGGATGTAGTTTGTCGTCTTATCCAGGACGTGGATAAGAATGGTAGAGCAGGAAATGGGACGAATTTTAAAAAAGCTTACTAAAAGCGACAGAGGATTGGAAGTTGTGGAGAGACATGATTGCCTACGTCCTGAAAAGATGCGACACAAAACAGACTCAGAAGAAGATTAGTCAGAATTGAATGCAAACGAGCTTAGCTGGAGTTTGAACTTCATTATGGCGCCAAACACGTTAAGAAATTTCAACAGATTTCTAAGATCAATCGTTAAAAATAGTTTCGAGCAAGTGAAGCATATAGGTATTGATTAAGATCACACTTCTTTCAACCTTGTGGATTGCCGTTACAGAATCACAAAGAAAGAACTGTATCAGATAACAGAAACCACATCACTTGAGGACTTTCAACAGCAGCGACAACTAAAATGGATAGCGCGTGTATCTCAAAAAGAAATTATTGACACGATCAAAATGTTGATATTCCGCACAACTTCAACTAAGAAAATTAAAAATACTGGAAAGAGCATTAACAGTTAATGGACTTGCGAAACTTATTTTCCTGAAAAATTGTTTTAAAAATAGATTTTATAAATATCAACCGACAGTAATACAAGCTGCTTGGTCAATAAATGCTAAATGTTTCCTTATAAGGAAACGGCTAATATTACTATTACCATTACAATTCGGTGTGTTGGAAACCATTAAGATACTCACAACCTATGGAGGCAAACAAGTAAAATGTGACAAAGATGGATTCTGCTGATCTGAAAATCACAGAATAATAACGATAGATTGTCTGTTCCTATTTCGTGCATGTTTGAGTACCGTAAAGGCTATCGGTGCAGAAAATCGGCGTGCTGAGTTCAAATTCCGGATAAAGCAGGTAGACATGTCTCCATAACCTTGGTTGGCAATCTATTTAGAGGAACAACAATGAATTTAAACTGTGGAAAAGAAAGTAGGAAAACCGTATCTTTTTGAAAAAAAACCATAAAATTATTTTGTAACTTAGCAAGAGTGTGTGTCCTTATCGAAAAAAAATGACCATTGACACGTAGCAATGATATACATTGAGCAAAACCCCATCAACCCAAATTTCGTGAATATCAAAACAGATTATTTTGTTTTGTTTGTTTTCGTTCATACGCTTTTGTCTTTAAGGCTATAGGCAATCCGGGCTCTCCCCAACATTGTACATGTAGACAATATTTGTCCCAGTACTATTCCTTCCATCACAGTTCTGCCATTTATATACACATGCACTTTAGGTAGGTTATTTTGCTGTATCCCTCTGTCTATATTTCATTCAATATATACTGTGAGTATCAAATTCTCCAAGCCTTCTTTTCTCATTATGTGTTCTAGAAATGTCACCCGTTACTTTCTGATTCTAACTACATGTATAGTTTTAGTTCCCTTTTTCCTTAAAACTTCCCCCTTGCTCACATATTCCGCCCATGTTATTCTAAGAAATTTACTCTAGAACCACATCTCTGCTGTCACAAGTCTCCTCTTCATCTGTGAAGAAATTCTTCAACATTCACTGCCATATAAGAGGGGATGGATATTACATAATAGTCCAGCATTCTTTTCTTTGCTTCTACCGTAATTGTCCTGCGCATAATACTGTTTTTAGCTATTCCAATGCCCTACAGATTTTTGTGTCACATTTTCCGTCACCAAGTTTAACATTTCCCATGGTATTTAACTTGTAGTAATTAGACTAATGAACTTGTTTTTCCCAAACCCTATAAGATTCTGAACATTTAAATCCAGATGAACTGTTCTAGCCAGACCAGCATTCCAGATTTGTCAGATCGTGACCTTCTGGGATATAAAGATGACGGTCATGCTCATAATCATCGGAATACAGACACTCGTTCCAGGGAGCTTTTAAGAATTAGAGATCTGAGAGTCTAGTGCAAAGTAAATAACGATTGAATCTGGCGCCAATATCGAGGGGAAGGCAGACAATATGAGGGATTTTATTCGTCCACAAATATTAGTCGTTTGATGAGAGAATACACGAATAAGTATGATTATTTCAGTAATGATCACAACTTGAAAACACGTTATAAGAAAGAGAAAGCGAAAAAGAAAGAACGAACATGAAAACGTAAAGAGAACAGAAAATGTAAATTGGAAATAAAGAATAAAGGCAAATAATGAAGACAAATAAAGAATAAAGATAAATAAATATGAGGTTATCCTTGTCATATTTATTTATCTTTATTAAAGAACAATATTTTCTGTTTAAATTTCTGGGATGAGGAGATATAATTATTTCCATGCGGACCTCATCTTTGTTGTTTTTATCAGCTACATTCACGCAGGAGAGTAGATTAATGCGTTGGTTCATTTGGTGATGTAGTAATTATGATTTCAATCTCTGGTCCGGGCAATATTTCCTTGGACTCAATGGAAACGGAGCGAGCAATAGAGTGTATGTTGCCAGCGGAACGGGGAAAAAAAACTACACAATAAATTAAGTAAATAGTTCGGGTAGAGTTTTCGCAGATCAATAACCTCCTAATGAAGGTTTGATGACAGCACCACGGTCGAAACGTTTTGATAATAACATCAAAGATAATGACAATTGTTCGCATGTAACTAATGTAAGTGACGATATCAGAAAGATCGAATAAATATACATGAAAGAAAAACAAGGAATGAGAAATAGATTATGATTAAATAAAGAAAATAAAAAGTAACACGTATACAGATTTAAATATGAGGTGAAACAGAAAAACTTAATAAAAAATATCAAATAAGGAAAAAAATAAAGGAAATTATCAAATAAAAAATAAGGAAAAATAAAGGAAATTATCAAATAAAAAATAAGGAAAAATAAAGGAAATTATCAAATAAAAAATAAGGAAAAATAAAGGAAATTATCAAATAAAAAGCAAAGGAAATTATCAAATAAAAAATAAGGAAAAATAAAGGAAATTATCAAATAAAAAATAAGGAAAAATAAAGGAAATTATCAAATAAAAAATAAGGAAAAATAAAGGAAATTATCAAATAAAAAATAAGGAAAAATAAAGGAAATTATCAAATAAAAAGTAAAGGAAATTATCAAATAAAAAATAAGGAAAAATAAAGGAAATTATCAAATAAAATTAAGGAAATGACAGAAAATGTAACTTTGAAGACATCAATTGATTGTTAAAAAAAAACTGAACTTTATTGGACAGTGAATAAAAGATCGGTTTTCTTTAAATATGTTTAAAAAGAAATCCAAGCAAAATTGTGGTCGCCCAACCGAAGTAGGGAATGAATGGACAGACGGTCAGATAACAAATTCAGATGTTCTCGATAGAAACAGGCGATAACAAGATTAAAAGCGAACTGAAATTGAACGTCAGGAAAGTCGTTTAATCGGCAAAAGAAATGCAAATCAACGTGTTTGTTCCATCCAGTTTTATAAGGAAAGAAAGAAAACATTAAAATCTGTTTTATGCACTGGGGTAGGGGGTAGAATATAATTTTAAAAATCTGAGTAATAGTCTTAATCTTTTATATTCTTTCAAGAAACAGAAATGTGCTTTGCTAGAGATGGCAGAAAAACTAAAAAAGAGCAAGTCTATGCACCGTGACAGTAGTAATTCGTATGCAAAGCATGCAAGACCTGCAAATCGCCACCAACACCACAAGATACATCAGCAAACTTGGACTATGGGTAAGATGTATACCTAACAATATACACATGCATACATAATTATATGCCTACATAGATACAAAATATGATATATAAATGTCTGAATTTCAGGGATAAGAAGTTATCAATATTTATATCATTTACATGCGGACTTTTGTCCTCATCTTTGATGTTGTCACAACGTTTCGGCCTAGACATGGACAGTGGAAAGAAGACAATCTAACCACATTGATTAAATAAATGAATTTCCTGTACGTGCTCCTGGCTTGGTTTCAGTCCTCTCCAAACTATATAACTATTGCCTCACTGACTCTTGCTTCCCAGCTTGTTGCAAGTCCTAATATGTTGTCCTTGTTTTTAAGAAATATGGAGACCCTTCTCACCGTCCTATCAGCCTCCTCTCTTCGATAAATTCTTCGAGGCTTTAATCAATGCCGAAGTGGTTAAGCACCTTACATCTACTCTCTGACAAACAATATGGTTGCCGCTTTGCCCGGCCAAATGGTGACGTGCTCACGGCCATAACTGAATTAGGATACCAAGCACTTGACAATAACGGAGAAGCTCGTGCTGTGGCTCGAGATATCTCTAATGCGTTTGATAGGGTTTGGCTTGCCGGCCGTCTTCGTAAGCTCCAGGGATACGGTATTACAAGACGATTATTTGACTTTACAATTATTCCTCTCTAACCGTGAACTGAAAGTCGCCCTAAACGGGTTCTCCTCCAATTACTTTCATACGAACACTGGCGTTCCCCAAGGATCTATACTGAGTCCTACACTGTTTCTGGTCTTCATTAACGATCTTCTTAGTGTCATCAGTTCCCAAGTAGACATCTATGTAGACGACACTACAATTTATTCCTACCTCAATAGTAAATTCGGCATTGCTACAAAGCTAACCAGGACGTTGATCTCGAAAAGAACATCTAATCTGTGGTTGACTGGGACAGGAAATGTCTTGTAAACTTTAATGCCTCCAAAACGAAACTGCTCTTATTTACTCACCATAGAGAACCCTCCCTTCCTCCTGTCAGAATGGCCGATGCCCATCTCCACGAGATCGCATCTGCGCGTACTTTGTCTCACGTTTTCTACTGACCTGAGGTGGAACAACTACATCGAATCTAAAGCTTCATCTACCGCAAGGAAAGTTGGTTCTCTCTGTAGCGCCAGAAGGTTTTTTATTTCTTTTGCCTGAGTCTATCCTTCAAATTTACAAATCAACCATTCGTCCTTGCATTGAATACTGCTGCCACATATGGTCTGGTGCTGCGCTGTTCATCTCGAGGTCCTCGACAATATCCAGAAACGGATATGCAATGTGATAGGTCTGGCTTCCCGTCTACAGTCAATTTCTCACAGACATGCTGTGGCTTCACTCTCTCTTTTCTAAAACATATTTTTATGGCAACTGATCTGACGAGCTACTTTCACTGTTACCCCGACTACATGAATTTAAGCGTGCTACTAGGTTGGCATCTCGGTCCCAACCTTTCACTGTCGAAACAGTTAAATGTAGCCGTCTCTTCTACTCTAACAGGTTATTTATCTCGCATTTCCCGACAGTGGAATTCCTTTCCTCTTACTTGCTTCCCTGATAGCTATAATCTTTAAATATTCAAATGTAATGTCAATCGATATCTTCTGATGCCTTGATCTTGATGCCCGTCTTTTCTTTATCCTTTCCTCAAACACCCCTCCTTACACTTGCTCTCACTCTCTGTAATCCATTGCGTGCTAGTGGCACTCCCGCCTTGCTTGGGGCGATATGCTTAAAAACAAAGCTTAAAAACGTTTCCCGGATCGTCATACACTTGATGAATGCCGGAGAGTATAACGGCCGAAACTTTGTCATGACAACAACAAAACCGAGAAAAATGATCCGCTTTTAACTGACGTAAATAATTATATGAAATATATCCAAATAATAGAGTTTAAATAAGTAACAAGACGAAGAACTGTGTTGTGACGCGTTTCCTTCAGTATGAACGTCTTCACACAACGCTGCTCTTGATTCAGACAAGACAAGAAACAAGGTACGATAAAAAGGTTATGATAAAGAAACAATCCTTGATCTAGGCACTTCCATTTTGTCGGTGGAAAAAACATCATAGCATGATGAAAAAAGGCCGCAAACGTAATAAAAACAATATCGTCAAAATGTCTGCGTTATTATTATTATTAAGAGGAAAACCAACGTATTTTTTATTATTTTATTAAATCTTTTCATCCTTTCTGGCACATTCAAAAGTTTGGTTAAAAATCTTCTTGTTTTACGTAAGTGGTCAACGTAATATTTACGATTAATATTTGTGCGCTTTTTTCAGTTGAAAAGCACATTGATTTGGAAATTCTTGTAAAAATCAAATAAGTGTCAGATTTTAATGAAACTTTTAGGAATTATTCACAAATGAATTTTTTTTTTTTTAAATCTTGGCAAAATATTTTTTAACGACTTTTCCGCCCACTTATTTAATTTCATGAAATTTCGAGAAATTAAATTCCAATCTCAAAATTTGTTTTATTAGTTAAAAGCATAACTCCTTGGAGAATGTAAATATTCATTTAAAAAAAAACAAACAAACGAAAAAGCGCTCATCCATTATTTTCGTAACATCTCCGAAGAACATCAAATAAATCTGTTAACACGTCCCAGCGCTTGTTAAGTGATAAAGTATTTTTTTTCAAATCAGATTAATTATACTTTAAATCAGCTAATATTCCTCAAAAAAAGTTTCAGAAAAGTATATTTTATTTTTGGAAGATTGTTAAATCCGAGAATTAACTTATTTTACGAATGTGTCGACAATGACTGATTTTAAGAGATTTCTGAAAGTAACCAAAAAGTTGAGATTCAAATCAATATAATTTCTATTTGAAATACACTACTTACTGGAAATAACAATAACTAGAGTATTTTGCTTACTGGAAATAACAAATTAAATCATTTAGCTTTCAATTAAAGGTAAAAAGAAAGCTTCAAGTATGCTTTTTCATTTTTTTAAAATTCATTGTAACCAAGAAACAGTTGCATGTATGTCTATATTTGGACGAGTATGCATGTAAAAAAGTCTCTATGATGTGTATATACGTGTGTGTGTATATATCTATACACAGGAATATATCGGTGTGCATCTATATCTATATCTATATATATATACATATATATATATATATATATATATATATATATATATATATATATATATATATATATATATATATATATATATATATATATACAAGTATACAAAATATTAAGAAAAAAGAATCTAATATATGTATATGCCTGTGTGTGTATGTACACGTATGTAAAAAGGCTTTAGGATGTGTATATACGTGTGTGTGTATATATCTATACACAGGAATATATCGGTGTGCATCTATATATATATATATATATATATATATATATATATATACAAGTATACAAAATATTAAAAAAAAAAAGAATCTAATATATGTATATGCCTCTGTGTGTATGTACACGTATGTAAAAAGGCTCTAGGATGTGTATATACGTGTGTGTGTGTATATATCTATACACAGGAATATATCGGTGTGCATCTATATCTATATATATATATATATATATATATATATATATATACAAGTATACAAAATATTAAAAAAAAAAGAATCTAATATATGTATATGCCTGTGTGTGTATGTACACGTATGTAAAAAAGGCTCTATGATGTGTATATACGTGTGTGTGTATATATCTATACACAGGAATATATCGGTGTTCATCTCTCTCTCTCTCCCTCTATATATATATATATATATATATATATATATATATACAAGTATTCAAAATATTAAGAAAAAAGAATCTAATATATGTATATGCCTGTGTGTGTATATACACGTATGTAAAAAAGGCTCTATGATGTGTATATACGTGTGTTTGTATATATCTATACACAGGAATATATCGGTGTGCATCTATATATATATATATATATATATATATATATATATATATATATATATATACAAGTATACAAAATATTAAGAAAAAAGAATCTAATATATGTATATGCCTGTGTGTGTATGTACACGTATGTAAAAAAAGGCTCTATGATGTGTATATACGTGTGTGTGTATATATCTATACACAGGAATATATCAGTGTGAATCTATATATATATATATATATATATATATATATATATATATATATATATATATATATATATATATATATGTGTGTGTGTGTGTGTATATATATATATATATATACAAGTATACAAAATATTAAGAAAAAAGAATCTAATATATGTATATGCCTGTGTGTGTATGTACATGTATGTGCAAGTACATGTATGTATGTAACAAAAAAACTGATTTAAAATCCAACAATATCAAAGGACTCTGATATAGATAAAACAAACTAACACACAGGCGGACAGAAATTCTCTTAAGTCTGGACATTTGGATGTAATAAGCTAATGTAATTTATCTGTCTGGAATGAGTTATTGTGATTATTTGTATTATTTGCACTGTTTGAACTGTTGTCCTCATCTTTATTGTTGTATTCACGATGAGTGGATTAAAGCGATTGGGTGGATCCAGTGACTTGACCCAAAGAGTTTTGAATTCAATACTTGGCAACGGCAGTGTTGTACAAAAACTTGACGAGTTGATTTAAAGCAAGATATTCGGAAGAGGCATGGCATGTGGAACTAAAACAATCTACCCCGGTGGACGAAATAAATGTCCGAACAATGTAAATAATTTAATTTCCTTTATAATTCCCACTCATCCTCAGAGCTCCCAATGCCTTTTTTCACACACACTTTCGTCTTTCTGTCATTCTAACCTGAGGAAGCCAAAAGAATGCAGACGCGCTCTGGCGAAACGCATCGTTAATAAATTTTCCCCTTGTCTCATCATCTTCAAAAGAGAGTGTGTAAATGACTATTTTTTAATAATTTCACCCGATACGAAGCAATAAAAACTACTAAGAAATAAGGGGTTACTGAGAGTGAAAGAAAAAGGACAATAAAAGAACAGTTTCAAGGAGTCAAAGATGATGATTGAAATTCCATTTAAATGCTCGAAAATCTTTGTTGGCAAGAAAGCAGGAAAGCAGGAAGTCAGAAAAGTACAATTAGCCATTTCAGCAGTGATATTATGAAAGGTTTTTTCATAATTTAATTCCAAGCAAGGCAATAAGACCACTAAGACGCAATGATTTACTGGGTCTGAAAGAATAACATAAATACGAAAAACAGTAAGTAGAAAGAATAATATAAGAAGAGGAAGGCAGAAGATAATGATCGACATTGCATTTAAATTAAAGGTTAACTGGGAAGCAAGAAGCCGGAAGAACGTTCCCCACACGAGAAGACGGAGCTGACACTCTGGTACTGCATTTAAACTCGTTAAGTCGAGGCACCATCATTACACTTACCATGAAAATATTTATAGACGAGGCTAAGGGAGGCGACGTTGCAGCGGTGGAAAATGTTGAGATGCCAGGTCAGGATCGATAATGTTGCAGATTCTTTTTTGTATTTTATCAAGGGTCATTAGATATAAAACAAAAGCACCAGACCAAATACGACAGTAATATCCAATGCACGGACGAATGGGAGACTTATAAATATGCAAGATACATTCTGGCACGGCATGGATAGCCGAACATGTTCCACAAAACTATAGTTTAGAACGAAAAAAGAGAAGTTGTGGAGAGTTATGATCATACCCGTTCTGGAGGGACATGGCATATATATATATATATATATATATATATATATATAGAGAGAGAGAGAGAGAGAGAGAGAGAGAGAGAGAGATTAATTGGAGAAAAGGCACACACGTTTTTGTCCTTTGCTCTAAGCATTTAGCTAAATCTGACAATGACTCGTGTCATTTGTGTTATATTTCTATCAGTTTCTTCGAGGCAATGTCGGGTAGTGTTGTCAGTGTCACGAATACAGTCTTATCAATGTCGTTATCAAGGATATTATGGTAATATTTGGCAACTGCATCCAGATCCTCACTCATCTGTTTTCGCCGATAGTTTCACTTGTTTCAGCCCCACTTTCTAATCCGGACCTTCTGTCATTCGGTCTCCCTATTCAGTCGATTTCACTGATCTTTATCGTTTTCTAAGTGCGAACTTCCGTCTCCTTCTTATTCCCGTTGTCATCACCACCCACCCGCCAGTTTTCCGTTGCGTTTGCCCCACCCGTCTCCATCTCTCTTGTTCACAAATGTAGCAATTAATCCGGTTTCTTTATCAGCAGCGGCTCAGTAGACCTCAACTACAGTACCCCGGAAAGGCCTCTTCTTCTCCCTATCACCCGTATCTTTTGCTGAATGACGGGAAGAACACACGGGAAGTCGGAAGGTCTTAATTCACACTCTTTTTCTCACCAACCTTCAGAAGACAAGGGGCGAACCGAGGTTAAGCAAGAGTTGATCTGGCATGGGTAGGAGAGATAACGCTTTATAAGGGTGAATTAGAAATCGACTAGTAATAAAATAGCAGGAAACAACAAAAAAGTCGATTTTGAAGAACAAAAAAGATGAATCATGCAGATCTATTTGCATATAAATTGTCAAATCTTTTGATACGTTTGACATCATTATTTGTGTGTGTGTGTCCGTTTGTTTGCGTTGCGTGTGTGTCTTGCGGTGTGAGTGAATATGTGTGTGTTGTGAGTGTATGCTGTGTACCGTGTTATGTGTATGCGTTTGTTGTGCGTTGTGTCTGTCCGCTGTATAGCGTGTAGTATCTGTGTGTTTCTATGTCCATTTTGTGTCATGGGTTTCTTAGTTTTATGTTTTGTGTGTCCAGTAGCGTCAGTGTTTTTTTGATCAGTGTTTTGCGTGTGCGTCATGTGTTTCTTAATTGTATGTTTCGTATTTTGTGTTTCTGTGTCACGAGTCTGTGTGTTGTGTGGCGTGTATCTTCTGGGTGTCTTTGCGATAGTGTATGTGTCTAGCGCGTATCGTGTGTTTCTTAATTTTATAGTTTGTGTTCTGTGTTGTTTTGTGTGTACTGAGTCTGTGTGTTGTGTGCTGTGTGGCGGTATTATGTGTGTGTATTTACGTTATGTGTCGTATGTATCGCGTGTTTCTTAATGTTGTCTCATGTATTTTATGTCCTGTGTTATTTACATGTGTGTCCTGTATCTCTTATATGTCTTGTACTCCGTCTGTGATGGTTATAACGTGTGTGTCGTGTGAGTTCTGTTTGTGTGTTGCGAGTGTATGTGTGCGTGCGTGCGTGCGCTCGTATCTACGTGTGTCTTTGCTTTGCTTTTCTTTTTTGTGTTCTTTTTGCAATGTAGATGATTCTACGTCCCATAAAACAGACAGAAATGGCGACTCAGGATAAAAACGATTAAATATCAAAATAAATAAAATAAAAGCAAAAAAATTCAAATAAGACAAATGATGTGGAAAGATACCCAGAAAGAAAGAAAAATGATTAAAAAAAAAATTATTCAAGTGATCGGTCTAACATAAGACCGATAGTGTCTGCAATGATCAGATCTAAACATTTAGACCATCTGGAACATTTTAGTTCGACAATGCCCACGAGATTTGAAATCTTTTTCTCTTAACTTTATGAATATTAAATATTCACATAACATATTATTATGGTCGACTGGGATGGACGATATAATCCTATCTGATAATGGTTTAAATTTACAACAGCTACACAATTATTTTAGTTTTTAAAGTTAAATCATACAATTAAAAACTATTTGCGCAAAATTCTAAATTTTAAAACAAAGTATATGTCAATCTTAGAATCCCTAAATAATGACTTCTTTTTTTTAATTTGTCAATTAATTATGCACTAAGACAGATGAATTTCTGCAGACAAATATTCCTACCTACAATTTTATATACAAATCAAAAGAATCGGTGGTGAATGGGTGGACACAATTTTATGATTTTTTTTTTTTTTTTCTTCATTTGGCATAAATGTGACCATAAAGATGATACACACAAAAAAAGACAAAGTTAAATAAACAACATAGAAACAACGTTCATGAATAAAAGTTTTTTAAAAACTAAATTAAATTTTAAGTTACAAACAAAAAATGAGAAAGATTCACAATAATAATACAAATAGAAATATAGAAATATATTTGAGTTTAATTTTTAAGTTTTTTCTGCAGAATTCGTTTGTTCATGTGAACATAAACTGGGTGATCTGTTTTCTAATCAATTAAATGTTAGACAGGAGAGTAGCATAGATCGAGCTTTATTTTCTATTTAATTTATTATTATTATTATTATTATTATTATTATTATTATTATTATTATTATTATTATTATTATTATTATTATTGTTGTCGTTGTTGTTGTTGTTGTTATTATTATTACTACTATTATCATCATTGTTTTTTTGTTTTTGTTTTTTTTTTTTTTTTTTTGCTGTTGCTATTGTTGTTTTGCTGTTGCTATTATTATCTTCTTTGTTTGCTGCTGTATATTCATTGTTTACCGGATCCCAAGAGGAGGCACGGTGGAGTAATGGATAACGGCTTGGATTGAGGAATCGGAGAGCCGAGTTCGAATTCCAGTCGATTCCATTGCATTCTAATACCCTTGGGAAAGGTGTGAATCCTCTTCTTCTCCCTCCAACTATGGGTAAATAGCAGGACAGACTGGGTTCTATAGCCTTGGATGGCAACTGGTCTAGGAGAAGGACAACTCTGAATTCAAAACCTGCGGAGGGTCGTTTGGGGACCTTGTGGCATTCGTTGCACCAGGTCCCTGTATTCGTCCCTCCAAAAAGTGCGGATGGCCCTGCACAAAGCCTTCACCACTATAATCAAATCCTGTGTGGCTGTCGTGCTTTCAGTTTCTGGGAACTGATCTGTCTGACCCTCATACGTCGAGTTCGACGGGAGAGCAAAAAAAGACCGGGTCCCAACCAGAGACCTATGTCTAGAAATGGCATCATAACTTTTTCCACGGCACACCTGTTAAAAATATCAACCTACAGATATATACATTTTACATAACGGAAACACTTCGTAGGCTGTGAGCTGTGATTGTGGGGGGGGGGCACTTTTTGTATTTTCTTAAGGTATGATTTACCAGGGATCCCTTCATTGAAAGGATCATAATCTTTTCCAATAAAACCTAGATCGCCAAACACAACTGGAATTATTGATGTTTTAATGTGCCACATTTCTTTTAAATTTCCACCTCAAAATTCTTGTATTCTTCTTCAAAATTCTTGTATTCTTGTTTTTGAAGATCTTCAAAGCCTCATTACAGTTTGTAGGAACGGCCATATTAATAAGAAAGCACATTTTGGTTTCATTCTTATCTTTATTCATTGTCTGGGTGGTAAACTTTGATTATCCTGTATTCTGTCTGTGTGTGTTACAAGGCCCCATTCGTTTAGGTATGACGATAAACTACATCCGGCAGCAAGGCTTCTGATCTGGCAATTTGAGGACCGTGGAACCACCTCTTAATACTTGTTCTTCTCAGTTTCACCCTGACCCGGTGTGATAGCACTTGTTAGGATCCCAGCTATGGGCAAATGGTGAACCCCCTAACAAAAAACAATAGTACAGTTTTATACTAAAATGACCAACAATACATTTTTATCGCAAAATGACAATCAATGCAACGCCAAAAAAATATAAAAATACTTTTTTATAGTAAAATTATCAACAATACATTTTATGATCTAAAACCTCTATATCTAAAAAAATACACCGCCAAGCAAAATGAACCAAAAAACAAAGGTCCATAAAATTGTCATGAGTGTAATTGGAATGGGAGGTGTTCATGTTAATTTTTTGCAGTTGTCGTCCCATAAAAATTGCAGATATTCCAGTGCAGATCATGCCTCACTCGGATATGTCAAGTTTTATATTCAGTGGGTTAAAATACCGTGCAACCTGTTACGAGAGGGCTTATTGTTTCGGGATATTCACAAAATCTGCATTAGAGGTCAACACAATTTATTATTATCGTCATTATTATTATTATTATTATTATTATTATTATTATTATTATTGTCATTATTATTATTATTATTATTATTATTGTTGTTGTTGTTGTTGCTGTTGCTTTAGCACAATTCCTCACAGAGTAAGACAAGCTATTTGCTCAGAGTAATAAGTAATATTTAACATGTACTGTGTTCATATTTTCTCTTCTGAATAGATGAATAGTTCCTTACTCTTCAATTATTTTAATCTTTTATAAACCTGAGTTGTGCTTTTCTGTAATATTTTTTTATCTTCTACCAAGGGATCCAAATTATTTTGGTATAAAAGTAGGTTTAAGGCGCTACATTTTCCAATTTCAATTTCAACATTTTAGATTTTCTTATTTTATCATATTTTGTTTTAATCCTTTTACCCCAAGCAAGACAATAAAGCCACTAAGACGCATGGGGGGGGGGTTACTGAGTGTTAGAGAATATGAGAAAATACTATGAGAAAATTACTATTAAGGAGAGAGAACAATAAAAGAATAAGAAGACAGAAGATAAGAAATGCATGACATTGCATTTACATGTTTGAAGATCAAATATGCCGGAAAGGATTTCCAAAGCGAGAAGTGTGATGAAAGAAACTGCCAGTAGAGAACTTACTACGTGTAGTCATTTCAATGATGAAATCTTGTCGTCAATCTAGTACCGCGCTTAAATTCATAAAGTCTAGCTACCATAGAGGAAAGTTCATCACACAATAACAGTGAAAGTATTTAAAGAAAAGGCCCAGGGAAGCTTCGTTACGGCAATGATGAAGTGACTGAAGCCAAGATGCCAGGTCAGGACCAATAACATTATAGATTCCTCTTTGAATTTTATCAAAAATAATCTAAATATATAGCAGGAATACCAGACCAGATGTGGCGGCAATATTCAAAGGTAGGACGAACGATAGACTCATTAATATGTAAGATAGATCCTGGCAAGAAAATTCTCTAGCACAACGTAGTAAACCATCTTTCCTAAGCTGCAGACTTAACATTTGATTCAATATATTCTTTCCACTCCATGTCAGCGGAAAACGTTAATCCGAGAAGGTGCATTGGGTTACTCTCCTGGAGGTGAGCATTTGTCATGCTGATGGAAAGCAAAACAGAGTCTCTCAACAATTAAAAGAAGGCAGATTCATTTTAGAGGCCTTAAAATTGACACATCTTTGTTCCAGTTAACAACAGAATGTTTACATCAACGGCCAATTTGGCTTTATCGAACAGGAAGGCAGGAATAAATGGTTGTGTCATCAACATAAATACCGAGTTGCGAACTGATACAAGATAAGTGATAGGTTCATAGTGTAAAAAATCGATAATTTTTAAAAAAATCAATAATCGATAAAGCCGATCAGAAATCGATAAATTCAACTTTTTTTCCTCCGATTACGTTCAAACTCGGTATATAGAGTACTTACATCATGACCAGCTCAAGGATACCTCATTTTTATTTCTATGACACTGCGTTTAACAAAAAACCGCGAAAAATCAAAAATCGATTTCAATACAAATCGATTTCAGCACAAAGTTTAAACTCGAGATCAATTTAACCGATTTTGACTAAACTTGGTACATACATTGTACAATGTAAGAGATATGTTCTTAGTGTAAAAAATCGATAATTTTTAAAAAATCAATAATCGATAAAGCCGATCAAAAATCAATAAATTCAACTTTCTTTCCTCCGATTTCGTTCAGACTTGGTATGAAGGTTACGTACATCACGACCAGCTCAACGATACCTCATTTTTATTTCTACGCCACTGCGCTTAGAGAAAAACCGCGAAAAACGAAAAATCGATTTCAACACAAATTGATTTCAACACAAATTTTAAACTAAAAACTCCCTCAATTTTCAAGCAATCTGATAAAATCTTCACTCAATTGTATCCAACAATAAGTTAATTGTTTAACAGTGATTTAATTTGATAATTGTGTTCACCCATATAGTGAAAACCCGTGTAAATAGCGAAAACATTTTTACTGGTTTCTTTCTAATTTTTCGTTGATCTTTCAATCAATTTTCATCAAACTTAACAATTACTTTATAAGTGTATCCTCTTTTACATCCCTGGTAGCACACTGACAAATTGAATTTCAAAAACTCCAAAGTAACTGTGGTCTGAATTGGGTCTTCATGTTGCCTGTTTTACACCTTCATGTCCTCGTCTAACTTCGATTGAATAAATACAGACTACTTCTGTTATATCAATAACTGCATTAACATGTTTTTTTAATGAAAGTACTTTAAAGTAATTGAAGAAGATAGACTCTGTTACATCTAAACATGATGCTGTTTTTGCTCCATTCTAATTGAACGCTTTTTCTGATCGACCAGCTGGTTATATATATATATATATATATATATATATATATATATATATATACATACAGTGTATATTTCTTACAGTTTTACTCAGCATGGCATAAGGCCACAATATAAGAGCACGTATTGAAATGAAATCGCAAATACCACTCTAAAGCAAGCGTCCATGTCCAAATCTTTGTATCCAGGTGGTGATTTTTCTAAGGGTAGCTTAGATGAGGCATCTAGTAAGGATCGAACTCACTACTCGGCCGTAATTGTTCTAGCGAGACAAGCTTGTTAACCATTACACCACGCCGAGTTGCCTTTTCTTTAAATTAGGCTGGAGGCAAAAATGGTCGCCGTAGAATTCTCTCCCTTTGCTGCGCTTTATGTCGCCTTGAAACGGTTGCTATAAATACAAACTTGTCAACTATTATTTCCGGTATTTTGTGTTGCAAATCGCTTACTACTGTTTTGGAACGAGGTTTATCTTCCGTTTTCCGATGCAATTTTGAATTCTTCTTGACTCTACAGGTTTAACATCGATTAAACCCACTTAAATCTTTCGCGATTTTTTGTCAACAAAAATGCCGCATTAACACCCAACGAAGATTTTATTCAAGTGTCTTTCTTTGATTCGGACTCTGATGATGATTTTGAAAGCTTTACTCAAGCGGATATTTGGTGATGCCGCCGAAGATGATAACCACGCGTCATTGCGTGGATGAAAACGTTCATGACCACTGGTTGTCTAATATTATGGAAGCTACTGGAGACCATCGATATACCTGATAGACTTTCTGAAGGTGAATTATTTCGTCTATTTATAAACGACAAAATAACTTTATTTTCCAACGAGGCAAATAAATGTGCTAGTCAGTTGAAAGAAAGAACAAACTAATGCTTGTGTATTATCGTATGTAAACACGAGGAAGCACGTCACTTTTTTGGCGAAATCGAAGACTTCTTAGCTTGTTTGCTTTTTGTTGCACCCCAGAATTCCACAAGGTGTAATAAAAGTTAAAGTATGTTATATTGTTAATGTAGTTGTTGTTTAATTTTTTTACTTTTTGTGTTTCAATTTTGTTTGTTTTCAACGTCAAAACATGCATGAAAAACATAATGCATTACATAATGCTTTACAGCAAAATATTACACATTCATTTTTTATTAGTACACAAAAATTAAAATCTATACACGCAATACAAAGAAAGTTATAACAATTTTAAAACAGTAGGTGTTTATGTTTTTGTGCCCTCAAAAAAATGCAGTGGCAGGAGAGACAACTCTAGAAAGACATTATCGTGGTAAAGGTAAGTGTAATAACAAAAGTACGCAGGTGTATGCTTTAAGAAAGATTTATTCAACTGAAAATACAAGGTTCGCGTACAGTGCCCTTTTATACTCCCAGGAAACAGAAATAGCTCTTTCAAAGAGGTGAGTAACGAAACAAGGGGAGACCACTCTTGATTATTCATAACAGTAAGCATAGCTTAGAAGTGGCACAAGGCTGAAAGTACGGAACACCCAGTGAGGATCGAACTGATTACTACAATTGATCTAGCCAGAAAAAAAAAACTTGCTAACCATTACTTGTCGAAGTGCCCCTATGTAGCCAGATGTTTGCCCCTCAGTCAATATTTTATGCTCACATTATCTCGTTGGTACTTGATGAGTATGGTGACTTAAACAGGATATCATGTTCATACCCTATCCTGTGACCTTTGACTCCTCCACTTTCTATTCACAGACGATGGCAGCATTCATCGCGGGAAATGTTTCATCCCTTTTCTACTCTGTGTGTTTGCCTTCTTGTTGTCTTCATTTTTGTTAGTCTTGTCAAGTCTGTTTTAGGCACTGCCTCATTTATCAATGCCGACTAGGAATGCGTATACAAGTAGAGAATGTCACCTCCCACCACTTCTCATTTCGAGGAGGGGCAATGATGGGAAGTCTTTGTAAACAATAGATGATAACAATTTTGGTTGAAGCATAGGGTACAGGTCAATTCTTACGCAAATAAACCCACATGTTTGCTACACACCAGTGCCGAGATATGCAAGATCCTCCCCCCAGTAAAATTCCCAAAAAAGTACTTCCCATTGTTTCGACTCCCGGCAAAAATTGTGAATTACGAATGCTGATTTTCAAGGTAGGTAGATTTTTTTCATTTGGGCGTTTGGCGCAGTGGAAACTTTCCTCCGCGATATTCCTATTTTTCAATCTTATTCTCTAAGCTAACTTTAATACATCTCCGTATAACGGTATAACGGTATATATATATATATATATATATATATATATATATATATATATATATGATGAAAATGGTACTTGAACATTTTCATCATACCGTCGGATCTACATCCACATATTTGCTTATATATATATATATATATATATATATATATATATATATATATATATATATATATATATATATATATATATAAAGATATCAAATAAAACCATCTTAAATTAGAATGCGATTTGATTCAATGGTTATATCAGTGAATCCTGGTCGCCACTGACTGTCTCACTGTCATTTTTACGTCATTGTATATCCAACTCTTATGTCAGTGGCCGGATGTTATGATATACGCTGTTATGTCTTCCGGTGTTGTTATATTTGATTGGTAACAAACAATGATTTTAATGACATTCCCGAGCAGTTACACTGGATAGATAACTTCATGGAACATTCTCGATACCAATGGCTATCTTTCAGATGTCGTAAGATAAGCAATTCTCGAAGGGAATCATGTAGAAGGTATGGGACATAATTCACATAGAAACTCTCGTCCTATCGTTTGTAGGCACGTTTGGATATTTCTAAGGAATTAAAGGATTTTATTTATAATCCGACATTATTTCTTATTAGGTCTTAAACGCTAAAGTGTCGGTTTATAAATAGAATTCATTGATTATATTTGGGATACAAATATAAAGTTAGCACACAGGTGATTCGAGGATTCGAGGGTGCCAAACGAGATTACTTTTTTAAAAGGATAATTGAATCCTTCTCTGTTAAAATTTTCTGTGGCTATAAGAAGGACTCCGGTTCGAACCTTGTCGGAATGCACAGTTCGTTTTATTGGTAGTTCATTTTGCTTAGCGGCATATGAACACCTCAATGCCGAAATCTAAATATATTGTACGCAATTTTATTTCATTTTTGGAGATAATAATGGTTTAGTCTTACTAAGTAACCCATACCTGGGGGAATGGTGGATTCATGCCTTTCGCAACGGCATTTGTGTGTATAAAAAACCCAAGTGGAATTAGAACTCGGTTTTCTAATTAACAATTCCGAGCCATTATCTATTACACTACCGGCACATCGAAGCTTACAGCACCTAGTATCCCCAAGCAGTCACCCAAGATGGTATTTCAAAGTGATGTGGATGTAAGCCCTCGAACGCATAGGCTGGTAGACATAAATTTGCACTATTAAGAAAACAGCGATATCTATTCAAACATGAAATATAAAGTTTGAGGTAATACGAAACATTAAATGTGTAGCATTAAATATGAGATGATGCCTGGAATGTTCAAGCGTTCATATTTGCTATAATTCGTGATAACCAATAGGGATGTCCTAGAATCTTGTAGAAGCTTACTGTTATCTTTCCAAAATCAAAATGTAAAGATAAATTGGAAATTTATATAATACCAAACAAGACTATTTAAAGAAGGAGAAAATTACTGAGGACTTACAGATTCAAAAACGTGTTTTCATTCGTTCTTCGGTAGTTCGTTACAGAATCTCTCATTGTAAAAACGAAAAAAAAAGAGATAAGAACAATTGTGGTGATGGTGGGGACGAAGATAGGGAAGGCGTATTTTTTCTAACAAAATCTAAATTGAAATCAAACCATTTTAAACTAATTGTAAAAAAACTTCCCTGACAAAAGTCCCCTGACATGTCAATGTAATCCCCGCGAAACTCATAGCAGAAGATAAAATGAACATTTAATTTTATTATATAATTTTTAATACTCACTTTCTATATTTATAAAGACTACTTGACTTAAACAGTTTAACTTCCAGAAAAAACACTAGCCGAACATTTTGGGGGCAAAATACTGTAGAGGACCGTGCGTGTGAATGTGTGAGAGATGAGGAGATATCTCTGGGTTAAGATTTCCCGCTGGCCGGTCCAGCTACATAAGAATGTTGGACTATAATGGAGTCCAAAGAAAATAAAGAAAACAAACAAGACCGATATACATGTATGCAAACAAATATATATTAATAACAAACATTAATACACGAAGACATGAAAAGTTACAGAGTGTTTGTATGGGAAGTTATGTGTGTGTGTTGAGTGAACGTACGAACGCGTATTTTGTTTTTAGATGGGTTACCAGAATATGGGAAACGCTGTTTGTGTGAGGGATCACATATTGGAATAAGTAAAAAAGAGAAAGTTTTTTACCTCGCCTCACGCGCGAGGTTGCGGCCCGAGGCCTGAGTCGAGAAAGATGACCGCACGTGTGCGTAAGCCGGAAAAAGAGAAAGAGAGAAGGGTCAGCCAGTATTTATACTCGTGGGAGAGAGACCCCTGTTGAAGGATTAAGGGGATGAGGAGGAGATAACTCCGACAATACCTTGCTGATATATATATATATATATATATATATATATATATATATATATATATATAGTTAGGTAATGAAAAGTTTGGTAATCCGTACGGATAATCCCAAGGAGGATGTAATCCATAGAGCTCAATATCAAACCAGAGCAAATATTAATTTAATTAGAAAACAGACAACCTTAAGGGTCCATTGATTATATTTTATTTCTCCGGGTAAGCGGTTTTTCCTGGTTCTTCAGATCACATTTCCAAGGTAAAAAATGGTTTTAAATTTTAAATTTACGTAAATTTATAACCATATTTTACTCTTGGTAATGTAATCTGATGAACCAGGAAAAAACACATTCCTGGGGAAATACAATATAATCAATGGACACTTAAGGTGGTCTGTTTTCTGACTAAATTAAATTGATATATATATATATATATATATATATATATATATATATATATATATATATATATATATATATATATATATATATATATGTATGATACCAACACCAGGGATTACAAATAATATCTTGTTAAACGACAAATTGATTTTGCCAAAAATAATATTAACCTCCTGAATACTATTTCAATATAATTTTCAAATAAAAAGACTCATTAGAAAATATGAGAAAATTCAAAAGAGAATATGCTGGACTATGTTGTCTTTGACATTCAACACAACATGTTTAAAAGAAAAGTTGCTGCCAAATTACACATATTTTAAACTACATGATCCCGCAGCTTCATATGATACCAACACGAGGGATTACAAAGAATATCTTGTTAAACGACAAATTGATTTTGCCAAAAATAATATTAATCTCCTAAATACTATTTCAAAATAATTTTCAAATAAAAAGTCTCATTAGAAAATATGAGAAAATTCAAAAGAGAATATGCAGGACTATGAAAAGAAAAGTTGCTGCCAAATTACGCACACATACATATATATATATATATATTTATCACCCACAGACAGACTGTTTCGCAGCTCATCAGTGTGGCGAGACGTCAGGTTGCCTCTAGCTAGGATCGAAACCCGACTGAATTGGTGTCAGTCGGAACTTCTACCACTAAGCCGTCGGCTCAGGGCAGGGATGAAGGTGAATTTTAGCGTGTTTATTTTTAGATTTAGATAAACACACAGTGACTAACAGTGACTCAATTCTGCCGAAGAGTCATGCTATATTAGCTTAAATAGTCACTGTTTACAAACTCACACCTAAAACCAAAGAGCTCAACCGAAATTAATTTTTCAGGAGCCAATATTTTTGTCATCCACAGACAGACTGTTTCGCTGTTTCACAGCTCATCAGTGTAGCTAGACGTCCGGTTGCCTCTAGCTAGGATCGAAACCCGACTGAATTGGAACTTCTACCACCAAGCCGTCGGCTCACGGCAGGGATGAAGGTGAATTTTAGCGTGTTTATTTTTAGATTTAGATAAACACACAGTGACTGAGAGTGACTATGATGATATAAATCCAGAGAGCTCAATGTAATAACAGAGCAAGTACTAATTAATAAAGGAATCGGGGACTTCCGAAAGGCATGGTAATATTTTATTTCGCAAAATCGAGACTTCGATTTCTGGTTCATTAGACCAGACGTCTTCAAACCATGAACGGATTCAAAACTCTTCAAGGAACCAAACGAGAATTAGCAGTTGTGTTTTAAAATAGTTCCAAAAAGTGGGAAAGGAAAGCGAAGAGACAGGTAGGGGAATATGTCTCTAGAAGATGAAATATTTGTAGGGACCTCTGATTCACCGGACAGAACTGAGTGGAGATGAGTTTCATAGGAAAAGAAAAAGGAAAGGAAAGAAGAGAAAGAAAGGGAGAACTAGAGAGGAGAATTCGAATTTTAAATGTTAAGGTTGGATATATTTGAAAATGTATTTATGAGTCGTCATATATGTCCGGGTAATATTAAAAGATAGGTGATTAGTAAAGTTAGAATAATAAAAGAATTTTTTTAAATAAATTTATAATTTAAAGATGATCATTTAAAGTGAACAAAAACTAAAATGTCAGTAAGCTCCCTATACATACATATTCCCACCCAAATCTAAATACGTATACATCCACATATATATAAACATATGCATCCAAACACATTATATACAAAAAGTATATCTACGAAATAAAGTATCTATACCGCTATGTGTATAACAAAAAAGTCGTGTACACACACATACATTTAAGAATATACATATATATGTTTATAGACACATATATATATATATATATATATATATATATATATATATATATGTATATATATATATATATATATATATATGTATATATATATATATATATATATATATATATATATATATATGAATATATATATATATATAGAGAGAGAGAGAGAGAGAGATATAGAGAGAGAGAGAAATACTGGATTTTAAAATTAAATACATATAAACTAAGGTTAATAAAGACTTGGGTGTTTTAAATCTTTATAAATATTTCAATAGTTAAAAAAAATTTTTTTAGATAGAGTTAAAAATTTTTTTAAACAACATCTAAAATATTACTACAGTTAGATTTACGTTAGAAATATTCAAACACAGTTGCATTCCATATCACATGACGTCCGCGTCTCGCGACGGACGCTACTTAATGACTTCTGAATACAGTCATTTCTGATGAAAGATCGGGGCCGATCTGAAATATCAAATATATATATATATATATATATATATATATATATATATATATATATATATATATATATATATATAAATACTTACACAAAAACATTCAATTATTTTAATTTGCAACTTTTCAGTTGTTTTTCTATTATATATATATATATATATATATATATATATATATACATATATATATATATATATATATATATACAAATACATATACATACATACACATTCTTACATTTACACATACATACATATACACATATGTACCTACATCTATGCGCATATTCGCATATATCTACACATAAATGTTTACACATAAACGTGTTCACACACATATATATATACCCACATATATATACATACTCATATATATATATCTGTGTGTGTCCGTATACACACACACACATACAAACACACACACAGACACACACACACACACACACACACACACATATATATATATATATATATATATATATATATATATATATATATATATATACATACATATATATATATATATATAAAAGCATAAAGAAAATTTATGACAAAGAATAAAGTTTTCGTGTGACGCGTTTTGTCCTTTAGGACTTCATCAACCTAAAGTGATGTTTACGTTGATGCGACTACACATGCGCTTAATGGAAAGGGACGCTGAAATTTTAAATTCAAATATAATATTTATTTTATTCTATATGTTTGGTAACCTTGACCAGCCGATTCCAATTACTTCCTTTTTATTTTTTTAATGCTTTTATAATGTATGTTATTAAATAATTTACACTGTAATAATAGAAAAACTGAGAAGAAAGGTGAAAACTTGAAGGAAGCTGGACATAAATTCACTCTAGATGATCTTGTGATCAAAGCATTTTCTATGCATTTTCGCTTTGGATACTGTAGCAAAAGCCAAATCTTACAACAGGAAAGGAAATAGATGTAATTTATGTCCAATTGAAAAATTGGCCACCTTAAAATACTTAAATAATCCTAGCTTATTAAGAAAGAGAAATGAATTGACGGTTGCATGTTGGTATAAAAATAAATATCTGCTTAAATACGTTGTTCCAGATTAATTTTTAATGTAAATTACAGTTTGTTTTTGTAAAAAAAAACAAGTGATCTCCCTTTATATATAATATAAAAATTAAAAAATGAATATTCACAACTTTTTTTCCTATATATACAAAGCCCGTTTATTTTAAATGCCAAAAATATATTTTTTAAATTATAAACTGTAATTACTGTATAATATTTGAATGCGCTATCATGGCGATAACCAGATATTTTTAAAATTAAAATTACTTTAAGGTTAGTCTATGATCAGCAGATGAAGATTGCGTTGTGCATGAAACTCCGAGTCGTACTACCGGTGAGGGATTATATATATATATACATATATATATATATACACTACTACTACTACTACTAATAATAATAATAATAATAATATTATATATATATATATATATATATATATATATATATATATATATATATATATACTAATAATAAGAAATTGATAATAAATATACATTTATTTCCTCACCGTTTGGTGCAACTAATCCAAACTGTGAAGCGGTCAGTACCTCGATGGAGGACTGCTTAAGAATACCAGGTGCTGCAGCTTGGAAGTGCTGGTAATGACATGAATAATGCCTTGTTAATCGGAGAACCGAGTTCCAACTCCAGTAACTTTCGATTATTTTCAGTAGATATCGCTAGAATGAAAAAAAAATTACCCCTGTATATTAAGTAAAGGATTCAGTTAAAAATTTCCTAGACAATTCCCCGGCTGAGATAGCCAATTTCCTATGCCAATCGAGTTCGTTATATTCACTTACGTGCGCTTACTTGGCAAAATTAGGAATTCACCTCTTCCCCCTAGCTATGGGTTAATTAGTAAAAACTCTATCACTACATCATTGTTATCCCGAAAGAAAAAATCATATAATTGAAAAATATTTTTCTAGTTTTAAATCAGCTGCAAAGAGTTAAAAAGCCGTAGAAAATGAATCAATTAATCAAACAAAAAATTGATATTTCTTATTAGCATAAATTGTAGCTCTATTATTTTACATCGAGCACTCATTGGGCGTTATAAGATGAGGTGAAAATCAAATGTCGATCAAATATGGATCAGAATCCGACAGGATTATAAAATAAAAGAACACATAGGAAACGTATCTCAATCTAACATGTTTCACTTTTATTAAAGCTTCGTCAGAGATTGAGAGAAAACAGAGAAAAAATACAGAAAACACTGATATACGTTTCCCATATATATATATATATATATATATGGTATGACAAATTTGTGACACGTTTCATCTGTTAGGACATCATTGAATGAAACGCGTCACAAAAACTTTATTCCAATTTATCATACTATTTTCTCAATACTGCTTCTTGATATATAACATTATATACTAGATCACACACACACACACACACACACACACACACACATATATATATATATATATATATATATATATATATATATATATATATATATGAATACATGGAAAACTTGATAACAACATTATTACCTCGCGAAATTACACAAAAAATATGGAATTAAGGAAAACAGCGTCAGCCCGCGAAAAAAAAAATCGCTAATCTGTAAACAGTCTCTCTGGAGGAGAAAAAAAGAAGAAGCTATTATCACCTTCCTAGACCAGCACAAATGAATAAATAAACAATCAAAACTTATCTCAAAATGCAGACATGAATAGAATTTTTTTTACTAAATTACTTAAAAATAGAAAACTAAAAGCAAATACCTTGTAAAATTCCTCCATGATAAAAACAAATAATTCCCCTAGATACAGCGGCGATAATATAACATACTTTAGACAATGTCAATACTTTAAAATATACATATAACAAAGCATTCCCTGGAAATAAAATAACAAAATTTTAAATAAATAAGAAAATTAAGTAAATAACAAAGAAATTAACAAACTACGTATGCTCTTATAAACGCAAGTCAATCTAAGAATAATAATGATCAACATATAAGCAATAATAAATATTGAGTAAATAATTTGCAAACAACACTATAAAATAGCTACAAATGACCGCATTCGGATCCACAATTATTCCTACTCAACAGCCTCTAGAATAATTTGCTATATAACCGTTAATGTTCACCCGTCAGGATAATACAATAGACCTTAATACCGATAAAACACCACTGATCAGCATATATAAATAGTCGAGCCAAAACTGAACACACATGGCCTGAAGATTGCATTAAAGCATGAAACAAACTGTTGTCGCTAGGGATTGTCATAATTATGTACACACACACACATACACACACACACACACACACATATATATATATATATATATATATATATATATATATATATATATATATATATATATATATATATATATACACATATATATATATATATATATATATAAGGATGGGATTGTAGTTTAAGAACTGACATAGATAGGTACTTAAAATGGCAAATATGTTCACAATTAAATAGATTAGAAACAGATAAAGGCATTGAGTAGTGTCCTTTTACATTCGATCGTATATTGTTTCAATCCGTCTACGTCACTCAAGTGCTTGGCCCTGTGCCATGCTTGCATTGACTCGTCTAAATCCCTACCGGTTTATTGAGTTACATTTGCCTGATGACTGAGGGAACCAATTTTTTAAAGTGCATTCTATTCGTGGCCCCTTTTGATTGATATTCACGCGTGGGAAATAAATGAAACCCGAATTGGGAAAAACTAACGTAAAGAAACAAAATTGCCATGGACTTGAAAAGATCGAACCTCACGACCAGCAATAAAATCTCATTTCAGAATAAATGAGTAAATGACCAACTCTCTATAGATAGTACCAACCTCATTAATGTTAAGAAAAATAATGAAAATATTTTTAATGACAACATTTATTAGTCTGTTGGTTGGTTTATTTTGTTTAACGGCATATCAACATCTCTATGGGTTATTTAATGCCGAAATCTAAATATTTTAAACGCAATATTATGTCTTCAACTAAATAGATTTTGAACGCAATCGTATGCATTCAACTACAAAAGTTAAAATATATTGTTGGTCATTCTACTAGGAAATGGATTGCTGGTCATTTTGATTTGAAATTGTATTGTCTGTAATTTTACTAAAAATAGCTAGTGTTAGAATTTTTACTATAAAATGTATTTTTATATTTTCATCGTGTTTTGTTTTTGCTTGTGGATTCACTATTTACCCATATCAAGCTCCCTAACTTGTTCTACCTCTATGGGTCAAGGTTGACCTCAGAACAACAGCAGTTAAGAGGCGTTTCCACACTCCTGAACACTTCTCCTGATCAGAGGCCTGGCTGCCGGATGTAGTTCATCGTCATACCCAGGACAACACTTATTAGTAACAGGAGAGATTGCAATCGGCATAATGACATCGAGATTTACTAAGAATAAGCGAGTTGTGCACACGGCTAAAATGGGTACAAATGTGAGGAGTGTGCTGAGATAATCTTCTAACGGGTAAGTTCCAATAAAGCAGCTTCTTCCCCAGGACTGTTACAGACTTCTGAGTGTATGCTTCCCTGAACACTATAACTTATACTCTTCAAGTTTACGATCAACCATTATATATCCTACATAACTTGCATTTCCTCCTTCCCACTCCCTTACAACAATCTTACTAATCATCTATTTTGAATGGCTCTTGGGCCTTGTATCGGGTAGATTAAAGTAATATATATATATATATATATATATATATATATATATATATATATATATATATATATATATATAAATTAAACGTTACATTTAGTGGATAGTCGTATTTGAGTAGACGCCCTGTTTATGTTTTTATTTAACAGTATGTTTATTTATTTCATTCCGTGTAATAAATAAACGGAGCGTCTACTCAAATACAAGTGTCCACTAAAAGTAACGCTTAATAATTACACCCTTTCTTTACACAACACAAACACGCGCGCGCACGCACGCACACACACACACACACACATATATATATATATATATATATATATATATATATATATATATATAAATATATATATATATATATATATATATATATATATATATATATATATCAAAATAAAAAGAAAGAACAGTCAGATTTATAATCCAGAGTTCTTAAGCATTTATTCTTAAAAACAGTGCTCGATGCACAGTAGAGCATAATATTATAATTATTTTAAAAAAATATGTATTCATCGCGACACAGAAATTACCATATTTAGAAACCAAAACATAAATCTTCAATTTAAATTAAAATTGAAAGTTTACTTTCACTTTCAAGCGATACTGAAAATCAAACTAAACTTTAAATTTTAAATTTAACATCTAGGTTTTGGTTTCGAACCATAGCATCTTCTGTCTCGATAAATACATATTTTTAAATAATATATATATATATATATATATATATATATATATATATATATATATATATATATATATATATATATATATATATATATCGCAAAATACATTCGAATGCTTGAAGGTGGTCATCAGTGAAAGCCATCTTCATCGCTGATTTCGGGGTTCTTATTCATCATATCAGCTCCGACAGCCATCCCCGACCTGTTATCTTATTCTACAGGTCGCCACCGTTTAAAGAGTTGTGCTAGTACTCATGACAGAATTTATACTTTCAGCTCTCAATGGAATGGAAGCGTCCAAAATTGCTTGTCCCAATTAAAATATTTTTACGATACATTTACCTATTCATCAAAATGGGGGCGTCTTTTTTTTTTCCTCCTTTCCCCCCTTTTTCTCTTTTCCGCATTCCCTTCCTACCTTCCAAACTGAATTATCTACATTGCTTGCTCCGCACCCAAAAATAACTATATACATATATATATACACATATATATACACACACACACACACACACACACACACACACACACACACACACACACACACACACACACACACACACACACACACACACACACACACATATATATATATATGAATAAAGACAAAATGAAAACGTGTCTTATCCGATGCGTTTCGTCCTCTAAGGGACTTTGCCCAGGCAGATGCAAGCATTTTATTTTATCACAAATATTTACACACCAGAGCAAAAAGATTATTGGTTTTCAAAATGTTTTAATTTATGGAAATTTCGCTAGCCTTTATAATCGAAATTAAAAATCCTGGTTTGATCTGTAATCCTGCACCGACATCAGTGAAACTATTTGAGAATTTGACCCATAATATAATCATTGTTACTGCTTTACAGATTCTGCGTTTTATCACTTCACTTATTGGCCCAGAATGAATACAAAAGTAGTCCTGACTAGGCGTAGAAGGAGACCCACTGATAGCAGGGCAAGCGTCTGTATCTTGATCATTTACACCTATGGTAAGTGCAAGGAACATGTGGGACATATAATTCTCTAAGATTATGAGATTCAAATGGATCACCCAGCTCAAACTAGAAGGATAGATTTAGATTATTTTCGATCATAGATGTCGTTATTTTGGTGGACACTAGCGTAGTACTGAAAGGAAGTGGTGACATAAGTAACTCGTCTCTTCCCAAATACCTGAGGATGTTTGGGAACATGTGAGTGACAGTTACGCTTGTTGTAATCAATGCAATGGGAATTACCATGAAGATCATGCGGGAGTGGCTGGAGGAACTTGAAATTAAAGGAAGAGTAGAATCGTCCAGAGGAAGTCATTATTGAAAATAGCTAGGATAACGAGGGGAGTGCTGCCATATTGAAACGATTTGCCCTAACGTGATCTCTACAGTAAACTACTCACAATAAGTAATAATGATAATAACTGGGTTGTGCTCGTGCAGAAGACCCTTTCTAGTTTGAATGAGAGAACTTAAATCTATCAAAGAACTAAGAGATTAAAAAATGTACACTCTAATGAATACATCAGGCGACACTATGTAAAGAGAAACATCAAGTCAGACGACTTGTTAGCATTGAAGAATTTAGAGTCGAATGTCACAGAATTTTGAAAAGCAAGTTGAATGGAAACCCGTTAGTAACAATAATAATAATAATGCAAACGATAAAAGGATAGCAAACGAACTATCACATCATGGCGATTTTAGAAAACAAATAAAAATCATCACATAACGAAAAGTCAGAATTAGTTAAGCGGAGGAGACCTGAAAAGAGAAACATCCTTTCTCATTATAAATTATCAGATCGAATACAGTCAGTCATTGATGTGCCATGCGTGATACGCGCTTAGGTGTACTGTTCATCGAGAAGAGAAGATCTAACAGTAATGGAAGTCAGCCTGATTTTAGATGTGGCTGTCTCTGCGGACCACAGGGTGAAGACAAAGCCGAATTAAAAGGTAAAAAAATGTATAAAATAAAATAAAAATGGCAGGGTATCATATACATACCTATATTATTCGGAACTCTTGCTGCTAAAAAGCATGAGGTGACGCTGGATAAATTTGGCATTCGAGGAATGTCCAAATCACAACAGTTCTGGAATCGGGAAATGATAAATAGATGCGGAAGATTTGAGAAGACTTGCTGCCACTCAGCAGCTATCTTATAGGAACATGAAAAGGCGTGAAATTATTATTATTATTATTATTATTATTATTATTATTATTATTATTATTATTATTATTATTATTATTATACTCCAGTAAAACCATGACCTATACAATAATTTCCTTTGATTTCTGTTGTATACACATTTCCTTCCTTGACTTAAGGTCAGAAATTGCCTAATGACATTTTTCACTGATCAGTTTTGTAAAAAAAAAAAAAAATCACGCCGATTTTCCATAGATAAAGCTCTTCGTAATGTGAACGCTGTACTTGTGAGTAAAATTTGTTGTATTTCTTTAAGGCACGGACTAACAAGAATCCCTTCAATGAGTATATCGGAACCTTTTCCAATCAATCCGTGGGCTCCACCTACAACTGGAGTGATTAATGTCCCCATGTGCCACATTTTTGAGATTTCCACTTCAAGATCCTTGTATTTTGATAGCTTTTTTTTTTCTTTTTTCTTTCTTTTTTTTAAGATCTTCAAAGATACATTACAATCTGCACCATGTCAATAAGAAAGTACATTCTGTTTTTGTGATCTTTGATCACGATGTCTGGGTGATTAGCTTTGATTGTTCTGTCTGTGTGCATTGTATAGTCCCATAAAATTGTTACAAGTCCTATCTCTGTAACCAGGTCTGGGTGATGTTCATACCAATTTCTTGCAGTTTCCTTCCCGTAAAATTTGAATAGTTTTCAGTGCAGATATTGGTTTACTCTATCAATCTGAGTTTTATATTCAACAGGTGCTAACATTGCGCAACCTGATAGAAGATGTTTATCATTATTATTATTATTATTATTATTATTATTATTATTATTATTATTATTTCCTGTGATTTTTGTTGTATACTCATTTCCATTCGAGTCTCAATTATTATTATTAATAATAATAATAATAATAATAATAATAATAATAATAATAATAATAATAACAACAACAACAACAATAGTATTAACAGTAGTAGTAGTAGTAGTATTATCAGGTTGGAACTTTGATGAGAACATTGAAAATGATATTGGTTGAGTTTGGAAATGTGAGGAAGGTTCGAGATTGTATAGGTCATGGTTTTGCTGGAGTATGCGGTAGGTCTTGAAGAATGTCTTGCTGCCACTTAGTCCTCGGCGATGACCACGAGACATCTGGCGTGAACATGGAAATACATGTGCAACAAAAATAATAATAATAACAACAACAACAACAACATCGCCAAAATGTATCGGTAGCTTCAGGTTGCGAAAGGGACACATTATAGACGTGAAGAACCTCAAGTCGAGAAATAGCTCCGTTGATTGATTACAGTTTGCAAGATTGATTGTGTTCCGTTGGCAGGCGCTGCTACTCAACAGCGTCGACGACGTCGGAGCAAGCGATGAGGTGAATGAAGATTGGAGAAAGAGCCGATGACATTGTTTCTGATGTAAACTGTAGCGACGAGAGCCGACAGCTGCCAAGCATGCCATTTGTTTTAAAACATCCAATGACTACAGGATGGGTCGGGGAAAATGAAAATAAATTTGATTTCATCCGATTAAATTCTTCCTTAATACTAATGTTAATAATGCATATTGCTAAAGATTTTACAAGTATAAAACGTCGAATCGAAAACAATTGTATAAACGTTTGTTAACTAATGCTGTCGTCCCACCAAATAAAACAATATTATGCCCATTCATGTACACTGTAAAGTTAAGTATTAATTATAAAAATTAAAATAAAAATCCAGTAAAAATAAGTTTCTAAAATAACCGGTATTAATTATAGCTTAATAAAAAAAAAGTTTTTGATGTAATTCTGTTTTTTCTAAATAACTTATTAACATAAATTATAAATTGAATTACACGAGAAGTCCTCATATCCTAAATTTTCAGTGTTACCATTTAGATGTTGTAGGAATATGCTAGATATTCCTACGACATTGTGTCATATTACATTGTTAATAACTTGAAATTTCTCAACCCATAAAGTCTCGCACAGAAGAAACTTCAACTGGAAGAAAAAGGAAATTCTTTCACATTACGTTAGAAATTAAAGATTATTGAAAAACTGGACGAAACTCCTAATTCGTTGAATTTGCAAATTAACAAACAAGCATTACAGAATCTGAAAGAAACACTAAAACTTGCGCTTGAAGATGATCCCCTAAATACTCTTACTTTGGGGGATTTAAAAGAATGGATAAATGAAGACGCTGATGTATTACAAAAGAATTTAACGGAAGAATCGTTTCAAAATGATTTGGATTGTCACGAATTAGAGGAAGAATCAAATTCTTCTGATAATGGTGAAAATATGAAGGATGATGAAGAAGACTGAGACTCAGTAGAGAAAGCTATTGATGAGGTCATCAAATTCATGGAGAAATAAACCATTGTTCAGTCGCACAGAATGTATAAGTGCACGTAATTTGCAGAAATGCCCTACTTAAAAAAAAACGGCGAAAAGTAAGCGATAGGAAAAAAGAAATAAGAAAGACAATTTTCATATATACTCTGAAGTTCGGTATGAAAACTTCTACTCCATATATATTGACTATTTTTTTTTTTTTAGATATTAACGATTTATTTTTCTTGCCATAAATTTCTTTTATTTTCCCATATCAAATCATTATATTTCGTGTGTTAACATTTTCCTATGTACAAATTTCATTAATTTCTTGAAAACATATTAGCAGCAATAAAAATTTTGTCGACATTAAATAACCCACTGAGGTTGATATGCCGTTAAACAAAACAAACCAAACCAAACTATTAATTTCTTGACAAATATTTATTTTATACGCATATAATAATTTTTAATTTTATTAATCATTAAATTTAAAAGAAAAATTCAAATTAACCACATTAAAGTAGCAAGGTTGCCATGTTAACAATTTTTTTTTCCAGTTCTTCTAATGACGTTCTTATTGAACGAAACGTTGACAACAGAATAACAAAAGTAAACATCAAACTGGTTTTCACATATTCCATCTTACATAGAGCACCTCAAGATGGTGTAATGTCGAGCAAGTTTGTCTATCTAGATCCATTACGACTGATAGGGAATTCAATTCAGACGTGGTGCTCCAGACCTTCGACCTTTTGCCACATCTAAACAACGCTTAGTAAATCGCTATTCTATCTTACATAAAAATGAAACATAGCTTCATAAAAATCCTGTACTAGTTATAAGGCTTTTGTTAATGCCCGTCGTCCCAAAAGTTTAATGCATTGCTGGATTAAAGTGACTTCATTTCCTCGGTGTGCCCCATTATAGCAGTCTTGTTCTAAACTTAACTGATTTAATTTATTAGATGAAAAATCAACATTGTTAATTTTTAATAGTTTATCTTCCATTTCATTATTTTTATTTTAACGTTCAGATTGTTTTCTAATTGTTGATTGTTTCGTTAGCAGCAAAGAAATGCTAAAATAAACATCTGACGAGATTTGAATTCAATAAATCCAGACAATTAGGAAGAAGAAGAAGAAGAAGAAGAAGAAGAAGAAGAAGAAGAAGAAGAAGAAGAAGAAGAAGAAGAAGAAGAATATGGAAGAGGAGGAGGGCATGTTAATCCGATTTATCGACTGCTTACTGACTTATTAAGCTGAATAGATCAACACGTTATCTTCCTACCTGATTAAAGAACTTTTATTAAACAACTGTCACAAATAAGCGTGCGTGGATTTAAAAACGTACGACAATATTGTGATTCAAACGAATGCAAAAATAATTAATTTAAAATTTTATTAATCAGTAACACGAAAATGATAAATTGGAAATACCAAAACCAAGCAAGAGCAACAATTAAAATATCTGGAAAATGTTTGAACAGAAGATGGAAAGTGCGACACCAAAATCCGAAGGTGCATTGGGATAACGAAAGATGCCTTCTAAATCTAAGCAAATATTAAGAAACAGGAAAATTTCGTTAAAAACAAGGATGAGAGTACTGAACTCTTACGCAGTATCAGTTCACCTATATAGTAGTGAATGCTAGACCATTTCCGCCCAGATTAAGAAGAAACCCGAGGTGACAGATGGGTGCTGAGAATGATGAAATCACGAAGTCTTAGAGAAAATGGAAACAAAAAAGATACTTTTACTTAACATCAGAGAGAGAGACAGTTGACATTTCTATCATACATAATGAGGAAAGGGGGTTTGGAAAATGTTGTGCGGGCAGACCCCTTTTACACGAGATGGACTCGTCCAAAGTATACTTATACTGACAGAGAGAATACCTGCGGGTTGAGATACGTTGAGTCAGGGTGAGAGATACGGAGACAGTACACAGGGTGTTCACAGAGAGTTATACGAGAGTCCAGCGAGAGAGATAATTTCGGCTTCACTTACAGAGACTTGTACATATACTTTCTACTAACCCGCATTCCTGGACTACTAATCTTCACTCCAAGTCTGTATTCTTACGTTTAATACACTTATTTTTCTATCTCATTTACTGGCGTTGTTTATTTATTTGTGCAGGGTTCCATTCTCGGCATCCACAACAGAAAATTTAACACTCACATAACATATTAAAGGGAAAGGGGACAGAGGAAAACAGTGCCTAAACTACATAACGAGTTTGTGTTAATGCTTGGCAGAAGAGGGCTTAGGAGAGATAACAAAAAGGCAACAATTATTAAACGGTACAAAAGACACGGAATTATGGAGAGCCATGATCGCCAACTTCCTGAAGGGATACGACACTTAGAAGCAGCAGCAGCAGCAGAAGAAGAACAAGATTAAGAGAAGAAAAGAAAAGAAAGAAAGATAAAAAGAAAAAGAAGGTCGGAAGGCAAAGAAGAGAAATTGTTTGGATGTAGAAAAAAAAAGAAAGAAAGAAAAAAGAAAGAAAAAGTTGCAGAACATTACTGAAATCATAATAATAATAATTAGTTGTAGTATTAGTATTATTAGTAGTAGTAATAGTAGTAGTACAGAGAAGAAGAAGAAGAAGAAGAAGAAGAAGAAGAAGAAGAAGAAGAAGAAGAAGAAGAAGAAGAAGAAGAAAATCTTTGCAACTCAAAATTAAAGACAATGTTCCCACTCCACGTCGTTAAATTTATGGGTTTTAATAAAAGTACGTTCTACTGACACCTTTTTTATTCCTGAATGTTTTGGCATTAGATAAATATTCTAAAGATTGAAGCAAATTCTAATCCGAAGATATTCGATATGATCTGTATGGAGGATGCGATAAAACTCCGTAGACTAACGATTTTTAATAGATTTTTCTTAATCCGATTTCGTTCCCGATTACTATAGACGTGGATACGTGTTTGATTTGAAATCCCTGATATTTTTAAAAGCTAAAATAATATCAACCGGTCTAGAGTTCGAGAAGTCATTACTATAGAAAAATGTGCCTCCCTAGAAAAATCTCTATCTCTCGGCAGATTGAAGTCATTTTCATTGTTTGAAACAACTGGGATGCAAACTCAAATATTAGACACACTAAAAAAATAAGTTTATATTAATAAGAGATAATGTCGAATTAAAACATCTATTTCAAAATTACCTTCTTTGCGTTTCGGACGCGAAGGTAAAATCTAGCAGATATAGACTTCGAATGGCCCTAACGAGAAATGTATACCCCGTAAATAGGTAACGGAATCTTGATTTATTGTAACGGTTTCCCATGAGGTAATTGATAGTGGCTCTCTGCTCCACATAAACTGAGAAGAACTCCCCTCGCTTTCATCGATTTTTTCTCCCTGTCCTATTGAGCAATTTCTTTTAATGCTCTCTGATCGATCACCATCAAAAGTTATTGAACTTTTGCATAAATAACCTCGGAAATATATGAATCCATCACTACTCCCACACATCTATGAGTTAAATAGCATGCTAAACGGGTGTTGTTAGCCTTGGTTGGCAACCGGACTAGGAGAAGGATAATTCAAAACGTGGGATTGGGAATTGATAGAGCACACTTCGGCTAAAGGAGTTGTTCCCCTGATGGAAAAAGAGAATGAAGATTCGATTTCTTTCGGGAAGTACATTTTTTTATTTTTTTAATGACATTCCGATATCTAGGCCGGTTGATGTCACTGTTTAAATTAACTGGGATTTACCCGCTAAAATAACGTTTATAAGAAGAAGAAATAGCCTAATGGCGTAATTATCCCATGGATTTGTTTTGACCAAGTGAAATCCTGTATTGTCATAGGGACTAATGAAATATTTTATGTGCATTAAAGCTACACTATTCTGCGATAATATTTTCCAGGATGCAGTAACTGATATCGAATGATTTGTTTTGTTCTATCAGATCCATAACAAAAGCTTCTATGGATACAGTCTTGATTTGAATCAATTTTATTCGGGAAGTGTTGTTAAAAATACAAAAAACATTTCTCTTCCCCTTAAAAATCCAATAAAGAAAAAAAGTAGTTTTTTCTTCCTCGACTGACAGACAATTGCAAATGTTCGAATACTGCGATCGATTCTCTTATAAAAGTTCACTGCGAACCCAAATTCTTTCTATAGAGTTAATTTCTATTTTTTTGTTATATTCATGCATCCTTGAATATAGCGCTCTTTAGAGAAATCTCTTTGTCGAAAAAATGCTAGAATATTTGCCTTCAGATAATATTGGTTGAACTTCCAAATTGACGAATGTCAGAAAGATCAGTTACCTTTCTTCATAGTCATAAAATTTCTACTTCAATTCAATCTCGTCACTTGGATACCCAGAATAAATACTATTTGTCGTCTCTGTTACATTATCGCCTTCATGAAATGCATCTAATGGCAGACATTCAATTCATTAAATGTTTTGTCTCCAATGGAAATAAAAGAGATAAAAAAACAATAAAATCAACACAGCCTGACAGAAAAATATATTTATTCACCTTGTAAGGGTGGTAAATGCAAAACAAAATTGGTGGAATACCAGGAACCCAAATGCGGCCATGTAAGTAGAGACAAAATATGCCCAGTATACGGCAGTCAATCCCATAAAGGTTCACGTCGGCCCACACCCTTCCCATTCTATGCAATAGAGGTACTGCCCGAGAGCTGGGATCTCCAGAGACGTGGAATATCTGCTATATTTTATACCCTGTCAACCTCGAGGGTCAAGAAATGAAAAAGAGATTACTTATTCTTCATGCCACAAAAGCTTATGTGGTTTGGTTTATTTTGTTTTACGACATATCAACCTCAATGGGTTATTTAATGCCGACAAAATATTTATTTCTGGTAATATTTTTTCTTCAAAAATGTATAGCTGGTAATAAATTTCTTTTTTACAAAGTATTTCTGGTACTAAAACCTATTTTTACACTTTCATAGTGTTTTGTCTCTCTTTCTCTCTATTCGACCAGTGAGTATCAGATTCTCCAGGCCCTCCTTCCTCATTACGTGTTCCAGAAACTTCAGCTGCCGCTTCCTGATATTAAGTATAAGCCTCCTCTTTGTTTGCAATCTTTCTAAAACCTCATCGTTGCTCACACGCTTGGTCCATGATATCCTTAGTATCCTTCTGTATAACCACATCTCTGTCGTCTCGAGTCGCTTCTTCATCTTTGAGGAAATCGTCTAACATTCGCTGCCGTAAAGAAGGACAGATGTCAAGTAACAGTTCAGTATTCTTTTCTTTGTTACCAAAGATATCCCCCTGTCTCACAGTACTCTGCCCAGGTTTTGGAATGTGTCCTTGGCCATCCCAATACTGCTACGGATCTCATGGTAGGATTTACCGTCCTCTGTCAATACGCTTCTCAGGTATTTAAAATTCCGCGTCTGTTTGATTCTAGTGTTCCCAACATTCAGATCGCATTTCAGGCTCATCCTCTTACTGACGACCATTGTAAATTAGTTTAATATTTTTTAGCTCAGAATCTACGAACGAAATCCGGATTTTGACTGAGGTTGAGTAGAGTTCAAACTAATCACCTTAGAAATCAGAATAATTTTGAACCTATACGGGGAGCAAATCGCCTGGGTACGGATAGAAAATGAATTGGTTAAGTACACAAAAACAGAAAGAGGCACAAGGCAAGCGTGTGCCTTTTCACCGGATTTACTCAGCCTAAGCGAATTAGATGTCCTCTCTGGATTTATAATGGATGAGCACAATCTTAACATAAGATACGCAGAATGAAAGTGAGAATACAGAGAAAACAATAAGGAAATAAGAAAGGAAAAGGAGAAGAACTAATCGTAAGCGGACAAAGAAGGATGAAGAGAAGTCGGAAACTAAGTTGGGGAATAAGAAAAGGAAATTGTAGAGACGTTAAAGAAAAAAAATATTTATATGAAGAAGAAATTAAGTATGAGAATGAAGATACCAAAAGTAGTAGGATAAAAACAGGAGGAATAAAAAGAAGAAAAGGAATACTCGAATGGGATTGAAGGAAGAAAGAAGTGAAGCATTATGATGTGAATGAAGAAGAAGAAGAAGAAGAAGAAGAAGAAGAAGAAGAAGAAGAAGAAGAAGAAGAAGAAGAAGAAGAAGAAGAAGACGAAAAAACGTTATGGAAGAAGAAGAAGAAGAAGAAGAAGAAGAAGAAGAAGAAGAAGAAGAAGAAGAAGAAGAAGAAGAAGAAGAAGAAGAAGAAGACGAAAAAACGTTATGGAAGAAGAAGAAGAAGAAGAAGAAGAAGAAGAAGAAGAAGAAGAAAAAGAAGAAGAAAAAGAAGAAGAAGAAGAAGGTGAAATTAGAATGTATTAGAATGTGATTATAGAAGAAAAACAAGAAAAACAAGAAAAAAGAGAAAAAGGAAAATAAGATGAAGAAAACATGTATTATAATGTGATTATTGAAGAAAAAGAAGAAAAAAGCAAAAGAGAAAAAGGAAAAGAAGAAGACGAAGAAAACTAGTATTAGAATTTGATTATAGAAGAAGAAGAAGAAGAAGAAGAAGAAGAAGAAGAAGATGATGATGATGATGAAGAAGAAGAAGATGAAGAGAAGAAGAAGAAGAAGAAAAAGAAGAAGAAGAAGAAACCAAGTATAAGAATGTGATTATGAAAGACAAAGAAGAAGAAAAACAAGAAAAACGAGAAAAAGGAAAAGAAGACGAATAAAACAAGTATTAGAATGCGATTAAAGAAGAAGAAGAAGAAGAAGAAGAAGAAGAAGAAGAAGAAGAAGAAGAAGAAGAAGAAGAAGGAGGAGGAGGAGAAACAAAAAAGAAGTGGAAGAAGAGAGACTGATTTTGGGAAGAAGACACAATTTTCGAAATTGAAGTTAAAGTTCTTCCACTTTTAGCTTAATTAATCTGTCTCGTCTCCGCTTTGCTTGTTTTGATGGAACTTAACTCTTCAGAGAACTAATAACGGAAACGAATATCTTCAATCACTTTGTCAAGATCTCTTTGAGAAATTTGTCTCCTTGCTTGACATGATTGATTGCAGTTTAGATCTCATTTAGCAGCGAAGTATCTCTGCGCATCGTTTTTCTTTTTCTTTCTTCGTTCTTCGGCACAGACAGCCTTTGGCATGAATGTAAATGCTTTCTTTTTAATAAAAAAAGAATTGTAAACTCTTCTCACATCTTCAGGTGACAAAATGAGGAGATAAGAATTCGAGTGATTACGAATCAGGTAGCAGAAACAAATAAATGTTCGCTACCTTAGCAGTTTTCGAGGCCTACGAACAAGAAAGGCCACCGATGACGACAAGCATATTAAACATTTTCAGTTGATATTTGTTCTGCTTGTCCAAGCCCTAAAATTGTATTTGGGTGGAACCCATAGTAATAAAAGGATGAGAATTAAGAAGACAAAAGAAATTGTAAGAACACGTGAAAGAAGAAGAAGAAGAAGAAGAAGAAGAAGAAGAAGAAGAAGAAGAAGAAGAAGAAACACAAACTAAAATGAAATCGAAAGTTTAAAAAATGAGAAAAAATACAAAATTAGAAAAAGGATAGACAGATAAAAAAATATCAGAACAAAGAAGAAGAAGAAGAATGAGAAGAAGAAGAATGAGAAGAAGAAGAAGAAGTAGAAGAAGAAGACGAAGAAGAAGAAGAAGAATGAGAAGAAGAAGAAGAAGAAGAATGAGAATAATAATAAGAAAAAGAATGAGAAGAAGAAAATGAGAAGAAGAAGAAGAATGAGAAGAAGAAGAAGAAGAAGAATGAGAATAATAATAAGAAAAAGAATGAGAAGAAGAAAATGAGAAGAAGAAGAAGAATGAGAAGAAGAAGAAGAAGAAGAAGAAGAAGAATGAGAAGAAGAAGAAGAAGAAGAATGAGAAGAAGAAGAAGAAGAATGAGAAGAAGAAGAATGAGAAGAAGAAGTAGAAGAAGAAGAAGAATGAGAAGAAGAAGAAGTAGAAGAAGAAGTAGAATGAGAAGAAGAAGAAGAAGAAGAAGAAGAAGAAGAAGAAGAAGAAGAAGAATGAGAAGAAGAAGAAGAAGAAGAAGAATGAGAAGAAGAAGAAGAAGAAGAAGAAGAAGAAGAAGAAGAAGAAGAAGAAGAAGAATATAAATTAATGCGATTGTAGAACAAAGATGAAGAAGAAATGGACCAAAACAGGAAAACAACAAATGCAAATAGTTTTTAAAAAAAGAAGAAAAGAATGACAATAAAGTTTTGACAACTTGAATAAATATTAAAAGTGTTTGCAGAAGAGTTTCTGGTGCTTTCAGGACGTGGGCAATCATGGTTCACCACCTTCTTCTGTTCTTTATTAGCCCTCAATAGGTTTTGACTTTTTGTTATTTATCCCAGACCCCGTTCTGCCATCCATTTGCTTAAGCCCGTTATGTATGTCACACGTTGCTTTCCCTTGTCCCGCTTTCCCACTATCCGCCCTGTGAATATCAGATTTTCCAAGCCCTGCTTTCTCATTACGCGTCCCAGAAATTTCAGCTACCTCTTCCCGATGTTAAGTATGAGTTTTTTGTTTGCATCCTCTCCAAAACCTCATTGCTGTTCTTTCCATGGTATCCTTAACATCCTTATGTAGAACCACGCCTCCGTTGCCTAGAGTCTCTTCATGCTTGAGATATTGTCCATCATTCTTTACCGTAAAGGAGGACAGATATCACGTAGCAGTTCAATACTCTTTTCTTTGCTACCAACGAAATCCTCCTGTCTCGTAATACTCTGCCTAACTTTTGCAATGTATTTTTGGCCATCCCAATGCGTCTTCGCAACTCAACGTCCCACTTTCTTCTTTTCACATTGTCCATATGTTTTTCTTTCAGGTTCAGGTCGCTCAGGAGTTTGTTGTATTGCAATTTGGGTGCTGCGTTAGGCTTCTTCAGTTTCCGTAGTTTCACTCTTACATATAACAGGACGATGGTCGCTTTCGCAGTCGGCACTTGGGTAGGTTTTACAGTGAACAATTGCATTCCTGAATCTTTTGTTGATAGTTATGTAGTCAATTTGGTTTTTAGTTTCTCCTCCTGGGCTCCTCCATGTCCATAATCATCTCGGATGTTCTTGGAATCATGTGTTGGCTATTACCTAGTCATTGGCCGTGCACCATTGGATCCATTTTCCGCCGCGTTCGTTGCGAGTTCCTAGTTCGAATGTTCCAGCTATCTCCCCTGCCCTCTCCCTACCTAAGTTGGTGTTCAGGTTTCCATGATAATTATGGCTTCTTTCGATTTGCAGTGAAACTTGGCGCTGGAGTAGAAAGATTCGATTTATTCTTCCTTATTTTGTGCTGTCGGTGCATTCACAATTATGATCGCTATGTTGAAAGTTTTTCCTTTCGGTTTTGACTACCAGAATTCTTTCGGAAAATTGATAGTATCCCAGAACACATTTTTTTGAATTCTTGATCTAATATCAATCCTACTCTTTTCTCGTTTGTCTCTCTGTCTGCATATATAATCCTGTGATTGTTACTGACAAAATCTCTGTTGTTTGGCCACCTTCTTTCTCATACACCTAAAATATTGACATTTAACCTACTCATCTCCTGTTTTACATTTTTCAACTGGCCACAGTTGTTCAACGTCCTAACGTTCCATATTCCGAGAGTTATTTTTTGTTTGATGCGGGCTGGGTGACGGTCAGGTGACACCAGTCCCTCCTTTCCAGGCGAGGTTCCAAGCAACTGTATCTGCTTTACGCCGTTTATGCTAGCAATCGCTGGATGACGGTCCTTACTGGGTGAGGAGTTCATTCCCATAGACTTAACCCCCTTCACGGCGTTAGGTTTCATAATGTGTGTCTTGTGATTAATAGTGGAGTGGATTCCCGTTGCCTTCTGTTTTATGGAGACACCGCCTCTAGTTAGATGGCTGTTGACTCATCGAAAGTTCTTTCGTCTTTTGTTAGGTTTTATTTTTCGTCCTACTGGTTTGGTAAAAAAACACCTCACTCTCAAGAACATTGAGTCGGGTAGCCGGCTTAGTCGGCGATATTTCGACAGTGGAATGCTTACCCAAAATTATATACATACATATATATATATATATATATATATATATATATATATATATATATATATATATATATATATATTAAACATGTTGTGTTGAATGTCAAAGACAACATAGTCCTAAATATTGTCCGTAAGATAACCGGTTATCTTACGAACAATATTTATTTCGATATAATTTTCAAATAAAAAGTCTCATTAGAAAATATGAGAAAATTAAAAAGAGAATATGCAGGACTATGTTGTCTTTGACATTCAACACAACATATTTAAAAGAAAAGTTGCTGCCAAATTACACACACACACACACACACACACACACACACACACACACACACACACACACATATATATATATATATATATATATATATATATATATATATATATATGCGTGTGTGTGTGTGTCACAAGCAGATATACATACATACATGCATAGAGGTGGGAGAAGAAGACCCACCCGCACCACACAGAGTTTGTAAGGAGGGAGAAAATTGTTATGGCAGGGAAGGAAAAGAAAAAATGATAAAAACAATACGCCATTGAATCTAATATTAAGCTAATAGGCCCGAGAGAAAAACAACAAAAAAAACAGATGAATAAAGTTAAAGAAAAAAACTAGAAGCGAACACGTACATTACATTCAGCAAAAACAGGATTCGACCATGCCGGTTGGCATACATTTTTTTCGCCTTTCATTTTAAAGTGTCAGTGACTGTTGGCAAAAAGTTGGAGTTCTTTTACTTTTAAATCGGAACAAAATAACCAAAAACTCTTTCAAAATCCGTTACAAAATCAAAAACATTTGCATAGATAGATAGATAGATATGAAAAAGCTGACATAGATAGATAGATAGATAGATAGATAGATATGAACAGACATAAATATATAGATATTAAGAAACACTGATAGATAGATAGATAGATTTTTCTCTGCCAAATCTCATCCCTTTGTAGAGAAATGGTCCTTTTCATTTGCTATTTTTTATTCTGAAGAACAACAATTTGCAATTAAATAAAAAAAAATAAAGATTTGATTTTAGAATGCGAAGATAAAGCCATACACTGCAAGCTAAATCATGTGTGATTATTTATATATTATCTTCAAGATATGATTCGACAAATATCGTTAGGCAATTAATAAGTGTTGATTAATAAACACAAACACGCAAGAATACACACACATATATATATATATATATATATATATATATATATATATATATATATATATATATATATATATGGGCTGAAGAAAAATATACCTAAATGCTGAAAAACTCGTGGAAATCCTATTTTCCTCTTTTTTTTTTAACGACTTCAAGCGGCAAAGGGTGGCTTGTCAATTTTAATGTCTCCACAGCTAAATTTCTCTCCATTAAATTATCTGAGAGATCACTCACTCTCTGCCATCCATCAGCATGGCTGATGCTAACCTCCAAAGTGACAGTGGAAAGTGACTTGTTGGAAACACTATACTGAATCCATTGATAGGTCAGCTGCTAAGAAGCTTGGTTCATTGTGTTGCGCGAGACAGTATTTATCTTCGGAATATATCTCATATATTTATAAATCTACCATTCGACCATGCTTAGAATATTTCTGCTACATATGGTCCAGTTCCCTTGCTATTTAACTTGAGCTCCTTGATAAGATCCAAAGAAGAATCAGCAATATTATTGGTCCGGATCTAGTGGCTCGGCTTCAGTCGCTTACGCACCGTCGTAAGGTTGTCTCTCTGTGTCTTTTTTTTATAAATACTTTCATGGTAAGCGTTCGGATGAGCTCTTCGCTATGGTACCTAGATTCTATGAATTTAAGCGCAGTACTAGACTGCCGGCGAGATCTTATCAATTTACAGTTGAACTGGATAGAGGTAGCCGTAAATCTTATGCTAACAGTTCCTTTTCACGCACTTCTCGCTTGTGGAATTCGCTTTCGGCCTTTCCAGCCAACTTTAATCTTCAAAATTTTAAATGCAATATCAATAGCTATCAATTGTCATCCTGATTACTCTTTTTTCTCTCTGCTCATTAATGTGTCTGTTCCTAATTCTTCCACAACCTATACCCCCCTTGCGTTTTAGTGGCTTTATTGCCTTGCTTAGATTGATAGCGATTAGAAAACAAAAACAAAGATCATCTGCGAAATTATGACCTTCAAGGATTTGTTGCTGCAAAACGACATCTGTTAGCAACTTCCAATTGAAATTTGTGAAATTCAGTTCCTAGAAATAACTCTACGATAGTAATGGTGAAAATAACCATTTCCTTATAAGGAAATCTTTGGCATTCATTAACCCACCAGTTTCGTTCTGGGTATGACGATAAACTACATCCAGCAGCAAGGCCTCTGACTAGGAGGTTTTGAGGGGCGTGGAACCACCTCTTAACTGATGTTGTTCCCAGGTTCACCCTGACCCGAGGTGGTAGCACCTGTTAGGTTCCAAGCCATGAGCAAATATCGAACACCCCCAAACTAGTGCCAAAACGTTATGTAAATATAAAAATATTTTTTGCCGTGAGAATACCAGCAACACATTTTCATTGTGAAAAATACCTGCAATACATTACCAGCAATACATCTTTGAAAAAAAATTACCAATATTCCCAAGAAAATTAAATTTTGGTATTAAATGACCCATAAGGAGTTGATATGCCATTAAACAAACCAAACCACGTCAACCCACCAATTAGTGTTACTTTTTGTTGAAAATTATAAAATCTTTCTCTTAAAACAGTTTTTCTGGGAAATAGGTTTCCCAAATCAACTCTTATCGCTCTTTCTGGCATTGATGGGAGTTTCCTTCCTACCTTTCTGTTTAACGTAGTGTAGAATTTCAACATCTTGATTATGTCATTATTTTCTCTTCAAGTTACATGTGCTGTCCATTTTAGTTGTTGCTGCTGGTGAAAGTCTTCAATTGATCTAATTTCTGCTATTTGGTAAGGAAGGATGTTTATGATTCTGTAGCTTCAATCTATCAGATCTGACGAAGGACGGTCCTCTTCAAAATCCAATCGGTTCATTCTGTTGAAGCCATTTTAGTCATTGATCTGATAAAGAACGGTTGCATATAGTTGTTAGTTGAGACATTTCTGAACGAGTTAGACGGCATGCGCGACATGTGAGAATCTTGATCTGACGAGGTTATTTCAGATGCACAGCTATATGTTGTACTTAAACATTGTTTTCTTCGTTTTTAACTCACCAGTTGTTATGAGTTGAAATCTTTCGTACTTTTTCATGGATATAACCATTAACATTTTAAAAGAACAATATATTCTTCGAGGAATATTAGTTCACTGTGTCGACATTTCTTCTCGTCAAAACGTTCATAAGTCTACCATTCGTTTATGCATAAAATATTGTTGTCACATCTGGTTTGATCCTTCTGTTTCTAGAGATTCTTGACAAAAGAAGAATCTGCTATGTTAGAGAACAAGAAAAGTCGTCGATGATGACAAGTACATTTAACTGTTTTTGGTGGGCATCTCAACGTCAGTCACTTCGCTCCATCGTAAAAAGCTTTTCTGTACATTTTCTATAAATATTTTGATGGTAATTGGTCTAAATTTTCTTCTTTGGTACATCTACTTTAGGAATTTAATCGCAGTATTAGATTGGTTGCTTGGTTTCATAATATTACTGTTGAAATTGCTAGATGTAAACGTAAGATTTATACTATATCTTTCTTTCGCAATTCTCGCTTTTGGAACTCTCTTCCGGTGTCTTTGAAATTTTCTTCAGAATTTTAAATGCAATGAAAATCATCATCTTCTGTATCTTTGAAACCTATTCTTTTATTGTCCTCTCTCCTTAATAATGATTTTTCTCATGTCCTTTCACTTTTGCGTCTTAGTGGCTTTATCGCCTTTCTTGGGTAAAATGATTAAACATTGTTTCTCGTAGTCCGTCGCAAAATCTTTAATGAAAAACTTTGCACTTAGCAAATAAGAATTGTTGCTTGAACTAAGGAAAGAAAGTGCAGGTGCAAAGTCAACGTATTAAATGAAACAACAGAGACATTCACTGCACGTATTATAAGAAACGTGTATGGAGAAAAAAGATTTGTAATCGTGTTTTCTCCTAAAGCAGGTTTGTTTGCACCTTTTTTTCCTTTTTTTTTTCTTTTTTTGTGGTAAGTGGAATCAGTTTTCACCCCAAGCAAGGCAATAATGTTACTAAAACGCCAGGAGTAATTTGGAATGAAAGAGAATGAGAATACGTTAATGAGGAGAAACGACAATAACAGATCAGGAATCAAGACGACAGAAGATGGCGATTGACGTTGCCTTTACATTTTTAAATATTGTAGGTGGCAGGGAAGCAAGAAACTGGAAAACAGTTCCACGGGCTTTGAGAGCGAAAAAGTAACTATTAGAATAAAATAAATATTTGCATTTAGTTCAGCAGTAAAACGATGAGACCTAACTGCCTATCTAGCGATACCATTAAATTTATATGGTCAATATACCAAGGAGGAGAGCTTATCAGGAGAACTACAATAAAAATATTTATAGAAAAGACAGACGGAAGCCACGTCATAATGGTGGGCAAAATGGCTGAAATATAAATACATTTTTTATCCCCAACCAAGGGTTAAATTGTAGAGCAGATTGAGCACCTAAGCCTTGAATGGCAACCACTTTCCAAGCAGTTTAAGCCTAAATTTTAAACCAATTGAACATGGGGCTGGTAGCTTTTCTTTATAGCAACATATTTTTTACAGACACTAGAGTAGCAATGGTGCGGCTGTGGCTCTCTGCTCTATATATACTGAGAAGAACTCCCTTCGCTTTCATCGATTTTTCTCCCTGTCCTATTGAGCAATTTCTTTTAATGCTCTCTGATCGATCACCATCAAAGGTTATTGAACTTTTGTATAAATACCCTCGAAAATATATGAATCCATATCTCCTCCAACACATCTCTGAATTAAATACCATGCTAAAAGAGGTGTTGTTAGCCTTGGTTGGCAACCGGACTAGGAGAAGGATAATTTAAACCTGTTAGACGTGGGGTTGACAACTCTATCCCGTATAAACCTACTTGCTACAAAAACCAGATCAGTAACAACTAGTGTGGGTAGGTGGCGGTACTATTCTCCACAGGGAATCTAACTGCTCAAACGAGGAGTATAGTTTCGAGAATGTTTATAAGCAGTAAATTGTCATGAATGACAACGTTAGTGTAATACAGAGTTCCAAAGGTGCATATGAATAGTTAAGGATACTTTTCAGTGACAGGGCTAAGACAATAGGGGGTTAAAAAATTGTCCTCGTTTTTGTTGTTTCGACCGTTGTGCCCTCCGGCCTTCGTCAGATGTATGTCAATTAAGGAAACCTACAGCGCTCCTCAGCAGTTAGAGTAGGTTTAAGGCTCCATTTTCTCCACAGAGAATCGTCCCACAGGATTAAAGGGTTTGTTTGTGAATTTGGTGACAAATTGGGAGTTCAGTCCCTGGGCCTGCCAATGCGTACATGAACTCAGTGGAAACAAGGAGATAAATAACAGAGCAGTACTAAAAGAACGAGACGAAATATCCATGGACTTACGCAGTGGAACAAGAACAATCTGTCCCCTTAGGTTAAATAAAGGGTTCAGTTCAAAATTCTCTGTAGGTTACCCGGATCGATATGCACCTGATGAAAATCGGAGGGCAAAATGTTGTGATATCAACAACAAAGATGAGGACAATGTTGTAATGTACGGCAAGAGTGTTTTGAGGTTGGGAGAAACACCCAACCGATTACTCTCCCAGTAACTATGGGATTAATAGGAAGGGAGGTGAAATAGACGGGAGGTAACAAAAATAATACTGCCTCTGAAACCACAGTAACTTTAGGAACAAAACACTGTGTCATGCCAACTGGGGACTACTGGGTTTCCGTGGCTCTTATTGGCATCTTACAAAGACACGGATCTTGACCAGTTGCAGAGAGGCCTGTATCTAAACATGCTAAGCTGTGCCACTGCTAACGGGGAAACCCGGAAATAACTAGTGTTGACAAACATGTCAGTACGCGAGCCGAGGCCAATTTTGCGACTGTACCGACGGGTGTTCCCCACAAATCCGCATGTAAATAGTGTAAATAATGATAAGACCTCATTCCACAAATTCAGACAGGAAAATCGTCTTCCCTGATATCCATATTAACAACAGATGCTGGATAATTTCGTAACACATGATAATATAGATATTTGGTGGGATATTATTTGTTTGTTTTTTGTTTTTTTGTTTGGCTATATCTATTATTTTATCTTTTTTTTCCGGTTTATCTGTCAATTAGTCATAATTCTTTCGTGATTCATGTTTTTCTTGTATTTTTATTATGGAAATTGGTCCCTTACGTCCTGGATAATATTTGTACCTCTACCTAGTCATAGCATTATCCGACAAAACATTTGAACATATAACAAAAATTACATATCTACTTTTTGCCCAAATTAGTAACGGATATCGCCACATTTATTGGACTCGGCGAGGTGAAATCAAATTCTCGGATTGTCTGTTAAAATCACTTTCACACAAATAGCCTTAGGAAAGGCATGAATTTGCTTCTTTTTCGACCAGCTGTTGATTGAATACCAGGGCAAAATTGGCTCTCTAACTTTGCGTAGCCACCAATCTAAGAAAAAGAAAACCTTGAATTCTAAACTGCGGGGAGATAACAGGAAAGTACTCCACTATCTTTTCTAACAACGTATGACATACGGATATTAGGGAAAATGAATTTGTAGCGAGTCATGATCGCCCACGTTGTGAAAGGACATGAAATTTTCAAATAAAAAATATATTTGGTATATACAAATACTTTTTTTTTCATTCATATATAGAAAGTATTTATTTTCTTCACAGCTTTGTCGTTAACAGAAGGAACCGAAAGCTAAATAACACATTCAGCGTCTTGGTCAGTAGATCCACACTGAAGAGAATAGGGGGCTTCCTTAGCCGGAATTTGAACTCGGCACACCAATTCTATCCTCTATATTGATAACTCTCAAGCCAACACACGCACACATTCTCTCTCTTTCCCCTCTCTCTCTCTCTCTCTCTCTCTCTCTCTCTCTCTCTCTCTTTCAACAAGCGGGGTGTGATCTTGTGTAATTAGCGATTTCTTTTTTAAAGTATACTCTAAGATTTACATCCAAATGAACTGGCCCATACATAAATATAATTTTGACGGGAGAGATGCCTTTTTTTATATGTGGGCTGTGTAGGCTTTCTTTCCCCTCACCCTCAAACACCTTCGTGTTTTTATATACTGTTGGGGTCACAGATGCCGCATTGCACCGACAATCAGTCAATTCTAACCAGGGTCAAAATTATTAATGGTTTACCAATATATTTTAAAGAACACGGGAAATATTTAATTTCTTCTTTTTTTTTTTTTCTTCTTCTTCTTCTTCTTCTTCTTCTTCTTCTTCTTCTCTATACTAGTACTGTTACTACTATTACTAATACTAATACTACAACTAATTATTATTATTATTATTTTGTCAGTAATGTTCTGCAACTCTTTCTTTCTTTCTTTCTTTCTTTCTTTCTGCTTTCCTTCCTTTCCCTCTTTTTTCTACATTCAAACATTCTCCCTTCTTTGCCTTCCGATCTTCTTTTTTTTCTTTCTTTTCTTTTCTTCCTCTTCTTTTTCCATCTTGTCTTTGTCTATCTGCCTTTTTTACCATTTCTTTAAATACTGCTACTTCTCCTACTCTTTCTTCGTCTCTGTCGCATCTCTTTCTTTTTCTAATCTTCTTTCAACGTTTGAATTTTCACCCCTTCACAATTTTCTGTCTTTCTTTCTTTCTCCTTCCTCTCTTTAACTTTTTCCTCCAATTTCATCTTCCTTTTTCCCCTCCGTCCTCCTCCTCCTTTCTTTTTTTATTTTTGTTTTACTTCTTCTTTTTACTCATTTTATTATCTATTCCTCCTTCTCATCTTCTTGTTCTTGCTCTTCTTCCTCTTCGTGGATTTCTTTTTATATTTTTGTGCTTCCTCTCGTTTCAGCTTTTCTTATTATTTCTTCCACGTTTTTTCTTCTTCTTTTTCTTCTTTTTCTTCATTTAATTATTCATTCTTTCGTTGGATGAGTTTTTTTTCTATGGTTCTTTTACTTTCCTATTCCCTGCTAACATTGTTTTTCCTATAATTATGGCCGATGTTTCGACAAGAGAAAAAAAAAATCAAAATCAAACTAGAAAATGAAATGTGAAGAAAAAAACACACCTAAAACGTTTTCAATTATCCTTATTGTCAGATTTATTGTACAACCACAAAAAGAAACAATCAGAATCTTTCTTGCATCTTTAATACATTTTTTGGTTGTTGTGGAGGGGGGTGGTTCACTCTTCCTACCACATTCTGTCGACCTTTCAGGTTTTTCGATATTTGTTTAATTCACAACGTCTACCTTACAGAAAAGAAGTGATTTTCGTCTGTCTCTGAACGCAACACGATATGCTATTCAATCTTGGAC
>OZ038498.1:80417517-80422517 GCA_964036315.1 Acanthosepion esculentum
TATTGTAATCCTTTCGAAAAAATTTTTTTTTAAACTTACACAAATGCACACACAACTGATTTTGACACTGTCGATTTGATGATACCTAAACGGCGAAATGCATAATCAGATATATTTCGAAACATACATTCATGAACGTCTTCCAATTGTTCATAATTTGAAACTTTCCGGGATTATATACCCTGTTTTTAATATATTGTCGACACGGAGAACGCATGGATAAAAACCATAATTTTTATTTTCTACCCAATTTGAAGGATTACAATATATATATATATATATATATATATATATATATATATATATATATATATATATATATATATATATATATATATATATATATATATCTTATTTATAAATATATCTTATATATATATATATACATATATATATAAGATATATATATATCTTATTTATATATATATATTATTTATATATATATATCTTATTTATATTATTTATTTATATATATATATATTATTTATATATATATATTATTTATATATATATATCTTATTTATATATATATATATTATTTATATATATATCTTATTTATACACACACACACACATACACATACACACACACACACACATATATATATATATATATATATATATATATATATATATTATTTTACGCTGAAATTTGCATAAAAAAAAACACATTAGTTTCTCGAAGGCCGGAAATCTATTTACCAACATACCCTTCAGAGAAACAATAGACATCCTAATACATTATCTATAAACATTAATCACTTCCACCTTCAATAATAAAACCAACCATTCTAAAGAAGCACTGTCGGCACTGCACAAGTTTTCTTTTACGGCCACGTACGAACTGTATAAATACAAACCGATGGTTCCACTATTGATCGAACACTATTAGAATTTAACATATCAACCATAGAAAATGAAATTAAAAATAACGCCCTAAACCAAAAATTTGACATCTGGTATTTATTTATATTTATATTAATCTAAGTTAATCTATTAATCTATTTTAATCTATATTTATATTAAATAAAAATACGGATTCAAAAATCTGATAACAAAAATCAAATATAATCAAACATAAATAATAAAATAGCCTTTTATAGACGCCAAATTGAATCGAATAAGGTAAACTTCAGACTTACCTTTTATCAAAAATCAACCAACCCAAACCTATGCCTCCTTATCGTATTTGACGGAATATAAGACGCATAGGTCTATAAGACGCACTCCAATTTCAGCAGGGCAAATCACGAAAAAATTAGTAATTAGTAAAATTAGTAAACCTACATATGGCATATAAGACGCAGGGGAATTTTAAAAGATATTTTTAGTAAAAAAAAAGAAAAAAGTGCGCCTTATATGCCGTCAAATACGGTAAGTACAACAGTGAATGCCAAACAGAGCGGCAATACAGTCATCAGAATTAATTAAATAAGCAGAACACATTTGATATTCTCTACGCTCAAAATATTTTGCAGCCAACTCAGAAACACAAAACAATCATCACCTATTTCTCCAACAAAATAATTTAGAGATACTTCATAAAATCCAAATCTAGAGATCCTTGATAAAATACAAAGTTAAAATCTGCAATGAACTCTACTTAAAAGTCGCTTTCCCACCGCCGTAACGTAGCTTCTCTGTGTTTTTTCTATAAATTCTTTCATGGTAATTGTTCTGATAAGCTTTCCTCTATGGTAACTAGAGATTATGAATTTGAGCGCAGTACTAGATTGGCGGTAAGGTTTCATCATTTTACAATTTAAATGACTAGATGTAACCGTAACTTCTATACTAACAGTTTCTTCTATCGCACTTCTCGCTTGTGGAACTCTTTTCTTTCAGGGTCAACTTTGATTATTGAAAAATTTAAACGCAATGTCAATCGCTATCTTCTGTCTTCCTAATTATTTTTCTTTTATTATTCTCTCTCCTTAATTGTGTATTTTTACTATATTTACATATTTTGCACATTCTCTAACACTCAGTAACCCCTTGACTCCTAGTGGATTTATTGCCTTGCTTGGGGTGAAATGAAAAAAAAATTATTTCTGAGACGAATTAAATTAAATCTAGGCATATATTAAACTATTTTATAGAAACCAACTACAGTGTGATCGAAGAATTTATAAGGAACATAATAAATCGATAAATATCTTATACTGACAAGTAGAAACAAATAAAAATCATCATTTACTACAATAAATCTAAAGCTACCAACAACAAAAAGGAAAACTTTAACAGACCAATGTTGTCTATGAATTCGCTTGCATACATGGAGAATATTTCTCTATTATTATTATGATTATTTTTACTACTACTACTACTACTACTACTACTACTACTACTACTACTACTACTACTGTTCAGAGCGCGAGTTAGAAAAGATAAAGAAAATAAAAAACACAGTTTGACAATGTTAAACAATATTTCGACAGAATATCAGTCTTCTTCAAGTTGCATTTTAAAAAGTATAAAACTATATAAATCTACAAAAAATTATAACTCTTTGTACAAATGAAAAAAAAAATGGTAGTACTGTTAATGAACTCGTCAAAACGAATGCAACACCGCCAGTGTGAAGACATGCAACCGAAACGTCCTTAATATGATGATGATTTTGTTCATCTTGGAATTTTCTGTTAGTTGTTTAATTCCCAAGAGGAATTAATCAGTGTTTTCAGGAGTACAACGATCCGAAACTGCAATGTTGTTTTGAGTGTGAACACGCTTACATTTGTTACAATTTGTCTGATGCTTTTATTTCTTTTGAAAGAAACGATAGGCGCCATGGAATAATATTTAAAACGCGGATATATTTGCGCAATGTATTTACAGCTGTCGTGTGGTTTTTTTCGAAATTACAGCAAAATTTCGGTGACAATTGTACTCCCGAAAACACTCATAGAATACGAAAATCCTGTGCGTTGGGCAACAACATGAGTCAAGTTAATTCTCTCGCAAATTCAAAGAGAAACATTCCAATTACTACAGAGAGTTGGTAATTGTATTGATACGCGCCGCCCAGTGTACAGAACATGACTTGATGCATGTGGGTTGCACAACGGAAGAATTAAATAAAAGATGCAATGGCCACAGGTATGATGTCAGACACAACTGCGTTACGCTCTTTCTGGTCTTAGACGCCAGCGGTGGATTACCTCGGCAATCCTGAGTTTTCGCTTACCTGGCGATTGGTTCGGAATAGGCTACCTCTCAATGGCATAGCCTTCAGATGGGGGTTGGCGGATTTGCCTGACTTTCATCCGTCTGACCTTGGCTTAGATGAAACGGCTTAACACGCCTTCTAACATTGTCCGCGGATACGCTCCCTCTGGTACTATATCGGCGGGTTGACGGCTCGTATCGCTCCGGAAAAGCTCGTGCTCATTGATCGTGCATATGCGTATGACAATGTGTCGCACCCGTATTCTGGGCTGAATCCGATGGTGTTTCGGACGCTTCTGGCCATGGCTAGAATAATGATTTGGACGACGCGGGTGGAGGAAATTTTGCGTTGTGATCACTATTCTCATCAGGATCTGATCAGATTCTTTGAGCTCAGGATGAAGATTAGAACTGATAGAAAGCGTTTGATATTGACAGATTCCAGCGTAAAGTGGGTACCTGTGACGAGCCTGGTTCGTGTGAACGGGGCTATCCTTGATTTTCGTTTTTAAGTCCTCCTATGTCACAACGGGGCGGTTTCTCGTAGAGCCCTTTCCTGGTTAAGAGAGACTCTTCTAAATGTACCTGTCGTTCCCGGTCTGTCGATATACCCAACCTTTCTAGTTTGTTTTGCTCTGCCCCCTTTTTTTTTATCTCGACTGGGTCAGTTTTTAAATTTTCTAAAGCCCATAATTTTTTTATTTCCCCTTCCTTAGCGAGAGAGAGCCTCTTGATTTTGTCTGAAGACAGAATACAACGGTCACTCTTAATTTTTGATTAATGGATGGGTCTTACTAACATCATTCATTTTCAGTTTTTCGGTGTCATCACCCCCTACCCATTATTTCATTGTTATAATTTTTATATATATTTTGGTATACACAATTGTACATATTGAAATTTTAAGTCATGGGTACAGACTTAAATTTTTAAGTCAGTAGGTGCCCTGTGTGTATGAGGTTTTTAGATGTTCGTAGAAGCGAATGGTGACGGATAGATTCTTATGGTGAATGGGTCGTGAATCTGATTATCTATAGGTATTGGATAGTTAGTGTCGGCCAACGTTGACCAATCTCTTCGCCCCCTTTCTCGGCCTTGTATCACAATTACTGTATTCTACAAATCGTAGACAAGCAACGTTTGCACAAAATTTATATTTTTTGTAGACTTATATATTTTCATACTTGAACAAATTGTTTAAATATAATTTGAAGAAGACAAACACTCTGTTGAAATATCGTTTAACTTTGTCACTGTTTTTTCTTTTCTTTTCGTGCTCTTCTCTCAACTGTTAAAAATATTGGAAGAATCATTTTGCTTACTACTACTACTACTACTACTACTACCACTACTAATAATAATAATGATAATAATAATAATAATAATAATAATACTAATAAAACTAATAATAATAATAATATTAATACTACTACTACTAATAATAATAATAATAATACTAATAATAATAATACTAATAAAACTAATAATAATAATATTAATACTACTACTACTACTATTACTAATAATAATAATACTAATAATACTAACAATACTACTACTACTACTAATAATAATAATAATAATAAAACTAATAATAATAATATTAATACTACTACTACTACTAATAATAATAATAATAATAATACTAATAAAACTAATAATAATAATAATATTAATACTACTACTACTACTACTAATAATAATAATAATAATACTAATAATAATACTAATAAAACTAATAATAATAATAATAATAATAATACTAATAATACTACTACTACTACTAATAATAATAATAATAATACTAATAATAATACTAATAATAATAATAA
>OZ038498.1:80435017-80440017 GCA_964036315.1 Acanthosepion esculentum
TACTAAAGAGTAGATTTATTCAATAAAATCGCCATTGGCTTCAACCGCGGCCAACTTCAGAATCTTCTGTGACACTTCTGAACGGTCTCTTTGTTTAAGTTGGTGAATGCTGCCATAATCCTTGCCTTCAGTTCATCTTTGTTGGTCATTCACTCAATTGCGCTCCACAATCAAGGGGGTTGCAGTTTTGGGAGTTAGGTGGCCAGATGTAAGGGGTGATGTGGTCGAAGAAATTGTCTGACAATCATGAGAGGGTTTTCCTGCTTGTGTGGTATTGTGCACAGTCCTGTTTCCAGACATAGGGTCTTAGAGCAACCACCCTCTTAACCCAGACACTAGATTTAGGCTTCCGTGTTGTGACTGAGGCCCTGTGGGATGATGAATGGAGGCATAACGTCGCCATCACTAGTGATCACTCAAAACATCTTCGTAATCACCATTAAACTCATCCAACTCTTTCCGAATCCTTTGCACTGTCCTCAGATTGACACTCAAACACTCTGAAAAGTTTGCATTGGAGCTTCCGACGCGAATGCCAAGCAGTACTGCATGTCATTTTCAAATTTCTGGTGGAGTGAATTGCGCCATGGTGCTCTTTTTCTAAGAAATGGTGCCCACTAAGCCTACTATACTGTGCCATCGATAAAATCAAAAACAAATAACGCGCATGCGCGAAATTAAAAATATAAAATGGCGACAATTTATCCATCACACTCTGTACGCCTGCGTGTATATCACTGAGAATCTGTGTATGTGCATATCGTTGTATGCACGAGCGTGTATGTATGTGTATTATTTTAATTATTTTACTCCAAACAAGGCAATAAAGCCACTAAGATGCAAGGGCTTACTGAGTATTGGATATTATGAAAAAAAAGAAGAAGAAATAAACTATCAGTGAGAAAAAATAATAAAAGAAGAAGAATAAAGAAAACAGAAGATAACGATAGACGTTGCATTTACATTTGTGAAGATCGACGTTGACTTGAAAGCTAGAAACCGGAAGAGAGTTTCCCAAGTTTGTATTTATTCTATCTGAAATTCTAAATCATATCTATCGTTCTAAGTGGCAGTGAATGCTGTACAATTTACATATAAAGATGAGATTCAAAGCGACAGAAATATGGTTCTACAGGCAGTTGCTGAGAATGGCATGGAAAGAACACACGGTCAACGAAGAAGTTTTAAATAAAATAGGAACTAGAATGAAACACATAGAATCAGCAAGAGACAGTTGAAAATTCTGAGACTGATAAGGAAAGAGGGCTTTGAAATTAAACACTTACAGGACATACTGAAGGAAGTGATACTTCTTTTTTAATCAATTCCCACCAAAAGCAAGACGCGGTGAGTTACTTGGAGTGAATGAGAATGAGAAGATTTTAGAACGAACCGGAAACACAATCGTAAACAAGGAACAAGGGATAAAAATCCTTAGTCCTGTTCAAAAAATCGAGCAGTGTTGTCTGAATGTGTTATGGTAATTTACCCACGCATGTGTGGTCTCTCTCAGCTAAAATAGGAACAGGTACTGCCTTTTAGAGAGGGAAGTTTTCAGCAGTCAGCTCTGACCGTCGGACCGAACGTTCTTGCTGTAACACTTTCGTTTGTATATGTTTGTATTACTGTTTCTGTTAGTGTATTTGTTTAACTCAATCCTTCTCTTTGTGTCTTTATTTCTGGCCCTAACAAGACCACAACAACTTGGCGACAAGGACTCTTAAGAAAAGTCAGGAGGGGGGCGCATGGACTCTCCCAGCTATAAATAGGAAAAAATGAGATGATAAAGAATCAAATGTTGCAACAAGGTATAAGAAACAGTGGAGAGCCATTATCGCCTACATCCCCAATGGAAGCGGCGCATAAAAGAATGATATCAACATTCTGGCGGACGTTTATCTGCTGAGGTTATTGCTTATTTCTTAACTACACCAGTTGTCGGATTTTGAGCCCAAGTTCAAAACCACGATTTCTAATGTTAATTTCTGAAGACACCAAGGTTCTCTATAGTTTGGAGAACGATGCAGAACAATCTTTCTGCCAACACCTCTCTAGATTTAATCATATGATTTTATTCAACTCAGCTCCTTGTTAAGCTAAACCTAAAGATAGGACAAGGCTGGAGGAGTCAGGTACCTCCTGGAGCAGTAAAATGAGCCTCATATTTTCCAAGCATGTTTAGCGATTTGTATATGCGTAACATCGCTAAAGTTACTGGAAAATAAGTCGGTTCCTTGTCTCGCTCTGAAAAGTGATACCCCCGGCTAGGCAATATTTTTAGATGAGTCAGATCAGAGCAGAAATGGAGTATTGCTGCCATATCTAGACAGGAGCTGCCCAATTCCCACTCCCCAGCCTTGATAGATTTTAAAAGATTTTACGCGGCGTTTTGGGTGATGAACGAACTATTTTCTACCAGACAACCCGTTTCCTACAGATGAAACGTTGCTAGCCTACTGCTAATCTATCGCTATCTCCATGGCAAATGTTCCTTTCATCCACTCGTTCACAAATTCACAGCTAGTACCCACCAGGCCGCGTATATAGGGTCGATTCACCCAAATTCCTCTTCGTATTCCATTGATAAGGAGAAATTTCCACACAGACAAATTCTCCCCCCCCCCTCCCAGAACTGTTACTTTGTGGAACATACTCTCGAGGGGATGCTTCCCCGATCACGACGATCTTAACCACTACAAGTCTAGCTTCAACTGTTATCTACCGCACATCTCCTCATAATACACACTCCATCTCCTCTTTACGCTCATGCATCAACCTCACTCAGTAACTTTCAACCTTGTACTCTATAGAAAAAGCTTAGAAAGTATCAGAAGAAAGGGGGTTGAGAGTTGAATGTCAAAACAAACCCTATTCTTCCCTCATTTTACTCTTTCTGGTAATAAACTTCTCACTTTTAAGTGCTTATCACACCAGAAGAAGCGGGTATTAGTCTCCTCGTCATCTGTTTTCTTGTTTGCTTTTTTTTTCATATCAGTAAAGCGTCCATTCGAGATGTGTGGTTAGCGTTACAGATATCCGGGTATGAAGAGTCGAGTTCAAACCCAATCTAATCAGTTACATTCAATTTCGTGCTTAAGGCGTTGGGAAAGATGAAAATTTATCTTTTCTCGTGGATTAAATAACAGGAAGAATTGGTTCTCTAGCCTTGGGGGTAAGCCAGTCTAAGAGAAAAACAATTCAATTAAAAAAACGATGGAGGAAGAAACAGGGAAACTCCTCCTTTATGATCCCCCCCCCCACAAATCATAACAATTCACAGATAATAAAGAAAATGTATTTTTATAACAATATTCCCTCAGTATAAGGCCTAAGAGCCACTCAAGGTTTCGGTTTTATGTGTGGTGTTGCATGGGCGTCAGAAAAAGAAAGAAATAAAGTTTGTAAGATTATGGAAGAAAGATAATATGGTTAATTCATGGTTAACTGGTTAACTAATATGGTTGACTTGAAGAGATCAATGTTGTAGTGATTGAGAAACATTCTGCCGTGTGTCTGTTCCACAAAGCAGCAGTTCCTGGGAATAATCTGTCCGAGTGTCAATTAGTTCTGAATAATACGAAAGTAATGGGGATGATTGACACTTGTGTATGTGGCATGACGAGTCCCAGTTTCAAAAGTCAGGGCTGGTGGAACCAAGGAATGTAGTTGGTCAGAACACTGGCCATGGAAATAGCGAGAGATTCACGACGTTTCGTCCGTAGGAAGGCTGGCAGAGTGGAAAATAATTCACCATCCACAAGGCCGCGTAGTCGCTTTTGAACTCTACCAAGACGAACAAGTTAGGATCGGATTTGTGGGTTGTTATGATTACCTATGCCCAGAAGCGAGATAGCATGAGAAAAGGAAAAGACAAGCCATTATAATAGGTACCTCCAGAAATTCGCTAGAAAAAAGCATGCCACAAACGCCATAAACTTGATAAAAAACAACTTTTATCGGCAAAATGTTTGTTATTAAGTACTTTTTTCTTATTTTATTAAATATTTTAATCCTTTCTAGTACGTTCGAAATTTTGGTTAAAAAAACCTACTTTTCTTGCGTCAGCGGGCGGACCAAATATTAGTATGGAAAATTTAGCATCTTTTTGCGGTAAAAAACACATTTTAGAAATTCTTGCAAAAATCAAATAGGAATTAGATTTTAAGCACATCTTCAGGAATTATTCACAATTTAATGAAATTATTTTTGCATTTTTATTTTAGAAAAAACATTTTTGTTTATGTGTTTACTTTACTTAATTTTTGTTGTGTCGGAAACCTACCAGCCCTCTTGAAGATGAACTTGTCTGCGTCTAAAGACTTTAAATAGCGGCACGTCGAGAGACAGGGGGCGAGCGATAGGAAAGTTCTTGGCTGAGCTAGTTATAGACTACTCAGGCGATTTCTGTACCTTTTACCAACAAATAAAACCCTTTTTATTGTTACGTGTTATTTGTCGTTTGTCTCTATAAACCCCAAACCAACATCATAACAATTTTAAAAAATTTCGAGAAATTAAAATTCCACCCTCTTAATTTTTATATTAAAAGAAGGAATCCTTGGCAAATAAAGTCATTATTTTCTTTTGTCAAACAAAAAGTCCATGTACCAAAAATATACTATGAATCGTAAAATAGAAAATGCAATAAAACTATTACATTGTTTAATTAGAATAGCTTTTAGTTACTTTTAATAATTATTGTCTCAGAAAATATTTTTTCGATGAATAATGAAATTTTACAAGAATTGTTTTCACTTTTTTAATACGAATAATTTATTAAGCTTTAAATCTTCTAAAATTCTGTATTATTTTCACCCATTTAGATTATATTATTATTTGGTAAAACTATATATAATAATCATAAATGGAAATGCTTAGTATAAATCATCAAACACCAATATTTTTTTAATAATTATGAATTGTTTGTAGGCGTGTAAACGTGCCGACCTCTGTAGATATGAACGACTATACCCAACATTATGAAAAAAGAACAGCGATAA
>OZ038498.1:80442517-80482517 GCA_964036315.1 Acanthosepion esculentum
TTTAAAACTCTGCAAATTTAAAAAAATAAGTTACTCCAATATTCGCTTGAAGATGAAATGGAACTAAGGTTTTTAATTTAATTACAAAATTAAATTTGAAGTTTTTAGCTTCCATTTTTGAAACATGGTCATTATTGTGTAGCGAAAAAAACATATTTTAAATCAGTTAATTTATAATATTTATGCTCTGTAAATTTACAATGAGCACTGTTTTGTAAAAATAAAAATAAAAAATATCAATAAAAACAGCGGATTATATATCTTAATGTTCTTTTTATTTATATATACATATGTGTGTGTGTGTGTGTGTGTGTGTGTGTGTGTGTGTGTGTGTGTGTGATAAAAATATAGTTTAAATTTTGCTATATTTAGGAATAAAAGGGTAATTTAGAGTAATAGCAGAAATAGAGTGTATCTAATTATACAAGTGGACATTGCCAGCCGCAACTGTCTGTTTCATGCTTAAACGCAATCTTCTGGACACTTCAAAGTCATATTCATACACGTCTAGTATATACATTATTTTATATTGCATTATATTATATTTGTATGTGCATATAGATATATCTGTGAATCGTCTCAAACGATATTCACACTATACTTATGTCAGTGACCGTTGTATCTCTGATATTGAGCATTCTCCCGGATAAATAAGACATTATAACCAATATATATATATATATATATATATATATACATAGATAGATAGATATATAGTCATCCACAGACAGTTTCGCTGTATCACAGCACACATATATATATATGTGTGTGCGTGTGTGTGTGTGTATTCTGAGGACATAAACACACACATATATATATATATATATATATATATATATATATATATATATATATATATTGAGTTTATACGTTATTTTTATAGATACACCCTCTTATAGTAAATCCTCTGTTTATAATAACCAGTATTAATTACATTTACCGGCTTCTATGTTCAAGAAATTTCGTAGAAAATATGTGTCTTTCGAATATGTGGATATAGATATATCTGTGAATCGTCTGTGGTGCTTATCATTCTTATTAGGAAAACTTAAGATTTACACTGATCTTACCAATATTCTTTAATAGTTAACCAGATTTGATTCAGAAAAGAATAAAAATTCAAGAAAAATTTATATAATAATGAAAATAAATATAAGTATATAATACGTCTTGAAATAATCTATAAAACTCTTATTGGAGATCTGCTTTGAAGACGCCATTAGCCTTCGAGTATTATATATGTGCAGATGCTGGCCCGGGTCATAAGTTTTCACAGAGAAATACAAAATGATGAAATCCTTAAGTAAGACATATATCAAAGGTGCAACCTCATCCAAGATAGCCAACATCCATTAGAGAAGGACGTGGTACTCACCTTTTCGATCTTCAGTCCAACCTTAAGATCTTGTTAAAAGACTGTGTGCCCTTTCCATTACTGCCATTAGTAACGGCAGGTTCAGTTGGCTTCTAACTGATCGTTTTTGGTCACTGGTACCCAGAATGACCGATCCATTGAAATTAAGATATAAAGGATTTTTCGCCTGTGTGGAAAGTTGACCTCACCAAGTGTACTTTTTGAACGCAGTAGTAGTGAGAATAAATAGGCCTGATGAAAAGAGGTTAGAGGAAATAAAATGAGATACAAATGTAGGTATGGTAAGTTTAAGATAGATAGATAGATAGATAGATAGATAGATAGATAGATAGATAGATAGATAGATAGAATAAGCCTAAGATATATAGATATGAACAGAATGCGATAAATAGATTTGAAATGCGTGTTAGAGAAATATGAAGAGCTTGAGATAGATATTAATTGACTGAGGTCGATAGATAAATATGGACAGACTGACATAGGTACATAAATAGATAAAATGATTTAGATAAGAAATAACATAATAAAACTATTTTATGCACACACACGCACACACACACACACACACACACACACACACATATATATATATATATATATATATATATATATATATATATATATATATATATATATATACAGTAGCGGCCATAATATAAGGAACGGAAACAACAAAGACATAAATATGTCTATTAAAAAGTAATGCATGATTAGCAATGAAATTTTTACCGAATAAAGATTAGGGTGTAATGCATAAATATTATACAAAGTTACAAAAATTTACATAATAGTTTTTTTTTAAATAAAGATTAAATGGGACAAAGGAAATAAGCTACTGGACAAAAGTTAAGGAACGATGTTAATAATTTGCATAAACTTTTAATTTACATTGTTAAAAACTCGTTGAAGCTTTTCAACAATAAGTAAAAGTTCATTTTTCATTAGGACTTTATTTTTAAGCAATATGGCAAATTCTACACGCAAAACGCTCTCTTTTGAAGAAAAATAACTCATTATCGCAAACTATCAAGAAAAAAAGTCATTTTCAGAAATTTCTGATATTGTTCATAGGTCTAAAAGTGTCGTTCATCGTGTAATTAGCAGGTATGAAACCGATAAAACGTTAGATGCAAAACCAAAAACCGGAAGACCTCCAAAAACATCGCAAAGAGAAGATCGAAGAATTGTTAGAATATCTACAAAAAACCGTTTTGAAACTGCTACATCAATTGCCCGTAAATTTAATGAAGAGACAGATAATAAGATCTCAAGGAAAACGGCTGCTCGCAGGTTAAAAAATGCAGGATTGCTAGCCCGTATTCCAGCTTCGAAGCCTCTCATTTCAAAGCGAAACCAAAGGGCACGCCTGGAGTATGCGGGAGAACATGTTGTTTGGACTGACGCACAATGGGATACAGTTCATTTCAGTGACGAGTCCAAGTTTACTATATTTGGTTCTGAGGGCAAAACTTACGTACACCGTAGAACAGGTGAAAGACTGTCTTCTCAATGTGTTAAGAAAACCGTTAAGTTTGGTGGCGGCAGTGTGATGGTGTGGGGAATGATTTCATCTGCAGGAGTTGGCCCTATCATCCACGTACATGGAAATATCAATGCTGAGATTTACAAAAGGCTTCTTCAGCAGCATGTGGTACCAAGAAACACCATAATCTTTATGAATCTCCTATTTTCACGCAGGACAATGCACCTTGCCACAAGGCTCGGAAGGTTGTAGCTTTATTTGAAGAAGAAGGAATCGCCCTAATGAAGTGGCCAGCCCAGTGCCCCGACCTGAATCCAATAGAAAATGTTTGGAAGATAATTGGAGAAAGGGCTCAGAAAAGAAACCAGAAAAACCAGGATCACCTATGGGAGTTATTGAAAGACGAATGGGAGGGAATTACTGCTGATTTGTGCAAGAAATTAATTAGATCATATCGTCGACGATGCAGAGAAGTCATTGAAAATAAGGGGATGTTTACCAAATATTAAATTTTGTTGATATTTTGTTCACAATCAAGTATTAACAAAATCGTTAACTTTTGTCCAGTAGCTTATTTTCTTTGTTCCATTTAATCTTTATTTTACAAAAACTATGTAAATTTTTGTAACTTTGTATAATATTTATGCATTACACACTAATCTTTATTCAGTAAAATTTTCATTGTTAATCATGCATTACTTTTTAAGTAATACACATATTTATGTCTTTGTTGTTTCCGTTCCTTATATTATGGCCGCTACTGTATATATATATATATATATATATATATATATATATATATATATACACGAGGTTCTTTCAAAAAGGAGGAAGAGGCGTAGCTGAACATTAAAACTTCTTATAAAACTATAAAAAGTAATTCAAAGATCCATACAGTGTGAGAAGTGTGAGACAAATATAAAAATAGACAAATCAGTGGCCCGAGCATTCATAAAGTATCTGCAAAATAAAGGTTTGACACCCGAGGAAAACCATGGGGACATGGCATAGACACTGACTGAGTCCCTTTGCAGTTGTGAAGAAGTGACCTGCGAAACTCAAGCGGGAAAGGGACAGAAAATAACCATCGGCCAGCTCGTCCAAAAACCTCAACCACTGATGAACAAGTTGATGTCATTCACCGTTTGGTTTTCGATGACAGACATCTTAAGTGCATAGGCATTAGTTCTGGTTTGATCTGAGATCTTGGGCATGAAAAAGCTGTTTGCAAGATGGATCCCAAGAATGATGACACCAGAGCAGAAGCTGAAAAGGGTTGAAATTTCTAGGACAATTCTGACTTGCTTCCAGGATGAGCCTGATACTTTCCACCCAAGATTAGTAACACAAGATGAAACCAGGATTCACCATTTCGAACATGAATCAAAGATTCAAAGCAAACAGTGGAAATACTTCTTGTTCTCGACTCCCAAATAAGTTCAATCAGGCAGCATCTGTTGGCAAGATGATGTCTTCTGTTTTGGGGATATTCTAAAGGCATAATCATGTTAGACTACCTGCAGAAGGGAAAAACTATTAAAGGACAGTACTATGCTTCAAAATTCAAACAAGTGAAGCAATCAAACAGATCGAAGCGCAGGGAAAGCTGAGGTCAGGTGTGCTCTTGCTCCAGAATAACGCGTCCCTTCACATTGTTCTGGTTGCATCAGATAAAGCAGCCAAATGTGGCTTTGAGTTGCTACCCCATTCCCCTTACTCACCAGACTTAGCTCCATCTGATTTCTTCCTATTTCCTAAACTCAAGTCCTTCCTGCGTGATCGCCATTTTTGAAACAATGATGAGATCATATGTGCTGTGGAGAAGTTTTTGGAGAACCAGAACCCCACGTTGTTTCTTGATGGGATTGGAATGCTTGAGCATCGTTGGACCAAATGCATTGATGTAAAGGGGGACTATATTGAAAAATAGTGAGAAACTGTTTTGTTTCTCCAACTTCCTCTGGGTGAGTCTTAGAACCATTGGAATGGCCCTCGTATATATATATATATATATATATATATATATATATATATATATACATGTGTGTATTTTCCGCCATCTTGGTTTCAAACTTTCGCTATCTTCAGCCGATTTTAGTGAATTGATTTCCGAACGCTTTATTTTTCAAAAATAATTTTAAAAAATTATGAACGCTATATTTTAAAAATAAATAAATGAATAAGCGCAGGTTGAAGGTAAGGAGGAAGAGGAGGGGGAAATCGAGTTTACTGGAAATATATCTGTGGTGAATTTAAAGAATTATGCATACGTTCTTTTCATCTCTCCGTGACGGCCGGAGAGATATTAGACATAGGAATAAATACTGCAGAGTGACTGTCAGTTCCACCCTTCAATATGATCTTCAGAACAAATCTTGATCTAAAGATCGCATTTAAGCGTAAAACTAGCAATTACAACGCATTTGATATTTCTGTCCACAATATCTATAAACGATCTTTCTCCAATATTGAGCCGCCTTCTCCATCTTTTCACAATATATATATATATATATATATATATATATATATATATATATATATATATATATATATATATATATATATGATGGACTCTCCCGTCGAACTCGACGTATGAGGGTCAGGCAGATCAGTTCCCAGAAACTGAAAGTCCGACACCGACACATGAGATTTGATTATAGTGGTGAAGGCTTTGTGCAGGGCCATCCACACTTTTTGGAGGGACGAATACAGGGACCTGGTGCAGCGAATGCCACAAGGTCCCCAAACGACCCTCCGCAGGGTATATATATATATACAAATAATGAGAAAGTACAGAAAAAATTAAGAAACCACATTTACTTTTTTTAAAATGGGGTCAAAGTAGAGCATAATATTTTAATAATATTATATGTTATTCATACATGTCTAATTGAACAGTCGTATTAAGTATTGTATTTTAGGTTCTAAATTAAATTTATGACATTAGAATCGTAATTACGATCCAATTCATCAGACCTAGAAATTCAGTTTTTGAATTTGTAGGTCTGATGAATTGGATCGGGATTACGATTCCAATGTAATAAATTATAACCATGGAATATGTCACAAGCCTTCTACTCACGATCAACTTTTATTTCCTGTCTTTCATGTGTTCAATGTGGCACCATCATTTTAATAACAGAATTCCTCCAAGACGCGTATCAGCATATCACGATCCGCTGCTGTTATTTGATATTTACGGTTATCACGGTTAGTGGGTAGCGGTAGAAGATAAACGCGATATTTTATGTACCCCCCCCCCCAACAAGAAAACATCACATGTGGTCTGGGGATCTCGCAGGCCAAGCACAAAGAACAAGGTCTTGGTAAGTGCCTGAACGAGGTGCTGTCTGTAAGGTTTTAAATGTAAACGTCTTCTTAGCACACGCCATACAGTGGATCGAGAGGTCGCAAGCTCACGGCTAGCTCGATTTGTGTACTTTTGTGGATTCCCCTCAAAACGGATTCTCGCCACTTGTCCCTCCGAAACTCGTGGTTGTTCTGGACACCCAATCTCTTGAAATTGTTTAAACCACCGTCGAATGTTCTTAGGAGAGGGCGGATTAATGTGGAATTGCCTTCGAAAAGCACGCTGCACCGCGACAAGCGTATTTGTTTTCGCGAATTCGAGAACGCAGAACACCTTTTGCTGAGGACTCACCATTCCGGGGGTAAACAAACAACTAAACTTTGCCGGAGAGATAGCGCCCCTGTGGCAGCCATTCTTTCTTTCAAGTGGTCACTGACTCATTCCATGACGATGCTTGAGAAATGAAAGTCATGACATCGGTTCATTCTTTTTAAATAAATCTGTATATATATATATATATATATATATATATATATATATATATATATATATATATATATATATATATATATATATATATATATATAGTCAGCAGAGACAGACTGTTTCGCTGTATCACAGCTCCTCAGATTATTTCAAGCCAGGATCGAAACCCAACCGATTTGGCATCAGTCAGAGATTCTACGCGCAAGCTATCGTCGCATGGCAGAGGGAAAGGGAAATTTTAAGGGTTTTACTATACGTAAGACGTCAGTGGCTAGGAGAGCTCTATTCTAGTTGAAGAGCATTCCATTAGCAGCAGCCGCCACTGTTTGAAAAATCACCCCTTCCTCTCTGAGAGTTCAATCGAATTATTTCGAGAGCATAAATAGTCATCCACAGACAGACTGTTTCGCTGTGAATAGACACAAAAGGAAAACTTATCTTAGTTGACACGTTTCGTCCTCTGATACAAATGAAACGATTTTATTTTATATGTATTTTCAAACAAATAAATATACATTTAATTTTGAAGAGAATCAGGAATAAAGTAACGTTTATAATATAGCTCCCTTTATTTATTTATCTTTTAATCATTTCACCCCAAACAAGGCAGGAATGCCACCAGTATACCGGGGGGGGGGGTTACAGGGAGTAAAAGTGAGACAAAAGACTGATTATGGGGAGGATTGAGAAGAGGACAAAAGGTGAATAGAATTCAAGAAGATGGTGATTGACATTGCATTTACATTTTTGAAGATTGTACTTAACAGGGAAGCAAGTAAAAGGAAAGGAGTTGCACAGGCGGGATTTGAAAAGAAACTGTTGGACTAGAAATGGCGGTTGCCTTTAACTAGTTCCGGTGGAACCTAGATGCCAATCTAGTATCACACTTAAATTCATTCAGTCGGGGAACCAGGGAAGAAAGCTCGTCAGAGCAGTTGCAATGAATATATTTGTAGAAAAAGCAGAGGGAAGCTACGTCATGTCGGTGAGAAAGTGACTGAAGTCGAGGTGATAAGTGAGGATCGATTACATTACAGATACTCCTTTGGATTTTGTCAAGAATCTCGAGATGAATAGCAGGAACACTGGACCAGATATGGCAGCAGTATTCAATGCACGGTGCAATTAAATAAATGATTTTTATTTAATTATATCAATCTTAATGGCTACAGATGGGGGCATTTCAAATTACTTTAATATGCTTACAAAAACAACATTTATACGTATACTGTTGGTAAATTTGTTCTTTGTAGAATATATGTATTTAAAAACAAATCGGGCAGATTTGGCGACAAATATCGACCATACATTCAATAATACAAAACTTGTTTAGATAAGTACAATATCACGAATTCCTAAGTGGTTATAAAACAATTTTCTTGTTCAATATCGAATAACCGAAAAGTACATCTCGTCATGGGAAAAGTTCTCTATGTATGCTTTCCTTCCCCCTGCCTTGTACAACCATTGCCTATTTGGTAGGGATAATTGACCCCACCCCCGCTCCACCGTACATACTCAATGAAGAACGGACGAGGTGTAGAAAAACGTCAGCAAAAGCGCCTAAGATAAGCTGATTTATCTCCCTTCTCCTTGCGAGACTTCTTACCTCTGCGTCGGGACCAAATGAACATCCTTCTTCCTCTTCTTCTTCTTCTTCTTCTTCTTCTTATTATTATTATTATTATTATTATTATTATTATTATTATTATTAATTTTCTCTTTCCTTTTGGCACTTCCCAACGTTGTCTCTTACTATTTGAACTTTGACTCTGATTTGTCCAGCCCAGTTCTCTCCCCTGATGTCCTGTCTCAGGACCAATCAGTTTTCTTCTCGCCCTTCCGATGACCTTTCTGCTGCACCTCCATTTGTAAGCTGTGAAAAATTCGATCCCATCTATGTCTGACTTATAAACTTATTTAGAAAGTAAGTACTTGTTTGCTTTCTGCGACTACATAGGTACAGATATTTGAAATTCCCTCCTGCTTTTCCCATATATATATATATGTGTGTGTGTGTGTGTGTGTGTACAGTGTGCGATGGCTAAATTATCGCCATTTTATATTTTTAATTTCGCGCAAGCGCGTTGTTTTTTTTTTATTTTATTTTGTCGACTGGACAGTATAGTAGGATCAGTTGGGCACAACGGCCTGTGAGAAAAGGATCACCTTGACGCAATTCACTCCAACAGAAACTTGGAAACGGCTTGTACGGCTTGGCATACGCGTCGGAAACTCCAATACGAACATGTCATAATGTTTGAGTGTCAATATGAAAACAGTGCTGAGGATTTGGAAAGAGTTGGATGAGTTTAATGGTGATTTTGAAGGTACGGCAGCTCAGAAAACTCACTCTGATTATTCTGATAAAAAAAGAACTCCCGAATTTGTTGGTGAAGTGCACAGACTGAATACGGAGGCCTACATCAAGTGCCCTGAGGAGGTAGCGCTTTCCTGGGTCAAGAGGGTGGCTGCTGGAACACTCTGTGTCTGGCAACAGGACTGCTCCATGCCACACAAGCAGGAGAATACGGTCATGGCAGTCAGACAATTTCTGAGATCACATCACCCCTTACATCTGGCCATCTAACTCCCCAAACTACCCCCCTTTATAATTATGTGGGGTCGCAGTCGAGCGAGAGACCAACAAACCGCCTTGTAACACCAAAGATGAACTGAAGGCAAGGATTATGGCAGCATTGACCTACTAAAACAAGGAGGCCGTCCAGAAGAGATATAGGAGATTCCGAAGTTGTCTGGAGGTCGTGGTTGAAGTCAATGGCGATTTTATTGAATAAACTTACTCTTTCGTATTTCAAGATATTTTTGTGTAATTTTGGTAAATATATCTGTTAAAATGACAGGTCTGTGTTATTTTCATTTTTGCGTAATTTAGACGATAATTTATCCATCACATCCTGTATATATGATAAAAAGGAAAAGAAAAACAATAACACAAGCAAAATGTTTATAAACATTTTCCGAAATATTTGAGTCGAAATAGACATGAGAAAAAGCGTAAAAGAAATAAATTTCATAAATATTACGCTGAACCTGTGAAAATATATCACCTATATAGAAAACCCAACAACAAACCAATATATATGCACACATTTTCAACCACACGCCAACAATAATAAAGGAGATCTCCCAATCAATGAACAGCATCTTATCCGACAATGTTCTAGAAGTACGTGTTCAGATTTGGGATCCATGCCATTATTTTGGTAACCAGGAATTCTAAACTGGTTGGCTGCACACTGAGGATTCGAATCTCCCTTTCTACCACATCCCAGAGGTGCTCTAAGGGAGTCAGATGCGATGTCTGTGGGTGCCATTTGAACACCGAACAAAAAAACATTGAAGTGTTCCATCATGAAAATATTTATAGAAAAAGCAGAGGGAAGCTACGTTACGACGGACAGAAAGCGACTGAAGCCAAGATGCCATGTCAGGACCAATAACATGACAAATTTTTCTTTGTATTTTATCAAGAATCTCTAAATACTTATCAGAAACACCAGACCAGATGTGACAGCAACATTCAAAGCATGAACTAATGGTTGATTCTAAATATACATGATAGATTCTGGCGGGAAAAATTCACACTGAAACAGCTTTCCTAGCAGCGGACTTAGCAATTGATTCAATATAATCTTCCCGCTGTATGTCAGTGGAAAACTGACAGACAGCCTGAGAAGTAGCTAGGTGTCAGTCTCCTAGAGGTTAGCATCAGTCATGTTGATCGAATGCAAAAAAAAAAGTTTCGTTTCGGATGCATTAAGCCATATGTATGACATTTTTTTTTCTTTTGCGATTTGCTGCTAATTGGACCTCATCGAACTGATCAGACTTACAATTAAAATAGGGTTAAATAGTTGTTATCAGGCTATATAATGAGTTGAGAACTGATGGCATCAAGAAGAACGTTGATTAAAATTACGAACAAATTAGGTCCAACCTGGGGAACATATGCATCTACCGTTCAAGACAGTTTTCACATCGCGACATGACAAGAAAGACTGAATCAGTTCAAAAATTCATCCAGAAATACCATAAATTTTCAACTTGTGAAGAGGGCTAGTATGTCAAACCCTTTTCAAATACCTTTGAGATGTGTCCAAAGCAATGACCCGAGCTTCACTATTCTTATCTAAAGCTTGATAGACCCTTTTAGTAATAGTCGCTAACACATCAGCAGCTGACCTAGCTATATTACTTATCTGGAAGAAGACCCTTCAAGATGATATGCTTAACCAATTCAAACTTAGTTAGAACCTCTAGCACTTTGCCCCAAAAGATAGAAGGCTAATAGACTGATAGAAGGGTCTGACGGTTTACCTTAGTTCTTAAAGACTGGAACAACAAAAGAGGATTTCCAACAAGCAGGAATGTAAAAAGCGGCAAAGCATTTATTGGATAATTTGGAGGTTAAAGAAGTCAGTTCAGGAACACATTTCTTAAGGACTATTGCAGGGATACCATAAAGTTCACATCAGTAGCATGAACCACCTTAACACGTTCAAAGTAATTTAATATAGATTTCTTTCGCATGACTATATTTAAATACCCACACCCAGCAAAATGTTACCACAAAATTGGCTGGTTATAAATTTGCATAACAGCGCATTTGGTCAAGTGTAGTTAAGAGTTAATGAGGGTATTTTCACTTTACATGTACAAGCCCGCGACAGTACCCACATCATTGAACTAGAGAAGAGGGACCGGTCGTAATATCAATGGCAGTGCAACTGATGGAAATTTTTGTACCTGGCCCGGGTGCAAGTGCTTGGGTGCCCCACATTAAACTCGACCTTGTATCACATTTATTTGCTGTAGAGTGACGAATAAATACCTGCGTGTACGATGATTTAAATTGTTTTGCTTTTCCCAATGGTCGGTGTTCATGATTCAGAACTTCTAATGTTGCTTTTTTTTTAGACAAACGAGACTTCTCAAACAGAATGACGCAGTAGAATTGTTTTTAAAATCCCCATTTGATTGTGTTCCGTCATATAATTAGCTCAGGATGCATTCACCATTTCAAACATAAACGCTACACATTCTTCCTAAATCCGTTTCATTCTATTTGTCCTTGTGCCACACTAGGATATTATTCAATTCTTTCACTTATCTTCACTCAGCAAGATTTTCTGTCTTTGTATCTTCCAAAACGCTTTCTCTCGCGTCTCTAATTTTAAAGCTTTCTCCAAATCAAAAATCATTATCTCTTTTACTTATATTTTCTTACATTTGCTTACTACACACTTAGTTGGCATCTTTCTCATCCATCTATCAATCCATAGCAACCCCCACATCCTCTGTTTTCCCCAGAATCATTGTCTCACAATTTATTCGAGAACGAATTATCTTACCCCCAACCTGCATCGCTCTATCTTGTCTACATTTTTTTTTTACTATGTCTATACCTATATACTTACCTACCAAGACATGTTCGCATCGAGGATTCTGAAATGATGAGTAGTGTATGGGGAAAGGGCGGAGGAGATTAGAAATCCTTGTCTGTAGGTGGCAAGGGTCAAACGGACAAATCCAACATTTGAGACCGATAACCTAGCTGAAACTGGAAGTGGGAAAGGAAAAAAGATGGGGGATTCTGTGAAAGTTATTCTCCAGGGTTGTCATGGAATGGAGCTGTTGGACGGGAAGACAGGACAAGTAAAAAGAGAATGGCTAACACTTGTAATGATCAGAGACAAAGATGCAATATACAATAGCAATTTTTGAAAATTCCAAATCCATTTGTTTAAGTGACAATTGAAAGAACGAAATTTTAAGAGAGAGCGTAAGAATGGATATGAATAAGATGACGAATAAGGAGGTTCGTCGTTAATACGGAAAATATCTAATAAAAAAAGACAAGCCAAAAATTAAATTTTCCCTATAATCCGGCTAAATTCAGACATTAATTCTTTTGTGCACGTTACTCTTTCAGCCCGCAGGTGATCATGACTCTCCACATATTTCCATATTCAAAGCAACTTTGTACACTTTCTATCCGTCCATCTTCAGGTTCTACCTGACACAAACCCATCTGGTATTTTACCTGATTTATCAGCTTGCCTTCAATATATCTTCTCAGTGTAATTTTTTTTATACTTGATTATGTGCCGAAGAAATTAAATCTCTCTCATTCTCATTGTAAATATGATTTTTTTTTCCATTTCCTCGTTTCTCACATATTCCGGTCATGATATTCTCAACATCCTTCTGTAGAACCACATCTCTGTTTCCTTCTAGTATTCGCTGTCATATTGCTCCATATTACATAATATTTCAGACCCCCGCCGACACCTTTGTTTCTAACGGAAATTTTCCTGACACTTACGACTTTGTTTAGTTTTCGGGATGCAACCTTGGTAATCTAACGCTCTCTCTGATTCCTGTGTCATATTTTTCCATTGTCAAATATAGCACTTCTCGGTAGGTTGACAGAGGGTTGACTGAAAAGTTTGACTTGACAGTGAATGATTGACGGTAGAACTGTAAAATCTTGTATGCATTAATTTGAACGCTTCTTAATAACTGCATTGTTTCTTTCCAGGTAAACTGGTATCTGACTGTTCAAAGAAGACTTCAAAAGTAACTAGTAGTTACTTCTCTTGAAAATGAACAAAAAAGGGATTAGCCCTCAATGTCATTCATGTTGACATGTCTGCTACATTAGGGGACGTCGCTTCAGCTTTATCAACATTGCAAAAGTGAGCAGCTGGATTTAGGATGGTTAGGAAGTATCTTGAAGATGACCCAAACTTCTGGACGTCCTGCTACTGCCAACACCGAGGAAAACGTTGATCGTGTTCACCATATAGTGATAGATGCCAATCAAATAGCCAATTCTCTTAGCATGACTCGTGAGAGCGTTAGAATATTCTGCAAAAATGAACTTGGTATGAAGTTTTCTGAGAGGTGTGTGCCACATATTCTCACACCTGATCAAAAGCGCAGTAGGCTGATCCCATCGTGGGAAAATCTGACATAGTTTGAAGCAGATCCAGCAAGTTTCCTTGAAAGTTTCCTAAACCAGGATGAGTGCTAGGTTTATCACGTTGAGCCAGAGAAAATCCACGTAGTGGAAATACCCCTCCTCACCTACTTCAAAGAGAAGGTTATTGTTTCAATATTTTTGGATGCAAAAGGCATTGTGTTTACTGACTATCTTCAAAAGGGCCACACTATCAATGGAGAGTACTATATAAACTTGCTGAGGCAATTACGAAAAGCTATCCAGACCAAATGCCCAGAAAACCTGACGAAATGGGCCCTGTTTCATCAGGGCAATGCTTCAGCACACAATTCCTTGGTTTCAGGTTAGCTGAGAACCAGTATCGCAGTGATGATGACGTCATATTTGCTGTTGAGAACTTTTTTAACTAACAGCAATTAAGTTTATTCACCAATGTGATCGCAGCACTACAACACTTGATGGACTAAGTGTGTGAACCGCAAAGCAAATACTAAGACGAAATATGTGTAGACCGAAGGATCATTATCCACATTAACACGGCTATTTAATTCTTTGTATAAATCGTTTCTTTATTATATAAAATATATGCTGCACACTTAAAATTCAAACAAAATTCTCACTTGATCGATTTGAACAAGAACTCTAGCGTCGCGACATCGCCCGCTCCATAACATATATTTAGCTGTAAATAAATAGCATAACATTTTTCAGTCTACACATATTTCGCCTTAATATTTGCCTATTTATAAGACAATTGCGCCCTGAGGATAGCAGTTTGAAATTGTCGAAAGTACTTGGGATGTGTCTTCCATCTGACAACAACACGAATATAAGGATCTTATTATTCAGGGAATTGATAGTAAGTTAATGTCTCATTAAGTCCTGTTAGCGAAGTGATTTCGCTATTAATCACATTAACATTGCTATCTATTTTATCTGTATAAATTGTTTTTTATGTTTTAAAATATAAACTGCACACTCTAATACACACACACACACACACACACACACACACACACACATATATATATATATATATATATATATATATATATATATATCACCATTGCCTTTCTGTGACTTTTCTGTAAATATGTTCATAGTTCGGAGGAGCTCGTCGCTATATTACCTTGACTTTTAAAAAATTTAAACACAGTACTAGACTAGCATCGAGATTTCACCAACTTACAGCTCAGCTGGCTAGATGTAACCGTAACTTCTATGCTGACAGTTTCTTTTCTCGCTTGTGGAACTCCATTATGGCTTCATGCTTTCCAGTCAATTTTAATCTCCAAGAATACAAATGCAATGCCAATCGCTATCTATTACTCTTTTCTCTTTACGGTCATTAATAATGTTTCTGTTACTAAATATTCCACGCCCTGTCACTCCTTGTGTCTTCGTGGCTTTACTGCCTTGCATGGGGTGATGGCGTGATAACAATTACTATATATATATATATATATATATATATATATATATATATATATATATATATATATATATATATTTGTGTGTATATATATATATATATATATATATATATATATATATATATATATATATATATATTATAATATTATAAATTAATTGATTTAGAATAAGGGGTTTTCGCTACACAGTGATAACCATGTTTCAAAAATGAAAGCTAAAGCCTTTGAATTTAATTTTGTTATTAAACCAAAGACATTAGTTCCATTTCCTCGTCAAGACACTCTAAAATTCGCTTGACGAGGAAATGGAACTAATGTCTTTGGTTTAATAACAAAATTAAATTCAAAGGCTTTAGATTACATTTTTGAAACATGGTTATCACTGTGTAGCGAAAACCCATATTTTAAATCAATTAATTTATAATATTAATGCACTGTAAATTTACATTGAGCACTATTGTGTAAAAATAAAAATATCTATAAGAACACCGGATTTTATATCTTACTGTTCTTTCTTATATATATATATATATATATATATATATATATATATATATATATATATACTGAGTGCCGATAGTCTGTTTCATGTATGATCGTAATTTACAGACCTGAAGTTTGCGTTCAAGCTTGAAAAAGACTATCGATACTCTGTATTGACCTTACTGTCCACTCATATATATATAATTTAAAGAAAAAACACTTTAAGGTTCCATTAGTTGTAATTTATTTCATGAGAGATTTTATTTTTATTTTTCTCAGACTTGAAAGTGAAGTCTAAAGATCTAGAGAAAAATAAAATCTCTGGTGAAATAAATTATAACTGATGGAACTTTAAAATGGTCTGTTTTTTCTTTAAATTAAACTATTCGCTCAGACTTAACATTGAGCTCTCCAGATTTCTTCCACCTTGGGATTATCCATATGGATTACCAAGTTTTTCCTTACTCATATATATATATATATATATATATATATATATATATATATATATATATATATATATATATATATATATAATTGTGTATTTAAAAACAATCCCCCTTTAGAAAGTTTCATTAAATACGACTGACAAGGTACTTCAGTTAAGTCTTTTATTTAATTTTTCATATGTTCTTACAATTTTCTTCTTTTAGGACATAACTTTTGCAGAACTCGCCCAGAAAGAAAAATAAAGTAGAAAGTATGAAAAAGAAAGAAGGGAAGAAAAAGAAAAGAAGAAAGGAAGAATTGGAGAAAGAAAGACAAATAAAGTATGAAGAAAGAAAGAAAAGATCGAAAAAGGCAAAAAAGAATATAAAGAGGAAGAAAAGAAAAGAAAAAAAGAAAAGAAAGGTGAAGAAAGAGAAGAAGAAAATAAAGAGGAAAAATGGAGAAATAAAGAAAAAGGTAGAAAAAAAGTTAGAGAAGGAACAGCAAAGAATGAAACAATAAGAAGAAGGAAACAACGAAACATTAAGAGAAAGAACAGCAAATCAAAATGAAAAAAAAATGAAGAAGAAAGCAGCGGACATTTAGTAAGCGACAGCTTTGGTTTATTTCACTAATCAAACGTCCCCAAAATTTCACAAATGTGTCGGGAGGCCAGCAAGATGTAAACATGGGTGAATACGTGCGCATGCGCGTATGGACTGGGGTTAGAATAGGCTAAAGTCAAAGGCTAAGAGGAAATCGGAGGCGAAAGCGATTCCTTTTCTATCAACCTTCGCATCGTTCTCAACTGCTTGATTTCCGTTTACCAGGTCCACCCGACTCACATTCATTACACCAGAACAAACACTCCAGTTGACACTTTTCAATTAGTTATCTGTCAGTCCCGAATATGATTCACCCAAAACAAGTCTCTCTCTCTCTCTCTCTCTCTCTCTCTCTCTCTCGCTCGCTCGCTCTCTCATTCTCTTTCTTTATCTCTCTCTCTTTCTCCAGTCTCTCTCATTTTTTTTGTTTCTCATTACCTTCTCTCTTTCTATTTCCTTAGTCTGAAATCAGTTTCTGAAAATCCTTCCCACAAGCCACCAAACCCTTTTACCGCCATTTTCATATAAATACATGTAATACCACAAAAGCTAGCTTTTCACCCATTAGATTATACATTCGATTATTTAATGCATTTTGTTAGATAAATTGTAACCGACGCGTGCAACGTTTTGGGCGTGGGCTTAGGTAAAAGAGGGTAGAGTGAAGAAACAGAAGTGATGGTGGGTGGATCATCGTCGTCTAGACGCGCTCAAGGCGTGAAGATCAAAAATCAAAAATTGGCAAAACTCAAAGCAATTGATTTAATATAAACACTGATCGGTGTAAATGCTTCGAACTTATGCGATCTCTACACATAAGCACGTGAATTTACAAACAACTATTTCCATCTATCCCAGTCTATTCATATCTATCTTTAAGCAATTAACGAACTTTTTTTAAAAAAGTATGACATTATTTTTTTTATTACTTAGAACGTTATATTTAATAGGTGCACGTGTCTGAACAAACATGCTTTCCCTTTTTTTAAAAATTTATTTATTAAATAACTGTGATTAGAAAAAAAAAGTAGGATAGCGGTTCGATTCCTATCTGGAGATAGATTTTCTTTTCGCTCTCTAAGGTCGGTAGACACTGTTTCAAAAAAAGGGATGTCCACTCAAACATGTGTATCCACTATATAGATAAAATATTTAAAAATCCCTTACAATTAATTTTGTTTAATTTTTGCGGACGAAAATAAAGTTAGCAGATATAAACTTCGAATTGTCCCTACGAGAGACACAGTTTTACACACACACACACACACACACACACACACACACACACACACACACATATATATATATATATATATATATATATATATATATATATATATATGGTAACTGAGTTAATTCTGAAGCAGACATGACTTAAAGATGATTGAAAATGGAAATGCAGAATTGATTCCTGTCAGGACGTAGATTTTAAATCTGAGATGTATCCAGATGGAGGACAACAGACAAGAGAAATTGCAGTAATGTCAATGGCAGTATTAGCCGTCTCCATACAAGGAAACATTCGACATTCATTGACCGATTAGCCATCGATTGAAATTTATCAAATCTTTCTCTTAAAACAATTCTTCAGGAAAATAGGTTTCTCATGTCCAGTAGCTCTCTTTTCAATGTTGATGGATGTTTCCTTCCTAACCTTTTATTTGAAGTAGTGTGGAACGTCAACATCTTGATTATATCATCATTTTATCTTCAAGTTACATGTGAAATCATTTTTAGCTGTCGATGTTGTTGAAAGTCCTGAAGTGATGTGATTTCTGTTATTTCGTACTTGTTTGTGATTCTGCAACGCCAGACAAGTTTCGAAGAAGTGTGTTCTTTGCCCCAAATCCACAGGCTTAACTTGGCTCAAAGTGATTTTTAACCATTGATCTTAGAAAGCAGTTGGATACAGTTGACAGTTTAAATATTTCTGAACGAATCCGACGAAGATATTTAAGAATATGACTCGCATTTTTCGGGTTAATTTTAGAATTTTCTGGTGTCAGACGAAACTACCTCTAGCGCAGCCTATTCAATGTTCAGTTTCCTTATCTCCTATACTACATTTGCTATAACTCATCCATACACCAAGGTATTTGAAGTGCTTAGTATTTACTCATTCCACACCCCGAATTGTTATGATGTGGCATCATTGTTTTCATTCTAAATCCAGATCAAAGTTTCTGTTTTGGAAAGGATTATCATGAGTCGTATTTCTTGGAAGACGTAGTAGAGGATGTAGCTTTTCTGTTCGAGATCATTCTTATACCAACTATGAATCCCTATATCATCCCTTATCCCCCTTCATCATCAGCAAGGAAAAAAGCAGGATCGTTGCCACCTATTAATAGATGAGTTTCAGATGTGGTATAGAAGGCTTCAGTGATCAGAACCCGTCTGTTCAGATCTATGCTTGAAAATGCGCAAGGCATAGTCTAGGGAGAGACTAAATAGACGGGGGTCTCTCATTTCCACCTCGGCGCAGTTTTGATGATTGTAGCGATTATCTTCTGGGTGAGGAATGTCTGTTTACTTTGTAAATTTGTATTCCTGGGATCGCGCTCACTAGCCATACGTGGCTAGAGACACAATTATCTCATGCAAGCAGCAGACATAGTTATACAAATATCATTGGAAGATGACGAAATGTTATACCAGAGTGATATCATGAGAGTCACTGATTTTATTGCGAAATGTATCCGATACTCCACCATAATGCTTTCCGTAAAACAGGACTGTTCAGACCAGAATAGATAGATAGATAGATAGATAGTGAATAAACTGAGATATATAGAAATATATTTTTTATATTATTTACATTGTTCGGACTGTTGTCCTCATCTTTATTGCCATATTCACAACGTTTCGGCCGTTGTACGCTCCGGCCATCTTCAGTTGACAGGAATTTCGAACTGAATCCTTTATTTCGTCCCACGGCTAGTTCCACATACCATGTCTCTTTAGGATGTCTCAGTTATTTCTCTTTAACTCAACTCACCACTGCAGTAGCCAGGTATTAAGCTCACAATTCTTTGCGTCCTTTCACTAGATCCAACCAACTTTTTTTTTTTTCCACTGGGCCATCAGTGTATGAATTTTTGGGACTTATAAAATAAATGTCTCAGAAATTACAATATGATCTCAAAAATTACAATATGATCTCTGGTAAAAAATAAACAATTTTTTACCAGAGATCATATTGTAATTTTTATTGTTATTATTGCTTGTACTCCATATTACTGGTTCTCATATCGTATTCATTTCTATGGAGATTTTTGTGGCCTAGCATATGTGCCGATTTCTTAAGTTTCCCTCCATATGTGGTCAGATACGCCTGATTTTTCTATTCCCCCTCGTGTTAAGGCTTTACGATGTTTTTGCAGTCTTACCTTAAGGAGACGGCTTCTTTCTTCGTTATATTTCTTACCCACAGTTGCACGGGGTGGCGTACACGGAGTCCTTAGTCATGTTTTCCTCTAAGGGGTGTCTTAGTTGGAAGAGGAGTCTGCGAAGTGTCAACCTATATTTGAAGGTCGTCCTGATGTTATATGGATCCCAGATCCTTTGTATTTTCTCCGATAATCCCTTCACATAGGGTAAGCAGACCGAAGCTGTTTGCTGAATGAACTTATCCTCTTGTACTCTTCTCACCCAGTTTATCGGAGCTGCTGTCATGTACCCAATGTAGTTGTAGGTTACTGCTTATACAGACCATTCCTTGCTCATATGTCTCTGGGTAGCCACTTATGACTTTTGCTTGATGCTGTAAGCAGCGGACGACCCCTTTCTTTACACTGCATGGATGGTGGAAGTTGAAGTTGAGGTATTGTCCGGCGAATGTTGGATTGCGGTATGCGGATGTCTTGAAGCCATGCTCTGTTCGAGATATTAGTACATCCAGGAATGCAAGCTTGTTGTCGCTTTCTCTCTCCATTGTGAACTGTATCGATGATCTTATTGAGTTCACATGGTCCAGCAGTAACTTGACCTCTTCCTTTTGTAGCTAGAGTATGAAGGTGTCATCTACGTATCTTAGCTATAGGGTTGGCTTTAGTGATGTGGATTCTCTAGCCATTTCTTCTAGTATTCCGTATATATGTTTGCCATTGCTGGTGAAAATGGCGAACCCATTACTAAGCCTTCATCCTGTCGATATATGTCTGATTCCATTCCAAAGGGTACTGTTTATGTGCAGAAAGTCGGCATCTCCATAAGTTTATCTATTGGTATACTGGTCCGTTCTCCTAGCGAGTGCCTCCTCCGTGGGCACCTTGGTGAACAAGCTCTCCACGTTACAAGCTCACCATACAGTTGGGTTGGATTCAAACATCTTTAATTATATCTACAAAGCGGGCAGAGTTTCGGATATATGAATGCGACTTTCCTATTAATGGGCCAATTATATCTACAAGAAAGCGGCTCAGAGTGTGGTACACAGAGCCTTGGCAGCTAACAAATGGCCTGAGTGGAATACCGTCTTTGTGAATTTTGTGGAGACCGTATGGGTGAGGTAGCTTGGTGTAACACTGCGACAAATGCCTGTATGTCTTAGATAGGAAGTATTCATTGTTCTTGATTAGGATCTGCGACAGTTTTCATTCTGTTTTCAATCTTGCACCTTTCTTTACTTTACTGTAGCTACCATTTCTAATGAGGTTTTCCAGTTTTCCTCTATATTTCGATTTGTCCATCACTACAGTCGGAATGCCTTTGTCAGTTGGTAGTATGTGGTGTTTTCATTCCTCTCTGGGGTTTTGAATGCCAGCCTCTCCAGTTTCGTGATGTATGATTTGGACGGCTTGGCTTGGTGTGGGTCAACTTGGGTCTACTGCAGTGGTGAAGAAGAACATGGAGATTTGAGTTAAAGGGAGAAAACTGAGACATCCGGAAGAGGAATGGCATGTGGAACTAAAACAATCTACCCCGATGGGCGAAATAAAGGGTTCGGTTCGAAATTCCAATCACCTAAAGAAGGCCGGAGCGTACAACAGCCTAAACAACAGGAATGTAGCAATAAAGATGAGAACAATAGTTTGAACAATGTAAATAATGTAAATAATTACAATACCTCATGTCAAAAATATAGACCGGGATAGATAGATAGATAGATAGATAGATAGATAGATAGATAGATATGATCAAATTGTAATCCATATATATAAAGTTGTATACTCTGTCTGTTATCGAATTACTCCGAGGGTTTTGGAGATAGACACCCTCCCATAACCATATATATTCTGAAACTACATTACCCAAGGTACTTGAATAAGTATATTTCATTTCAATCAAAGGAGGCCCCCGGAGTGCACAAATCCCCTACTGATATTTTTTTCCTTTGATATAAATTAAATTTAAATTTAAACAAGGAAGTGTCTCCACAGGTACTTGGATATGTATATTTCATTTTGATCAAAAAATTTTCTTTCCCTTTGATATGAATTAAATTTAAATTTGAACAAGGAGAGGACTCCTATCCAAAATATAGAAGGAGAAATACAGAAGATGGAGGTCACATCAGCAAGATCAACGAGTAATATTGAAATGCATCTTTTTTTTCCACACAAATTATAACAACGATTTATCATCAATCATCATTTTCTTACAAAATAATGTGTGACACGCAACAAGACGCGGGTAATTCGGTTTGTAGATAGATAGATAGATAGATAGATAGATAGATAGATAGATAACTTTGGTGTATTTGATACGTAGTGGACACGTCATCGAGGATCGCACTCGCTCTATTAGCTATCTAGTTCGTTTTTTTGGGGGGGGTTACAATCAGCGCCCTACCTATATTCTTGTCTGTGCGTGTGAGTTTCACTGCTAATATAGTGTAATATTAAAGTGTTGGACCAACATTGTTCATTTTCAAAACTAACTTTCCATAGGTGGAGAGAAGGATACGCCTAATGGAAGTTGATGAATAACCAATTCCATATTAAAATACTTACAATTTGACTCGTTTTGGAGAATAAATAAAAAAAACGTCTTTCTTTTCTTTTGCTGTATCTTTCGATTAATTTGACAATTTTATACATACCTAGAAACACTTCAATATTTGTACATTGAAAACAATGAAAATACAAACAATATTCACGCCTTCATTCAACGGTTAATGTTTTTATTAAAGAACAGGTCACGATATTAAAAGCAAATGTTGAAAATGAGCAAGGAAAGGAATTCGATTCGGAAAAAAAAAGTGAATGATAAATCTGTAAATGTCTGGATAGACAGTTTAGATAAATGGGAACCTTTATTCCCAAAGATCCATTCCGTCTCTCCGTATTCGAATCCAAATTTTAATACATCTCTAAAATCAAGAATTCGATGCAGTGGCAGCGGGGGTAACGACAAATGGGCGAGACGGCTGCAACAGAAGTCACTCAGCAGACTCGAAGTGTGTGGGGGTTTAGGGAGAAGAAAAGTTGGACACAAAAGAAAGAAATATAGTAAAGGAAAGAAAATATAATAAAGAAAATGTAAATAGAGATAGGGTAAGATGTAGTAAATGTTGAGAAAGGGGAAATTAAAGTGTAAGAAGTGAGTGAAGGGAAAAGGAGAGAAAGGAAAGGAGAGGGAGGAAAAAGAGAATAAAGATGAAAATGTTAAGAACGGGAAATAAAATAAAGAGGGATAAGAGAGAGATGGAAAAAGGTGAGGAAACAAAAGAGAGGATATAAAAGAAGATGTAGAAAAAGGAGGTGTAGAAAAAGGAGAGGAAGAAAAAGAAGAGTAAAGATTAACAAAATATCAAGAATGGGAAATAAAAGAAAGAGTAAGAAGGGAATAGGAGAGTAAATAAAAAGGTGGGTATGAAAGGAGAACAAGGACACGGAGAGGATGGAAAAGTGTAAAGATAGGAAAATGTTAAGAATGGGATATAAAAGAAAGAGTAAGAATGGAGAGAGGGAAAAAGAGCGGAAACAAAAAGCGTGGATATAAAAGGAGAGGAAGGACCAAGAGAGTAAAGATGAAAATATGTTAGGAATGAGAAATAAAAGAAAGAATAAGACGCGAGGGAGGGGAATAGGAGAGAATATTAAAAGGGGAGGTAACAAAATGAGAGGATATAAAAGGAGAGGAAAAAAGAAAAAAACATTGTAGCGGTTTTTAGGGGAAGGGCGGGAAAAGGATATATTTAAAGAGGGGAAGAGAAAAAGGCCAAAAGTAGGAACGTTTGAACGCAGCAGAAGACGAAATGAAGAAAAGATAAAAACAGAAATGTAAGGAAAAGATCAGGAAAAATGTGAAGAAATAAAATTTCAACGGAGGAAAAGAAATAAAACTAGAAAAAGAAGGGGGGGAAAACTAAAAGAAAGAAATGGGTAAGTAAAAACAGTAAAAGAGGAAGGAGTTAGAAGTCAAGCAAGAAAAGTAGGAAGGAATGTAAGATGAATAAAAAATTTAATGAAAGTAGAAAAAGAAAGAAAATGGAACTAGTGAAGAAAGAATAAACATGTTTAAAAGCAGACAAAGAAAAAAAAAGGAGGTAAAAGATGGAATCAACAAGAGGTGAAATAGAAGAAAGAAAAAGAAATTGATCATTAACTTATAAAAGGAATAAGATGAAACAGAGAGAAAAAAGAGCGATAGAGAAAGAAAAAAAAAAGAAAGCGTAAAAGAATTCAAGGAGTTTTATGAAAGAAAAGAAGTTGTTAGAAAGCAAAGAAACTAAAGAGAAAATCAAAAGAAATTGTTGCTATTAGTTGTCGCCATTTGCTGTGATGGAGAAAGCCAGCAAATAATAGGAAGAACTGTGGAAAGTGGTCTCAATTCACTAATGGAGATGTTTCGTTTCCCCCAACGTCTGCCAGGACAGCTGTGACGATGATAAAGTCGTTTAGCGACCCTTTGGGTGTCCGCCCCCCAAATGAACAGCTCTGAACTCTTGAGAGACGCAACTGCAGGCTATAGAGAAAATTGCAACGAAGGGTTTGTGGGGTGTTTGTCTTACATTAATTGCTTTTACTTACTAAATTTGCAGTGAAACATTTCGGGTAGCATTCAGGTTTGTTTTTGTTTTGTTTTTTCAGTTTGTATATCTTTCATTTTAATTTTAAATCTTCAGAAATGTTTTTTTTTTCTTTTTTTAGTGTTTTGTAATAAAAAAAAGACATTAGGAATTGCTGAGGGTAGAGGTGACGTTTAAAGAAAAAGATTCTTTTGTATGCAAAATAGAAGCAATGGTGACGCAGAAAGAGAAAATAAAAACAAAAAATATACGAGGAAGTGAAATAGAAGAAGACAAGAAAGAAGAACGAGAAAAGAAATATAGTTTGAAAAAAAAGGGTTCAGAATAATAGGAAAACGAATGAGAGTAAGAAGCTGGAGGAGAAGGTGAAAAAGAAAATGAGAAAAAAAAAACAGTGAAATAAAACAAAGAATGGGAGAAAGTAACAGAAATTTAAAAAAAAAAATAAATCGAAGGAAAGTAGAAAGAAAAGAAAACAGAATCCAGTCTTAAATAAATGAAGTAAATATAAAAAAGCGAATGATAAAATAATTTTTTCTTCTGAAAAATAAAAAAGGAAGACAAGGAGTACAATGTGGATTCTAAAGACAAAAAGAAGAACGAAAATGAAAAACTTAAAAAAAATAAATATACAAGTAAAAGATAAAAAGAAAAATCCGAAAGAATTCAGCGAGAGAATAATGTCCGAATGAAAATGAAGGACATGTGTAGAAAAAAGGAAGAAAGCAAGAATAAAAATAAAGATATCGTGAAATAAAATTACATAAATCAATTTAGAAAATAAAATACAGTGTAACCCGGATATAAGAGAGTTGTCGGGACCGGAGAAGAAGTCTCTTATATCGGGGTTTATCTTATATCCGGGTTTGGTCTATTTTGTTTAGGTAAGTATGGCTCTAATTTGGGACCAGATACAATCGCTCTTATATCCGGGTTTCTCTTATATCCGGGTCTCTTATATCCGGATTACACTATATTGAGAGAGTGAATGAATGATTTCAAAAAAGAAAGAAAGAAAGAAAGAAAGAAAGAAAGGTAAAAGGAAAGAAGAGAACTGGAAGAGAAATGAAAGTTTGAAGGAAATTTGAATTAACGAAAAGAAAGAAGGACAAAGGGAGAGGGGATTTTTTTACTTTTTAGAAGAAGAAAATATCAGAGGCTGACAGACAGAAAAACCGGAAGTGAGAAAAATGTTTGGGGGTAATAGCAAGGGAAAAGAAAACGTGTAGTTGTGTAATGGGACAAAAATCGATAGTCAAACAAGAAGATTTTTGTAAAGAAAAGAAAAAGAAAAACAACAAAAAAATGATAAGAATGAAGGAAATGCAAAAACAGAATAACTAATAAAGAGTTTTAATAACAAGAAAATGGCTAATACTTTTAAAGTAAAAATAAATTTGTCATATCTTTTCAATTGCTGTCAACATTTCGTTGTTATCGATGCGAGAACTGTTTATGGGCAAACGTGCGGCTTTTTGACTTCCCTCGCATTTCTTTTATTTATTTTTTGTGTGTGTGGGTGGGTGGGTGTATGGAAGGGAAGATGAATTTCGTTTTTTTTTTTTTTTTTCATAAGCTGTAAACCTCTTTCAATAGAGGGCAATAGTCCCATTTTTCAAAAAATATGGGATTGTGTCGCATTTTTTACTGAAGCCGACGAGACAAACGTTACTTCGGTCAAACTGGATGAAGCTTTCATTTCGACGATTCTGAGTAGAATTGCAAAACAAAGCATTGTTTTAAAGATGAATCTTCCAGGAAAAGAGGAAGACATGCCCAAGGCATAAATACAATTTATACAAATTAAATTCTCATGGAAATTTCATACATATGAATAGATATATAAAAGTTTCTTTATTAACCGAACAATGAAAGCAGAGAGCAGTAATAACAAATTTTATATAAAATATATGCACATAGGCATGCATATATATATATATATATATATATATATATATATATACATGTGGTTGGACAAAATAATTGAAACACATGTTAAATTCAAAGAAAATTTATTTAATATGGAGTTGGTCCTCCTTTAGCCTAATATACAGCTTTAATGCATCTAGGAATGGAATCATACAGCTTCATGACTTCATCCAGAGGAATTTTCAGCCATTCTCCCATTAATACCTGCTCCAGCTCTTTAAGACACGACGGTCGGGGATAGTGGCTCCTAACTTGTCGCTCCAAAATGCGCCACAAATGTTCAATAATATTGATATCTAGAGATTGGGGAGGCCACTCCATTTGTTCATGCTCTTCATACCAATTCTTAACCTCTCGAGCGGTTTGTGTTGGAGCATTATCGTCTTGGAAGATGCAGTCACCATCAGGGAATAAAGTCTGGGCCATTGGATGAATATGATCACCTAAAATGTTCAGGTAAACTTTGCTGTTGATTCTACCATGCAGGGCAACTATGGAACCGAGACATTTCTCTGACACGATTCCGAGTTTCAAGCACGACACAATATTATATATATATTTTGGTCTGTTTCATTACATTGAGCACTGTTTCGTTACCACTTGCACTGTATGTGCGATATGTTGTAATTCTATTACCATATATCCATATCTATATATACACATATATACATATACACACACATATATTCACATTCACACACACACATATACATATATTATTATATAAAGAAGTAAATCTATACAAACAATTATCATTGTTAATGTGATTAATGGCGAAATCACTTCTCTAACAAGACTTAATGAGACATTAACATACTATCAACTGTTCGAATAATACGATCCTTATATTTGAGTTGTTGTCAGATAGAGTTGACCAGCCAAGTACTTTCAACAATTTCATTTTGTCATATTCGGGGCGCAATTTTTCCATATACAGACAAAACACTAAGACGAAATATATGTAGTGTAGAAAGATTTTTTATTTTAATATGCTAGTTATTTTCAGTTATATTATTTTGGAGCGTACGATGCCGCGACTCTAGAGTTCTTGTTCAAATAATTCAAGTGGGAATTTTGTTTGAATTTAGTAATGTGATAAATCCACGAATTTTTGTTGTTGTATGTATTTTTCAGTTAAAGTGGCATGGAATTAAGTAAACCCAATTAGTCGAGTAAAATGTCTTAGTAGTTTTCCACAGAATTTAAAATTCTGAATATACATAATATTCAGAATTTTAAATTCTGTGGAAAACTACTAAGACATTTTACTCGACTAATTGGGTTTACTTAATTACTGCGGATCTGATTTTCGTAAATATATTATGGTGTGCAGCTTATATATTATATCATAAAGAAGTTATTTATACAAAGAATTAATTAGTCATGTTCATGCGATGAATAGCGAAATCAAACTTAATGAGATATTAACTTGCTATCAATTCTTTGAATAATACGGTCCTTATATTAAGTCTTGTTAACGAAGTGATTTCGCCATTAATCACATTAACATTGCTAATTAATTCTTTGTGTAAATTACTTAAATTAAATTCTGTGAAAAACTACTATTTCGTAAGTAAATATGAACCCAACTGGAATTTGAACTTGGCTCTAAAATTTCCTATTCCGAGTCGTTGTCCAATACAGCACCTGCACTTGTAAAACTTCGAGCACCTGGTATACCCGACAATTTACCCAGAAGAACTAGTATTTCAATGTGATATGCCCGTATGCCCCCCTTATACACACATATATATATATATATATGTGTGTGTGGGGGGGGGCGTGTGTGGGCATCATTTGCTTAAATAATATTTTGACATATTAATATTTTTGTCGATTTGTTTTCGTTGTGATCCTTTCGAGTTCACGAATTCACTTCTTTGTAGCATTAGAAAATTGAGTAAGAAGAAATACCAAAATTTTCTTTCAAATAGTTTTTGTTTTCCCAAGTACTTTCAACCTCATCTGAAACCATTAAAGAAAAATTTAGTATCAATTTTCTAAGCGACATTATATATCAAAATTATTTAACCAAACCTATCTGAATATATATATATATATATATATATATATATATATATATATATATATATATATATATAAATGGGTTTCAGGTTCCTTCTAAATTCTATTTCAACTCTACTTCTGTCAAACTGTCTAAACTCTAAAATATATACTATTATTTGGTTTTGCGTTACTTCTAAAATCCCTTCTTTCCCTTTCATTTCCAGTAGCATCTTGGGTTTTAGTTATCGCCTTACTTGGGGTGAATTGATTTAAAAAAAATATATTTTAAATCAACTATTTTTTCTAAAATAACGTTTCAGAAAAGGACATAGGAAAAATTATTTAATAAAGAGAATTATGTTGTGTTGGAAGATTTTTCTGACAAGCAGAAAGAATCATTCCAATCAATTTCCAGTCAAGTTTTTGATTATTGTAAATATTAATTTTGAACTATTAGCTTAGAATTAAAACTAAAATAAAAGCTTCAAGAAAGAATTATACTCTTTTTAAAATGCATTTTAAGTCTGGCTTTTTCGATATATATATATATATATATATATATATATATATATATATATATATATATATATATCGAAAAAAACGGGACTTAAGTCTAAAATGCATATATATATATATATATATATATATATATATATATATATATATATATATATATATAAAGAAAGAAAGAAAGAGAAAGAACAGTAGGATATATAATCCGGAGTTCTTATTGATATTTTTTATTTTTACAAAATAGTGCTCAATGTAAACTTACAGAGCATTAATATTATAAATTAACTGATTTAAAATATTTTTTTCGCTACACACTCATAACCATATTTCAAAAATGGAAGCTAAAAGCTTCGAATTTAATTTTGTAATTAAATTAAAAACTTTGATGTTGGTTGAAGCGTTTTTTGAACTCATGGCTTGCGCAACATATATAGATTTTTATGTTTTCAGGATTTTCAATAAAAGAGATATTGCATTGGTATACTAATGATTCCGTGCGACATTTATTTTGTGGAGGACAGTTGTGAGGGTTTCTACAGTGAAACATGATTGGATTTCTCTGTATCCTTGGAAACAGTGAATTATTAATTTTTTCTGTGCCTTTAAAACTCAGTAAATTTACAAAATAAGTTACTCCAAAATTCACTTGAGGATGAAATGGTTATTACTGTGTAGCGAAAAAAAACATATTTTAAATCAGTTAATTTATAATATATATATATATATATATATATATATATATATATATATATATATATATATATATATGTGTGTGTGTGTGTGTGTGTGTGTGTGTGTGTGTGCGTGTGTATTTGGGCAGCAATCCCTCTTTTATTCAAGTTTCATTAAAAACGACTGACGAGGTATTGCCGTTAAGTTGTTTTATTCAATTTTTCTTGAGTTCTTATAATTTTCTTATTTTCTGGACAAAAATAACATGGAAATTGTCCGAATGTTGTGTATGTTCGAGCGCTTTTGGCTATCTTCTTAGGACGAATTTTATTTTTACTTTTTACTGAATGTATGGATTATGTATGTATCTAGAGTTATAGGAATGTTTTATTTTTCCAAACACGGTCAGCACATTTTGGCCGTGCTTATAATTGATATTATTGAGTGTCGACTTTTAAAAATAATACTTCCATTCTTTTTAACCTTTCTTTGCATGTGGATGAATCTATTATATTTTTATTATCAACGAGTATGTTACAGATAGAGTTTCGTAAGTCTCCATGTCTATTTAATTGAGAAATTGTTTAGTCAGAGAGATGTAACGTGACTCTTCTTGTTAGACATGTTGTAGGATAATTTATATCCCAAAATGAAAAAAAAATTATATGAACAGAAGAAAAATTAAATAAAAATCACAACCGCAGTACCTTGTCACTCGTTTTTATGAAACACACACACACACACACACACACACACACACATATATATATATATATTTTATGTTGTGTTGAATGTTAAAGACAACATCGTTAAAGACAACATCGTGCTGCATATTTTCTTTTGAATTTTCTCATATTTTCTAATTAGACTTTTTTATTTGAAAATTATATCGAAATAAATATTGTCCGTACGATAACCTAGTACTTTCGAACATCATTGTTCATCTTCAGGGTCAAAATTTTTAGTCAAAATTTTTTAAAAACATTTGCGAATTGTCTTGTCATTATGATTTTAAATGCAAAACGGTTGACTATGTGACAAGCGTTCATTTGTACCACTTGCACCCTGAAGATGATCTTGGAAGAATATCGAAAGTAATTAGGAAATGAAAATAAAAGAAATTTAAACAGCTATAGCACATTTCTCTCCTCCTTTAACATCAATACAGGGGCAATTATTCGTGAGTATAAACGGATTTTATTAAAAATTAGCAGACTTAATGTCTGTAATTTATTCAATCAGACATATATATATATATATATATATATATATATATATATTATATATATATATATATATATATATATATATATATATATATTCGCTTTGTCATTGTCTCAAATTAAAGAAGGCTTAGTAAATAATGATCTCTGCGATGGGGTTCACAGACGGTATGTTTGCACTGGAGATAGCTGGTGCAAAATTTGGGTGGGATCGGGACAATGAAAACGTGTTTGAATAGCGTTAGGTATTTTTCTAGATGTGCATCTATCTCAAGTATTTGGTTCAACCAACCAGGACCTTCGAGAATCTTCAGGAAAAAAATAACAAAACCCCCAAAAAACAATAAATGAACTAATCTTTCCCTCCCGAAAAAAATATATGAGAACGCCATTCCTGCTCGCTTACTTCTCTCTGCGGACAAAAAGGTCTGACCATTCCCGCTGTCTTCATCGCGAGATCAAATAAAGATTAATGCCTATGGTTACGAACGCAGTGAGATTAAACTATCGGTAAATAATCTATGAAAAGAGAAAAAAAAATCAAGCGGGAATTTTCGGAAGACGAATGATATCAATGACGATAAGAAAAATACAAAAACAATGACTCGTGGAATAATAATAATAAGAAGAAGAAAATATTTAAAAAATAATTGTCTCGATGAATACCAAAAACTAAGCAGTTGGATGCGATATAATTTGTGCGAAAATGAGGAGATGGTTGACTTGACCGACACAAAAGAATGAAAATAAAATATAACAGTATCAACAAAGAGAAACAAATCCCATTTTCTCCGAGAAACTCCTAATAAAGAGCAATTACTGAAACAAATACTTACACCAACATTAACTTGTAAATATAATGTCCGAACGCAGGTTGTTCGCCGTGGGGCAGTTGTGGGCGAGCTAGCCTCCCAGATTGTTGTAGCGAGTTCGGTCCTTACAATAGCGGTTTTGGATAAATTAAAATAAGCATCCGTAAAGCTAAAGGTAGGTGCCTTGTTCTGTAGTTATGGTTAACGAAGTAGATTCGTTAATTGTTGTTAAGGCTTAGTGAATGTGATCCTAACTGTGTTATCGACAATTATGGTCTGCACGGTTGTAAATCAAAGGGACAGCCCAACATGCAAAACTTTGTCATGCCAGAAGGTATTTTTCATCAGTCCATTTTACACATCTACAAATCTGTCATTCGTCCTTGAATTGAATACTGTTGCCTGGTCTGATGCCCCTGACGTTCATCTCGAGGTTCTTGACAAAATCCAAAGGATCTGTAATGTAATCCTGAATTAGCATCTCGACTTCAGACTCTTTCTCACAGACGTCATGTGGCTTACCTTTGTCTACAAATATTTTTATAGCTATTGCTCTGACGAATTTTTTCCCTGGTGCCCCGACTACATGAATTTAAGCGTACTACTAGATTGGCATTTAGGTCTCACCTATTTACTGTTGAAATAGTTAAATGTAACGGCCACTTCTACACCAAGAGTTTCTTTCCTCGCACTTCTCGACATTGGAACTGCCCTCCTCTCACTTACTTCCCTCATAACTACAATCTTCAAAAATGTAAACGCAACCGTAATCGCCATCTTCTGTTGCCTTGATCCCTGTCCATTTTTCTTTTCCTCAGCCCGCCTACACCAACGCTTTTCTCTCATTCTCACTCTCCGTAAATCCCTTGCGGGCTAGTGGCACTCCTGCCTTGTATGACACTGTAGTGATTTATTTTAAGAATTTCACTGCTTAACAAATTACCACAGTGTCAAGCAACAAATTTGACATGTGTTTCTAAGGAATGAAATTATTTATTTTTAATCCAGCATTATTTCTTATAACTCTAAACGTTATTTTTGTGGTCACACGCGATCAGAACGAGAATACATGCATTCTATAAACGGTTAATTGAACCCATTTGGTTTGTGATGCTCTCAGCGAACGAGCGGTTTGGAGCATTCCTGATTTGACGTTGGTTTATTCTACAAAGTTTTCGAACCTGCGCCTTATTTGTAGAGAAAAAAAGCCATCGTTTAATCTGGTGGACTCAAGTTCGAACGCTACTGGGGAGTATACTTTCACGAAAATTGTCTGAAACAATGGATCTGGTTGGTTGGTTTGTTGGTGAGTTGGTTGGTGTGTGGGTTTGTCGTGTAGTTTAAGATATATCAACTCTTGTTAAGTTATTTAATGTCAAAATCTGTTTTTATTATACTTGAGACGATATCAGTTTTGCTATATTTTACTCTATAAATAAACAGTGAACGTGTTTATGCTTCAGTCTATAGGCAAACATCGTACTTGAGCCTGCAAGCATACACACTGAAGATGGCTTTTTGTGCGGTAGAACGTTACCTCCTCTATAGGGAAAATATTCTACACCCGGCCGACAAGGCAACCAGAGAATTGTAGAGAGAAATAAAAGAGCCAATTGCAACGTCAGTCATATCAGGAAAGAATATCAAGAACCGGAAAACTGACAATACTCTTAGAAGAAAAATAACAGCAGGAATGTCAGCGACGAGGCAACTGAGACTACCGAACCACGACAAACAAGGCTATTCTGCAGGGAATGATTTCAGTTAAACACGCTGAGACTCCTCAAGATCGGCAGGCAAGGAAAGAAAAGCGACTCATTCACGAAAATCCCTTTGGTTCATGTCGATATCTGACTGCATTGTGTGACGCCATTCGTGGCGTAATTGTAACAACGTTCTCCGATCATCCGTCGGTCACTGCACCTGTGATGACAAATAAGGTCGAGTGTATTTGCATATACACCCTACTCGCTATGTGCCCGGGTTTGTCTTCTAGGCCGTGATCGCTTTCAAAAAAAAAAGAAAATTATACGTGGGATCCGTCCTTCAGCCTCGAAAAGTGGGCTACTATCTTCCTAACTGGAAGACTCCTGATTGCTCACTACCGGTCCACCTCTCAATGACCGCTGGGCAGCCCCAACTCCTCTGGTCACCTACCTACTTTTCTCACGGCTGGACCCATTTTTTCGACTTTCTGCTTCTCTCTGCTTATATGGATAATCCTGTGTTCCCACTCCCTCCTTCGACTTGTCTTCTGGACACAGGGGGGTCAAATCTTCAAGGGACTACATTTATGACTATCTAAAATAATTTATAAAATTTTAAGTTTCCCAGTTCAAAGGCAACTGTAGACATAAATCCTCCAAAACGCTGACACTTAAATTTACTGAAAGATGGACTGGAGACAAAATTCCTATGAAACTCAGACAACTAAGCAGACTTATAAAAGAAATGAAATTGCCTCCTTATATTCTAAAGATGTGTGAGAAATCATATTGTTACAATTGCAAAAATGCTCAAAATTAAGTCAAAGAGCCTGAAGCAGTTTTCCGATATCACAATGATCTTGAAGTGACTTGTTTTAATGAAGTAAGAGTAAAGACGAGAGGACAAGGACAAAGAGGAATGGTGACAACGAAAAAGTTACTTAAACCAACAAAAGACAGAAAGTTATAGAGAGCTATAATCGCCTATGTCCTGAAATATATGAAAGAAGTGACACAGGAACTAGTAATTACAGAACCCAAAATTCCAACCGGAAAAGGAGAAAAGGAAATACTTCTGCTGCAGGCGAACAGAATCCCAGTTTGCTACCAAAAATAATTATTGAAAAATCTCAAACTATTTTAATTCCGTTTTTCAAAGATATCATTTTTGTCTCACTTTCATACTTTAAAATTTTGACTTTGAATTCATTTTACTGTTCATTATAATGTTAAATGTGGCAAGAAAAGAAAAGAAAACTTATCAGATTGCATTGTAAAAAAAATCTCCCCGTATAGGTGAATTGTTGCGATTCAGCCAGACAAGAAATGAATAACTGCGACAGTTTGATGGCAGCGGACGATGCAGATTATATAAAACGATAAACGGAGAACGTGAAAGAGAGAAAGATTCATACATTAATGCATAGATATATACACAAACACATAAAAATATTAGAAATTATAATGAAGTATAATGAATAACACTGATTTTGAAGAGATTATCTGATAGTTCCGACTTGACAAATAGCAGAAAAAGAAACTGACCATAAAATTAAGTTTAGACATCTTTCAGAAATCTCTTTTTTTTACTCAGGTGATGCATTTTTGCAATGGAAATTAGATCTTTCTCTCTCTCTCTCTCTCTCTCTCTCTCTCTCTCTATATATATATATATATATATATATATATATATATATATATATATATATATATATATATATATATATAAAGAGAAGAGGTTATAATGGTTCCAACGAAAGAAAAGTGTGCATATTAAAAAGAAGAGCGGTACCGCAAACGTTTTGGTTGTAATGTGGATTTTTTAAAAAAATATTTTGCTTTATTTTTCATAATTTTACTACACGTGTTTCTGGTCTTGCGACCGTCTTCAGGTAAAGGGTGGAGATTTCCACATATTATTAAAAATAATTAATTTTTTTCCTTCATGTTTTTCAATATTAAATATTCTCGATATGAGACATTCTCTATTTTTGTGTCAGTAATCCGAATGTCTTTCTTGAAATGGCAGTGAAGAGTTCTGCACGAAGAGTCATAAAACAATTAAGGTTGGTTTGAGAAATGATGAATTAGTTGTCGGTATCTTATCTTTTAATGTTTTAATGACCCCCCGTGTGTTCTTAGATCTATTTCCATTTTCGTGTGTTTCTATCAGCATGCGTGTATATATGCGTGTGCATATCCCCCCTCAATACGTGTGCATATCCCCCCTCAATGCGTGTGCATATTCCCTGTCTCACTACGAGAAATTAGTAAACACATTTGTACATATACACACATACATAAACACACACACACACACATACCGTCCTACCACAAGGAATCTGTACATACATATACATACATACATACACACATACGTACACACACATACTTCCCAAGTTACATGGAACCAGTATACACATACACATACACATATACGTACATACATACACATGTACCTCCTAAGTTGTGTCAGTGCCCGTGAGTAGTTCCTCTGCTTTTGTCAATATGCGCGGATATATACATGTGTATATATATATATACATTTTTCGTGTTCCACAGATACCCGCATGTGAGCGTGCGTGCATGCATGGGAGTGGCTTGATCACTGTATCTGGTCACTATGTGTGCATGTTGTGTACTTTTGCGTGCGGGGTCATGATCTATTTAGTTCCGGTTTAAATTTGTTTATGAAGTTTTTTCTTGTATTTATATATATATATATATATATATATATATATATATATATATATATATATATATAAGATCAAGAAATATCATAATTGTTAATTTTTCCTATTGGCAGAGGTTGTTGTGGTTGTTATATGGCTTTGCCTTTTTTTTAAATTTCCAGCTTACGATCGGGTTTTTTTTTCTTTTAAATTCTCACACATGGTCAGCTAGTTTGGTATGGTACCTAAGGTTTACTAGCTTGAATGACGACCTATGATTGTGCCATCTACTTTTGAAAGTACCTCCAGTACTGTTGAGTCTTGACTCATTGTTGAATCTCGCCTATTTCATGGAATAATAATGCAACACAAAATGTACTTAGAACAAGAATGTATTATAACAAGAAAGTGTACACAATAAGTACATATAGTATTTCTGTATATTTCTGGGAAGACGTTCCTGGAGAATGTGTTGACTAGTCGCAGTCGATCAGAGTCTCTAGTTGGATCTCGTGATTCCACGTCCTTCTCTTCCGGTATCAACCATTATTTATATAGTTGGTAGTCACCTATGCAGATTAGGTGGATCCTACACAACAAGTACATGTATATTTTATTCTGGGCATTAATATATGTTACTTCTGCTTTATAGATTATTGCTTCGGTGTTACAAGCTCCATCTAGTGGACATCTATTTTTATTTCTACAGTTGCATAAATTACTAATGTTAACAATATTTTTCTGCGCGTTATTTTTTAAATTTCTTGCGTTTTGTCTATTGATTATTGTTTCTAAATTACTATTGCGGCTGTAGCTAATTTAACTGTATTTTTATTAAATATCTAATTTAATTCTAAATTTTTTTGGGAAGCTGTTGCAGTTAGTTCCTCCTCAGTTCTTTAATCCTTCAACAGGGGTCTCTCTCCCCTGGCTATAAATACTGGCTGACCCTTCTCTCTCTCTCTCTCTCTCTCTCTCTCTCTCTCTCTCTCTCTCTCTCCTTTGGCCTTGGGCCGCTACCTCGCGCGGAGTCGAGGTAAAATCTCTCTTTTTCCACTTAGGCCAATATGTGACCTCTCTCAGATACAGCGTTTCCCAAATTCTGGGAACGCGCTAAGAACAATACACGTACGTACGAACACTTACAACACACACACATAATTTCTCCATACAAACTCTATGTAACAGGCCATGTCTTTGTTTAACTTGTTTTGTTATTAATATATATTTGTTTACCCATGTATATCGGTCTTGTTTGTTTTCTTTGTCTTCTTTGGACTTAATTAAAGTCCGACATTGTCATATAGCTGGACCCGCCAGCAGAAAAGTTTAACCGTCTGACATCTCTTCACATCTTCACCCGCACGGTCCGCTACAAAGTGTTTAGCAAGTAACTTGAAAAACATTTCCCTATCTTGCATTTTACCTGTAAGTTAAGTTTCCGAATCCAAAGAACCTTTCGAACCAGAAATCCGAAGCCTTGAAACTATGCTAACATATTAAATTCCTCTTAAGTCCATATGAGGCTGGATAAAAAAATTCAATTACTCCACCACCACCGATACATTTATAATACCCTTGCTTTCCTTCTCTTTCCCCCTTCTTCTTCTCCTCCTTCTTCTTCTCCTTCCTTCTTCACATCCTCCTCCTCCCTTTTCATTACATCCAACGTCGTGCGTTTGTTTATTTACTTAAAAAAAAAAAAAATAATATAGCGTTCATTGGGTGAAAAGAAAGCGTTAAGAGATCATTTTATAAAAATCATCTGAGGATACCGTAAGGCTGAACCGAAGGTAGCGGCTTCAACTGACCTCTAGATTTTTAAAGTTAAAGCTTTACATGTTATTTTTACATCTATTTTATTTTATTTATTTGTTCACACTGTTTCCTGGTCTCATTCAACTTTTACCATTAACCTTATATATGTGTGTGTGTGTGTATTTCACACAGGGCTTGTAATTTCTGGGGGCTAGGCCTCACTGGTTACGCGCCTGATAACTAAGTGTTACCAGCGACAGACTTTGTTGGTAAATGGGGCAAGGTTGTTAATTCTAAGGCGCCTTAAAAACGGAACTGCTCTCTTTTAATCACCTGAGAGGACCCTTTGTACCGTCTGTCGGCATGATTAGCATGACTAACCTCTAAGAGAGTGACTCATTAAACCTTCTCGGACTAACATTTTCAGGTGTCATAAAATGGAAAGAATGAAGTCTGCAGCTAATGTCGGGATAGACATTTTTCTTATGAAAACCTATCTTACATATTTATAAGTCTACCATTCGTCCTTGCTTTGAATATTGCCACCACATATGGTCTGGTGCTCCTGATATATATATAGAGATTCTTGATAAAATCAAAAGAAGAATCTGAAATATTATTGGTCCTGATCTGACATCTCGGCTTCAATCCTTTTCCCATCATCGTAACGTAGATTCCCTGTGTCATTTCTATAAATAGTTTCCTGTTAATTGTTCTGATGATCTTTCGGCTAGATTTTATGAATTTAAGAGCAGTACTAGATTGGTGGCAAGGTCACATCATTTTACAGCTGAAATGGATAGATGCAACCGTAAGTTCTATGGTTAACAGTTTCTTCTATCGCACTTCTCACTTGTGGAACTCGTGTTACTGCTTCTTGCTTTCCAGTCAAATTTGATCTTCAATAATGTAAATGTAATGTCAATCGTTATCTTCTGTCTTCTTAATTCTTCTTCTTTTATTGTCCTCTCTCCTTAATAGTAGTTTTTCTCAGATTCTTTAGTGACTTTATTGCTTTCCTTGGAGTGAAATGATTAAAAATTAAAAGGAAAAAAGACAAAGACACACACATATATATATATATATGTGTGTGTTTGTGTGTGTGTGTGTGTGTGTGTGTGTGTGTGCCTATACACACTGTAAACCAAAGGTTTGGAACCAGTTTATGGATTTAATAATTAGTAGGCTTCTTACCTCTTTTGATTTGATTGACAATAATTAAGCCGAGAGAAATTATTTAACCCATTAGTGAATGGCATGAAGTGGCGTGGGTGGGTGCTAGTTAAAATTTATATCCGTTAGCAGTAAAATGACCATTACCCAGCCAGGTACATTAAAGAAAACGAGTTAAAATTTGAAAGGAACTTTATTTTATGCAGTAATGAGTTCATTTCGTCGTCGTCATAATCGCCATCGTCGTCTTTGTTGCTGTCGTTGTTGTTTTTCTTGTTAAAAAAATCCTTCAGGAAAAGAAAGACCCCCCACCTTTACCCGAAGTGAGTTTCAAAATTAAATTGAAAATAAACATGCGTCTCTCAAACTTTTATTGATTCTTCAAAATCCAGAGGATCGCCACAAACTTTTGACCTCCGGATACAACGAAACAGCTTGTCTGTCTGGTTTTATATATATATATATATATATATATATATATATATATATATATATATATATATACAGTGTAACCCGGATATAAGAGAGTTGTCGGGACCGGAGAATAAGTCTCTTATATCCGGGTTTCTCTTATACCCGAGTTTGGTCTATTATATATATTAACACAGGCTCTAATTTGGGACCAGAGAAAATATATCTTATATCCGGGTTTCTCTTATATCCGGGTCTCTTATATCCAGGTTACACTGTATATATATATATTACCTTACTGTAATATATATATATATATATATATATATATATATATATATATATATATATATTACAGTAAGCTTCACCATGTACAAGTCCTGGAGGTGCATTCACGGTAGAGGGTAACGTGAAGAGGCAGTTTATACAGATAGAAAGTGAAGATAAGGGTTAACTCTAGACAGGTTAAGATTATAATGATCGGGGAAACATTCTCTTGGGAGTCTGTTCCGTAGAGCAAGTGGTTCGTGAGAAGAAGCTGTACGAGTGGAACTTAT